>VZTR01009135.1:24760-43441 GCA_013400775.1 Chaetops frenatus
AAAAAACCTCTCCCAGCTTCACAATACCTGTTTCCCTCAGTTCAATCACTTATTTTGTTCCCCTTAAGTACCCGGCCATTATGGTCTCTTAGCAACTGATGGGCAAAAAATTCCACAGGTGAAGAGAAACAAAAGGGAGAAACACCCAAACCCCAACAATAGGAAATTGTTATGAAAATACAGGAAACCTGTAAGTGTGCTTTCTCTTCAATTTTCAGATTCATACTTGCCTGGAAGAAGAGTAACATTTTTTAAGGGACTTTAGGTGCCCAGCCTAAGAACTGATCTTGAGTCAAAAGCACTCTTTTTCAATGAATGCAAAATCATGCTCTGAAATTCAATGCTCAGATTTCTGTAGAGAGCACACCCTACAGCAGATCAACACATCACCCAGCAGAGTCACTTAAGCACATATATGCATAGATATTTCCTTACTTAAATCCAACAAAAGTTGGGTGGAATAAGCATATGTCCTGGTTTGAAAAAAAGTAATTTTTTTATCTGCCAGGACTCTTACAGCTTCCTGAAGGCAGTAATTTTTTACCTGCAAGGATTTTTAAAAGTTCACCCAAGGGCAGCTTCCTGAAAGCTTGAGAGAGCCAATTAACTGGCTAGTTTTAAGATAGACACTCTGTGTTGCCACTTGAAAAACTAAGTCTGCCACTATGATTCACAAATTTAAGGGAGAAACCCGAGAATCTCTCTCTTGGCTTCCGGCTTCTGAACAGGTAGCAGCAGAGCCCAAGCGGCCGGCTGGGCTGGGCAAGGCCTGAGCCCGCCGGGCCTACTCAGCCGGGGCCTGCCAGCTCCGAGGAGTCGGGCCAGGCTGGGTCAGGCAAGGCCTGTTCCTCTGGGGCCAGGTGTGGCAGAGATCCCGGCCATCCCTGCCCCACCCCCTTTTCTATGGGAGCACCACTGCTGCTGAGGTAGCAGCTCCCTCACCGCTCCTCCTCTCCAGGAGCACTGCCGCTGAAATCCTGACTTGGCTGTTGAGGCCACAGCTCCCCGCACCATCCCCCTGCCCCCACCTGGAAAAGGAATGTAGGTCCAGCAGAAATTACAACTCTTTCAATGCACAGATGGACTCAGAAAAGCAAGGACACAGAAGAAACAAGCATGGAGACACCAAGGTCAGTGAAGGAGAGACTAAAAGCCTAGAGGGACGAGAAAGAGGAGATGCTTTAAGCTGAAATTCTTTCTGTAAAGCCATTGTCATGAACTAAGATATATCAAACTATTCCTTGTAATTCATATATGAATTGGGAGGATGCGATATTCTAACTACAGCCTAAGCAAAGGCACCCATGTGGAAACAAGTAAATGTTAAAATAACTGTGGTAATGAGAAATCATTCCGCCAAGAAAGGATAGATAAAAACCCTAACCTCAGGGTAGATAATAGAGGAAAATTTCTACTCCCAAAGATAGAAGAGAAACCTTGTTTCTGGGGATCTCAAGCGAGAAGAGAGGACCCTTTGCTTTTCTACTAGAACAGATCCTTACAATAGTACCCTAGTAAACAGAGATGAACCCTCGAAAACAGTTGCGGGAAGAACTGTGTGTTGGGGGAAGGACTCTCACACTGCGAACAGGAATCCTTCCAGGAGGCTCATTCACTGTAATATTGAAACCACAAAAGAACTGTGTTCTTGTGGAAGTCTCCATGATGTGACAGGAGAGACTCCTCTCCCAACTGAACTGATTCAAGCCTATTTTAAAAGTGGTAAACTGACTAAAAGTCTCTAGGTTTTGTCTCTTTGTGTTGTTGATGGGAAAAGAGTTGTTGGTAAAGAAAGAGAAATGAGGTGGGGAGGAAAAAAGGGGTTTGAAGATGTATTCTAATTATTATTATTTTCCTTTTAGTTCTGTTAATAAAACTATCTTTCTACCTTTAAGGTTTTGAGCCTGCTTTGCAGCTCTCCTAATCCTTATCTCACAACAGAAAATAAGTGAGTACACTGGTATTAAACCAAAATACTCAACCCACTACATTAAATTAATGCCTGGTGTGAGGAGGCGAAGTGAAACCACTACAGCATATTACAAATCTTTGATTATTTGCATGTATTTCTACCTTTAGATTAAATATTGCCTTTTTTTTCCTGATTTTTAAAATTTTATTTTAATTTACTCTTTTTCAAGGAAATTAATTCATATCCACAACCAATCTTGAAACAAGTCACCTGAATAAGGTGAGTAGGTAATGCTAATCTAAGAATGCCATTTAACAGTCACAGGAGCTTAAGGAGAATAGAGATTTAATTTGGAACTTCCTGGCCTTTGATGAAATTTAAATAAAGGGCTATTGTTCAAAAATGAACTCTGCTTATGACAACAAATCATCCATTTACTGGTTTGGTAACACCCCAGCAGAATTTAGGGTGAACCTTAGTCTCTGCTAGAGTTTTACATGTTTCTCTCAGTTCCTAGCCCTATGCTAAGTTAATGCCTGCTCTCAGTCCCAGCAGCACTAAACTGAAATAATGCCACTGTACAGAGCTGGATGTAACCAAGCAACTGTAAACATCAATTCAGCTCTCTGTGTGCTCTTGTTTCAGGTACTAACAGCCCCAATCCTAATAATATCACAGGCACAGACATTTTACACCATGTTCTTCTGCCTTTAGGGATGTACCCACAGTGAACAAAGATAAGTGCTTGCTTTGTCTGAGCTCCACACTAGGCAAAAATGATCCAGGTTAGGAGAAGGGTGGCCACATTAATTCAGTGCTGCATCCAAGGTGCTGTGGGCACCGTCCCGATGTCACACGAACACAACACCCACTGGGGCTTTCAGACTCTAAAATGAGGGCAGAGATTTTGCATTCAGCTGCCCACACAGACAGGTCCTATGGCTCCTTTAGTGCATCTTTGTTAATAAATTAAACAGACAATGGGCAGAGGTGTGAGAGCAGCAATTTGGGCACTGCATTTTTATGCCGACAGAGCAGTTCCTGCAACATTTTGATATGGGTAGTCTCTAAAATGACACTTAGGTACAGGTTTGGAACTGTCACAGACTTAAGACGATTCCTAACAGCAATTTAGAAGCTGTTACCCAATCTTGGGACTCCAGACTGTCTAATAATTTATGGTCTAACCACGCCACCCCTGGTCACAGACCCAGGATGCATACTCTACCACTACTCCAGTTTACAAGACATCTCTTGATACCACTCTACCCATGAATCATGAGTCTTGAAGCAGCCACATTTAGATTTCTTTATCCAGCCAAGGCTGTAACATGATCTGAAAGTGACTATGCAATAATCTGCTGGCTTTATAAAAGCAGCACTCACTTTGAGGCTCAAAGCAGGATATTGCTCTCGTTTCCCTGATTTAAGGGGCTGATTTAACTCTCACTAATAACAATGGAAATATTCTCATAAGTTTCATAAGAGGGAAATCATGTCTCAAACACAGAAAGTTGCATGGTCCAAGGAGTTCTTCAGAGGAAATACCCTTGCAGCTGACTCCAGTAGGAGTCAGCCAGCTCTTGTTACACAGTTATAATGGACCAAGATCTAGATATGCACACAATGAATTGGATGCCTCACTTCACAGGTCAATATATTGGCAGAAGCATTTTCATCTCTAATCTAGTTCAAAACATAGACATAATACACTACTTTTCTTTTTACACTTTTCTGTCCTAACCACAAACCTTTCCAGCAGCTAAATGAACTGATAAATCTGTCTCTGTTGTTATTATACTCGATTGATTAGTTCTGGTCCATGTCAGATGACGTACATGAAGAAGTCCTTTTTGATAAGTAGAACTAATCTATTATATGTTGAAAATAATACTACACGAAAACATAAATTTTTTTATCAGATTCATTTCAAAAGTAGAACAAATTATATTTTCCAAGTTTAGACACAGTCACCACCGTTTGGAAATGATTTCTCATCATTCAACACGTATTTTATATTTTCATATATTTTTTGCATGGTTAAGGGTTGAAAATGCTTTTTTACAGAGGACATCAAAGCCAAATGACTCATAACCACATCCTAGGTGGGATGGTAATTAGGAGTCAGTGAGTAAGCTCAGACAATAATGAATTCAGTGACAGGGCAATCCTTTATCTTTTATGTGAACAAAATTGTGCTTTCCCATGAACACTTCTGGCTGGGTGTTTGATAAATTGAGGCATATGAGAACTGTGTCAGTAAAAGGACTCATGCAACAGCTCTGATGTGTATGGCAGAAGTTTTCTCACAGGAATTCCACTACCTTCAAATTTGCTTCTATCTATGGAATCAAGTATTGTGAGTGAAATAATCTTCATGGCATGCTACAAAATCTATTTTTTCACCAGACTTTTCCATTGAGGAAGGTTTTGAAGACACTAGAGAGAACAGTAATAATATAGCAAAGAATTATTCTGGGCATGGGGAGAGGAAGAGAATGAGGTTTGTGATGAGTTACCTGAAATTCCTTCACTTTCAGTATAACTATACATTCTTTGGAAGCATTGAGGCATGGGCTCTTTTGGAGGCCTTTAAAAAATCCAAGAAAATATAGAGGAATAAAACTGTGGATGGGCTAAAGAAGTCTTTTTTTGTTCACAGTTTTGTAGATTTCTAGCAGCAAGACTTGCTTGTACTTTCACTTGAAAGCCAAACTCTAGTGCTGTGATGAAAACTGGCCCTGCTTCACTCTCAGCTTTCCAGCTGCACTATTCAGAGTCCCACATATTGAAGCTTCCCAAACAGAGCTGCAGAAGTAGTAGCTTTGAACAAACTAAGAGTCTTCAAAATCTCAACTGGAGTTGTAATTATTATGTTATTTAGATTGGAAAAGACCTTTAATATAATTGAGCCATGTCCCACTAAACCATGTCCCTAAATACCCCATCTACACATATTTTAAATATTTCCACAGATGGTGACAGTAGACATTCCCTGGTTTTCTGGCTCTTTCCCTTCTCTTCATACAAACCCACAAAGCTAAGAGGGACAACATCATCCATCACCACTCTGTCAGTCACAGAGCACATTTCTTCTGCTGAAATCAAAGACCACATATGTATATTTTCAATTCGGAGTAGATTTTGCCAAAAGATACAATTCCTCTCAAAAACGTTTCATAAGAAATATGTTGTGTTTTAGAAAAAAAAGCTTAATTCTGCTGATTTTTTGGGGATAATTTAAATTGCAAAGTTGAAAAAAATTTAATGCCACTGTTTTATGTAGTTCATTTTCATATATTGAAACACTCTTTTTACAAGCAAGGGATATTAGAAAAATCATCTTTTTATAACATGAAGATAAATCCCATGGAGTCATGTAACAAACCCCAAAGCTCTACAAACACACTGAATGAAGCATTTCCTTTCTCCTTTCATATAGGAAGGCAAGGTTAAAAATAGAGGTTTCTTATTGAAAACACAGTATTTTCATGGAACAGAAATTTGTGTTCTCTCATTTAACACTAAATATTCTAAACATGTTTTCATGTCACCTAATTTTGCCAATTATTTTAATTCTTTTCCTATTTCAAATACATTTAGAAAGTTTTGACTTTCACAACCTTCTTAATGTCTTTATTTTACCGGGCAACAAATGCACATTTCAATTTCCATCATCTGGCCCATCCTTTCACTTTTTTATCACCTTCTCAGTGTTCCTAGGTACCACTAACAAAACATGAAATGGAATTAAAATAATAAAAAAGGCTGAGTTATCAAGATATGAAATGTAATTTAGTATATTTGAATGTTTAATAAAACTGTTCTTTTATTATTTTGCTCTTTTTCTGACAGAATGTTATCAAATCTGAAGCCCTTGGGCAAGAATAATATAGTTTAATACATCACTTTTTTCAAAGGAAATTGTGCTTGAATGATAATTTTTCTCTCTTCTATAACCTAATACAAACCTTGTTGATTTTTCAGGGCAAAAATGAATGTTCTAAAATGAATAGTCCAACAACTGGAGTTCAGAAGAAAGTATTCCTCCTAACAAGTAATAAAATGAACAGATGTTGACATCTGTCTTTGCTACAGCTGCCTAATTGGATGTTAAGGTGCTTTGTGGATGCTGGGAAAAGCTGTCAGATAGAGGAGTTTTGTTTGCAACAGCTTCCAATGTCAAAACATCTGTTAAATAATACACTAAAATCATGGAATACCACTTTGGAAGGCACCTCAAGGATCATGTGATCCAACATTTCTTGGAGAAAGCATGGTCAAGAAAAGATGCTTCTCAGCACGCTGTCAAGCTGAATATTAACAGTGTCCAATATTGGAGAATCCACCACTTTCCTGGAGAGGTTATTCCAATGGTCAGTTGTTCTCATTGTAAAAATTATCCTCTTGTATCCAATTGGAACCTCCCCAGAAGTAACTTGTACCCATAAGCCCTCATATTTTCCATGTGACTTTTTGTAAAAAGGGAGTCTCCATCTTCTTTATAGCCACCCTTTAAACTCTGGAACATGATGATGAGATCTCCCCTAAGCCTTCTTTTCTCAAGGCTGAACTAACCCTGTTCTCTCAGCCTTTCCTCACTTGTCAGGCTCCCTGGTCCTGGAACACCTCTGGGCACCTTCCCTGGGCCCTCTCCTGCCTGTCCACATGTTGTTTTGTACAGTGGGGACCATACCTGAACAGAGGATTCCAGGTGGGGTCTTACAAGCACAGAGCAGGGTGGGATAATGAGGTGAGGTTCCTCTTGTTGCAGCCCAGAATCCTGTTGGCTTTCCTGGCTGCAGCAGCTCCTCACTCACATGGAGATGTTGTCCACCAGGACCCCCATGTCCCTTTCTACTAGAACTAATCCAAAACTGAAGATTCATGTTTATGAAGCAGATGTGTGGTTTAGGATATGTTTCACTATGAAGAATTCAGACTTCCAACGTTTTGGATTTGGGGGCTTTGCATTGGTGGTACACTGACACTGCTGTGTTGAACACAGATAAGGAGCTCATTTTAACTTCTAATATTTAGGCTAATATATAAACATTCATTCTTTAAGAATCCAGAGACACTATTCTTCTTTTAAAATGTAAGCTATTTGTCTATTTAAATGACATTTGTGATTCACTGACCTTCCAACTATGCATTATTCTGTGAGCAAGGAACCTATATTAAGAAATAGCAGGTTTTATATCTTTCAGAAAAAAAGTCTATGAAACTTAATCATGTTGTCAAGCTTAATGTAAGGGCTCACTTTCCAAGGTTTATTACTGCTATTTCAGCTTTGATGTTGTGTCATATACAATACAATGTTTTACAAAACAAAACAAAAATCCACTCTCTAGAAAGACATTTTGGAAAACTTTCACAACACACTCATTTGTATTAGATTCTTATTGAGTGTTCTGCAGTAACTTCGTCAAAGAGGAGGAACCTAACACAAGGCTCTTAGTTTCATTCAACCCAAAATCCCTTTGAGTTCTTTGCATCGCCATCCAACCTTAGGAAATGTGTCCTGAATTTGTAATGGTCATTGGACATAAGCTTTAGCACTTACCAAGACATCCATATGACTGTTGAGGTGTATGTGAAAGGTGGTTGTGGTCAGGTGGGGCTTGGTCTCTTTCACCAGGTAGCAACTGACAGAATGAGAGGACACAGTCTCAAGCTGCTCCAAGGGAAATACAAGTTGGATATTAGGAAGAAGTTTTTTACAGAAAGGGTGATAAAATGTTGGAATGGTCTGCCCAGGGAGGTGGTGGAGTCACCATCCCTGAATGTGTTTAAAAAAAGACTGGATATGGCACTTGGTGCCATGATCTAGTTGAGGTGTTAGGGCATGGGTTGTCATGGGTTGGACTTGATGATCTTGGAGGTCACTTCCAACCTGGATACTCTGTGTGGATCTGTGTATGTTGTTCTAAGTTGACACATTCATAAACTCTGCAAGTTTTGACTGCACAGGAAATCAAGGGACTAAATTAATTATCATATTACTCTTTACTTTAAAACAGACTTTGTTGGCACAAAAGAAATCTATTACAAGTCAAGTAACATGTTTTACAAGTCAGAGCTTGGATTTTTTTGCAGCTATGCCCAATTTTGGGATCAAGGTCCTTCAGTAAATAATGAATAATTATTTACAAAATGTCTTTTCAGTCTGAAAAATTATTTGTTAATCCAACAATTTTTCATCGCTTTGCACTATATTTTTATGACTAGTTTTAAACCACATCTTGCTCATTACAACCTATGTTATTAGTGTTGGGGTTGCATAATATTTCCAGTCTTAGCATTCACAAAGCACAGAAGCCTTTTCATCCAATTGTGTAAATCTGGATTATGGATTTCAAGGGTAAAGCAATATTGTCCTCAATACTAGGAAGACAAATTTTTCTTATGGTAGTAAGGGTCCATCCCTTTTAGTGTTCTTATTCATTCACAGAACATAGTGGGTAATAAAAGTTCAGTTCTGTCATTTCCAACTCTGTTCCATTCTCTGTCAGTGAGCCCAAATCCCTGTAATTCACCTCCATTGCTGCACTGATCTGAACTTTTCAATCACTCAATTTTTTACTCCACAAGATCTGTCCTTGCCCTTTTCTTCTCAACTTTCAATTGCTTCTTTTGCTCATTCCTTCCTATTAGGTTTATTCCTTCCTAGGAGGTGCCTGTTTGCTTTTTTGCATTCTTCCGTGTAGCCAGTGGCATCCAATTTAGGGAGAGACAAATATAACCTTCTAAGGACCTTATTTGAAATTGGCAGCTTTGCACATTCCACTTAAGCATTTAAAGAAAGACACAAGGGTGTGACAAGAAAAATAAGAAAATTATAAAAAGACACCTCATGTGGTTTCTGCCAGCTTGGTTGTAGGTTTAGGATTTTGAAATGACATGTTTGTATTTGATTTGTTTGGTTTGATCTGTCAAGGTAATAGTAGATCAATATTTATGTACTGGTAATTAAGGTACTCTCCTTACCTCCTCTCCTCCATTCCCAGTAGCACAGCTATAGTTTATAGTCTGTCAATATTTCCATTATAAAGTCCATTTTTCAGAGGTCAATAACTCAGCCATTTAAGACTACATCAGCTCAAAAGTAGATGTACAAGTTGTCAGAGACTCTTAATTCACTTTATATTTCCATGATGGAAGGAAAAACTTTGTTAGTTTGGGCTTTTTTGTTTTGTTTTTTTTAGGTTGTTTTGGTAATGTATGAAATTTTGTTTCCTTTTTGAGCTAAAACATGACTTTTGCTCTGAAACTGAAGTGTTGCAGCTAAATTGTAACTTACATGGGCTAAATATTTCAAGATTTCTAAAGTATAACTAAATATACAAAACTTCCAGATAAAGAGCAGAGCTAGTAAGCAGTCATTGCAAATGGTTTTTATCCCTTTTTAGAGTGCAGAAAATGTTAGCTTGAGCTGTCACCCCTCTGGTAAATCGCATGCCATGAGTTTTCCAAGAAAAGCACATTATGTACATGCAAGGCAATGGCAAATAAAAGGGCTCTGATTCTCATCTTAGGCTGTTTGGTGCAATTGCATCCAAGTGCTGGACTTGTGTCAATCTGTGAAATTGCATTCCATGCAATAAACAGAAGTAAAGATGTTTCTGTCAAATTTTCATCCAAATCAGCTTTTTCCAGTTGCATTAAGGAACCATGAAGTCATGAGCTCAAGTGGAAACATCATTGATTCCTAAGATATCTTACCATCATGAAGGTGTACTTTGTGTTGCTTAGCTTGTTTAAAAGCCTTTATTTTGCCATATATGAAAACACACCTTGAACCAGTAGTGTGGTTTTTTGGTTTTATTATGGGCTGGTTAAGGACTCTGAAAGTTGATCTCCTTTGATTAAGTGCATCTTTTTACATCACAATATTTTTGAGCACAATGTGGAAACAAGGAGCTATAGAACAAAATCAGTGAAAGATGTGGTTTCTCTCCATTGACAAAGAAAAAAATTGAAAAAAAACCTCGTCTGTAGTTTTATAACAAGTTTTCCAAGCAAGGAGAATGTCTTTTCTCCATTTGAAGGACCCAGGTGAAGTACTTTTTCCCACTAACCCTCACCACAGTGTGACAGTGAAAGAGAAACAGGCACAGACAATAAGAAAACTGACAGAATAAATTAATGAGTCTTGTCACAAACTTTTCATCAACAGTTTCATGTGTATGTATGCTTTATTTGTGATTATAAAAATAATATCAGACAATAATAAACTACAGAGTACACTGAAATCATTAAATAGAAAGTGTTTATATTGCTTTCACTATTGCTTCTGGAAAAATAAACCTGAAGAAAAAACAACTCTTGGATAATTGAAAAACAAGAGCAGCAAGAAGTGTAAATAATCAGCCACAACATTTTTTCCCACTAACTGCTAGGAACAAGTTCATATTTAATGTTTTATTATTACATATATTATTAAATATCAGCCAGTTTATATTTAATTCAGAAACAGTGCATACTGAAGTCACAGCCATTCTTTCCAAATATTATCTTAGTTGTACAAACAATGGAAGTCTGAAATTTTCTTTTCAGCTAAGTTTAGGTATTTTACTCAACCAGTTTGCACATGCACAGTCACCCAGAGGAAGGCCAGTGAGCATCAGAGATTGTGTGCAGCTGCTTCCTAAGCAACCTGAACACTGTCCACTCCATGCTGCCTCTCTGCACTGCCATTCAAGGGCCACAGGACTTCAGGCAGCTGGCTCCCTTCCTCAAAGCCTGTCTGCACATTTTGGCACAGAATATGCTAATGCAGTATCAGCCAGCCATGTCTTTGGGCTCTGCTGAATCTACAGCAGAAATGGAAATGCTGCAATGCACGTGAGCTTTGTGCAGCACTGTGCAACACAGTGACCCATTACAGTTTACCAAACCTTTGAGAGCCCTGTGGCAAAAGGAGACTGTCACTGCCAGATGTGATTTAGTCTTCATATGGTTTAATTTGCAAAGTGCTCTATGAACATGTGCTCATGGTCCTCATAAGACTTAATTATAATCAGGGATTTAAAAAAAAGGACTCAACAAAAATGACTTCAATATTTTCAGCACTCTGTTGGAAAAAAAATTTAATGCTTTTAAAAATGCTTTTCCATACTAGAGAGCCATCAAAGGAAAATACCAATAAAATCAATGAATAATCATTTTTTGTAAATGCTAATGGGAAAATATCCTAATTAGCTCAAATACTATTACTATTACTCAAGTAATATCTGTCACTGTATCACAGAATGCAAGCTGTCAGATCAGAGTTCCATTGCAAAATCCCAGTGAAGTGTCAGAGCAAATTTTCAAAACATAAAATATTCCTTTTGTATTCTGACAAAGTTAATTCATGTCAAGCATCATTAGCAGGAAGTTCCATTCTGAATAGGACTTTATTAGTCTTTATTGTTCATATTCATGCTGTGCAGACTGTATCATTGTGGAAAGTATGAGCCTCCTCTGACTCTGCTAACCAAAACTATTTCCCACTTAGAATAAATTAATCCCACTCAGCATTAATATCTGGAAATGAGTGTATATAATCTAGGGAGTTGTGTAGCCTTTTCCTATACCCAGTGGGCAGAAATGGGAATTCCAGTCTTCTTCATTTTGGCTGCATAACACCCTTCCTTATGAAAGAAAACACTTGTCTCTGAATGTAACCTCTTCTTAACCAGAGTGCTTAGATCAGGTGCTTCACTGTAAGGAAGGTAAAGTTGGATAAAATTAATCAAAAGCCTCTAATCATCTTGGTTTGTATTAACTTCAGTCTTCTGATCACTAAGAATTAAACTGGAAAAATCTTGAAGAACAAACATATTCTCTCTGCCTCTAGTTCCCTGACACAAACTAGTGGCCAACCTATAACTTCTTCCTCACTTTCATGCCACCTCCACCATTCATGCAGGTTAATAACTGTACTTTTGCAGTCCAAAGCTTATTGCAGATGTCTAAGAGCAACATCTCAGGTGCATCCCACATTGTATACCAAATTTGTCTGCTCAGCTGATCACTTTGGCTGATAGGGCTAGGAAGCAGGATGTTACTCTAAATGTCTAAATCAACACATTAAATATTGTGACCTTAACAGGTCACAGATACACTGGGTGCACTGAATATACATAATTTGTATTTGCACAGTCGTGGAGAGATTTCTGTGTAACCAGCCCAGACCATCAGAAACTAATAAGAGTTTCTATAACTAAGATAACAGAGCAGTTAAATTTATATCTTTAACATTAGGCTTAACCAGCAGAAAGGACAGTTCCAGTCATGAACAGATTCAGTAGCTATATGGCTTTCCTCAAAAATAATTGACTTAAAGTCAATTTTATGGATACTGAATGATGTTGTTACACAGATATGAAGCAAATTTTCAAATACAGTCTTGAATATGATTTATTTCAACACAAACAGTCCTGTGGGACACAAGATTTTAAAATTCATTAGAAAACAAGGTTCATCAAACTGTCTCTGAGCATGCCCAGATATGCTTACAAAGTCAAAGAAAACAGAGAAATTAGATGGCAAAACTTCACCAATGTGCCTTCCCACCTTTCAGCAAGTTTTGGTTCAGTGATCTCATCAGTCAGAGGCAGCAACCTGAACTTTGAATGGACATTTAAGTTGACATTTCTATGTCAAGCCATGACATAGAAGATTCACTGAAGTTGTGCTAGAAGGTTGCTTTCTGCACAGAGTTCCACTAGAGTATTTTTTTTCGGCAGTTTACAAAATATGTTAGTAGCAGTAAATGAGAGAGAATTTGATACTAAAAACTCTGCCTGGGGCAAAGAATGCAAAGCAGAGCTTGACTCCAGGGAGCATTTCCTGATTTATGACATCTAAAACATTGCCCCTGGGAGAACATCCATTTCTGTAAATTCACATTAAACTTACTGAGGTTGTCCTAAACTATAATATAGTGTTATAATACAGCTTAAAATTTCCTCAGGCACTAAGAGGTTTGTACAAACAAGGGTTCTGACCTTTGGGCTATTGGGAAAAAGAAAGAAAATGTTTATTCCAGATTTTTGAGAGGAAGAGAGATGAAGGACTGCATTTTAGTACCTGAGCAATACCTAACAATACTATTAAAGCTAGCAAAACATTAAGAACTTCCACATAAATCAGTCAGTACATTTTCAGCTTGAAATGTTTTGTTTTTTCAGTATCAGCAATGAAGATCTGCTTTTTGCAGCAGCCAAGACAAAGCTTTGAAGTGTTTTTTGCAGTTAGATTGCAGGTACAAATTCTTGCTTTTATACTGACCTGCAAAATCCTGGTCAAGATTTGGAGCCTTTTGTACTCAAATCTATAAATATACAGATCAAGACCTTTCTTCTATCAAGGATGTTACAAAACGCTCTGTTCTTCAGACATAGATTGTATTTCAAGGCAACAACCTATGTATTTCATAAGGAACATCCCTCCAATTTAAATGTCTTTTGTCTATTCTGTGCTGTGCAGCAGCTGTCCTCTTATATTGGAGCTGACTGATCCTTTAAAAACATAGGAAATGCAACGTGTAGCACATCTCTTTTTCAAAATGGTCATAATTGGAACCAGTTGGTGCTGGGAATGCTAAGTCATTTGCCCCCAGTATGGAAATACGTGTTTATATGGAGATCTGCAATGTAGATTGAAGTAAGAGAGAGCAAGTCCAAAAGAAAGCCATTGTTTTCCACACAACTGTTGCTGCATCTTAAAATTTTGGTGAAAACTCCATTTTTATTCTCAACCCCACTGAATTATTTGCAAGCTGTTTGGTGACCACCACTTCTCGTGCTGTTCATCATGCTCTTATTGGTGTATTTTGTCCTTGAGATGGTTTCCTACACCTCTCAAGGTTCTGACTGCCAACTCTGTGATGAGGGCAGTACTTTTATTATCAGCTTCTACCTAAAAAAGCAGAGTCTTGAGTCCTGTTCTGGATCTACAAAGTTACAGACACAATGCTAAAACTTTTCATGATGGTCTAGCTGTACTTGAAAGGCAGACCCTGCCTGCAGAGTCAACATGGTCACACTGAACAAACAACCTAGAGCTGTATTTTCTCCCTAAGCCCATAAGATGCTTTACTCCCTCTGCACAGAACTGAGCAGTGGGCACTGAGAAATGTTCATCTACTTTTGCACATCTATCTGATATATTGTCAGAGGTAACCCAGAAGGAATTCATATTATACATATTTTTATGGCAGTGATCAGTGCTTCAAGCTTCATTTACCCATGTGAAAATGTCCTGTGACTGCAGTTCAGGTGTGAGACTCTTCCAGCTGTGTTCCCTTTGCAAGAGTGTAAATGACAATGCAATAAGCAAGATATTGGTGCTTTAAAGATGCAGAGTAGAACAAAGTTTACTGAAAAATCAGCATCACTGCCCCTCACTGACTAGGTTAATATGTATAAAATGTATATAAATTATTTCTATACTTAAAATTTTATTTACCTTTCAGTGTAACAGAATTCTTGCACAGATTCATCCAGCACTGATGATGACAATACTGGTTCCCATTTTACTGCAGATCAGTTTTAAATGTTACACAGTTGTTCTTCAAAAACAACACAAAACCAAAAAACTTAAACAAAAAGCCAGTAGTTTTCCTTGAACCATCTGGAGGAAAGAGGCTTTTGTGGTAATAATTATGCATGTCTTTATATTTGTATAACATTTTGTAATAGTACTATGCTTAGCACATTAAGAAACCAGTAATACAGTAATAATACAGGAGCTAGAAAAATCAATGTGAACCAAAGCTCAATTAAAGAAATAAATTTTCATTAAAAATCTGACTGCTGAAAAAGAACAGGGGGATGGGATCNAATAGAGCAGAAGATCTGGAACTCTGTGTTAGTTTTGTGTTCCTTCGTTTGAAATCATTAATAATGATAGTAGTTTTTCTCTTAATGAGTATGATATCTTTTGTATGAAAAACCATCTTCTCTGTTATTAACTTTGATCTCCCTCAGACAATATTTTTTTTTTTTNATCACTGCCCCTCACTGACTAGGTTAATATGTATAAAATGTATATAAATTATTTCTATACTTAAAATTTTATTTACCTTTCAGTGTAACAGAATTCTTGCACAGATTCATCCAGCACTGATGATGACAATACTGGTTCCCATTTTACTGCAGATCAGTTTTAAATGTTACACAGTTGTTCTTCAAAAACAACACAAAACCAAAAAACTTAAACAAAAAGCCAGTAGTTTTCCTTGAACCATCTGGAGGAAAGAGGCTTTTGTGGTAATAATTATGCATGTCTTTATATTTGTATAACATTTTGTAATAGTACTATGCTTAGCACATTAAGAAACCAGTAATACAGTAATAATACAGGAGCTAGAAAAATCAATGTGAACCAAAGCTCAATTAAAGAAATAAATTTTCATTAAAAATCTGACTGCTGAAAAAGAACAGGGGGATGGGATCAAAGCCGGAAATATAACCACTTCAATTATATTTCAAATGGACCTGCTAATGAAATGCACATACTTTAAATTATTACTATGTATTGTGCAAGTTACTGTAAAAATCATCTAGTACAAACATTTGTGTTTAATACTTGCATAATATTTTCCTAGAATAATCTTCTGGTTTTATGGCTTATCACATATTGTGTTTTTCCCTTTCTGTCATTGAGACTTGGCTAGACTAGAATAAATGTTTTTCAGGTATAATTTCTTGTTTTCAAAATGTATTAACCTGTGTTTGTGAGCCAAAAGAAGCTACAAAACATGCATTNNNNTTTTTCTTTTTTGTGGTTTACGGTGCTGATCATTCCATCCATGTCTTCTTTCTAGACCTTTTATTCTTCATTTAAAATTCTGGTATTTTTTATTCAAACTGAAAGCACTATTGCTGTTTGTTTTTTCTGAACCTCCCTCCCCAGAGTACATATCCCATCCTCACTGTCAAAAACCAATATTCACTGAAATCAATGAAGTCTGCAGATTTCCAAGAGCTTTTTTACCTCACAGAGCAAAGCACACTAGTGATGTTGAACGAAAAATGATAGTCACAGAGTGTGATCTTAGCCTTGTGGGAATTGATGGAAGCTTTCAGTAGTCTCCAGTTCATTTTGTATTTCAGAAACAGTATTTGTCTCTCCTTGCTTAACACAGGAGCTGCATTTCAAACACCTAAAAACATTGAAAGGTCCTTATCATATAGATGAAATACCTGGCTTTGTTCAAGGTCAGATCAGAGTTGTATTGCCAAAAATACTTGACTGAAGATAGAGTCTGCAGGTTTGCAGCGTGATCAGTGATGGGGATTTCTGGGGGGAAAGAGGAGCTGTGCTCATAGCTTTCCACAGGCAATATGGTTCACAGGGAGAGGAGACAGCAGTGCCAAGAAGCAAGAGGACTGGAGACAGTTATTAAAGGAGGGCACTAAGTGTGACTTTAGCAACCATTTTTTACCAAAACAGACCAAACCACTTCATGTGTAGCTCTGGTCAATAAGATATTCTATGATATTTAGTAGCTGAGAACTTTATACATATTTCAGGAGAAAGAATATATATTTGTCTATATTGGTTTAATAAGTAGCTGCAAAACGACCCAGTCTTGAGTAGAGGCTGTGGTTATTCCTGCAGCAAAGATATCCCATTCTAATCACAATCACTGTGCCACTGGCAGCAGATGAATGCAGAACTACAAGGTTCAGTTGCTTGTTGATTACCAGGCTTCCAGTTCATTGCTTCCTCTTCTAGAAAACACTGAGATGCACAACCAGAATATTATTCTGCAGTGAACAGGCAGATTTATTATGCAGAGCATGAATGTACTTCAGATTTTTGCTACTGCTAACCACACATCCTTTAGGGCTGTATAACTGGATACTAGGGAAAATACAAAGTCAGCTCTTAGGAAAAAGCCTGGGGAGTATTTGCAAACTCAGTTATGTTTTGCAAGTACTTTGCAGCTGTTAAAAACAAATATGTTTTGACGGCCATTCAAAAATTGCCAGCTGCATTAGAGTAGTACCTATGTGTACTTTGATTCAAAGTTTAAACATACTATTTTTGGCAACTTGTCTTCCTCCACACACTCAGAAATAATAAATTTTGAGAGAAATACTAAAGCCTTAGATAACTTTATCTACAGAAGATCACATCATGGTAGATATACTCTAAAAATACTAACTGAGGATAACAGGAGACCCTGAGTATCCACTGAGGTGTCTAAGCTATCTTAAACCACACATCACTTCATTTCTACTTCAATTACTGTCAGCACACACCAGACTAAAACCAGTTCAGGTATGGCTATACATAGGTACATCCAGAGCTCTGGCTGCAGCACAGACTCACGCTGAGCACTGCATTAGAACCTCTGCCTGTTCAGCTTTGTACCTGACATGGCAGCTGGTTCTGCTCACTGCAGTGGGGAATGCCTCTGGACTGCAGTGTTGTCACAGTCTGCAAACAAATTCTGTTTAATCACACCTGAAGGGTAAGTACAGAATCTTGCTGATGCCAAGAAAACCATGACTTTTCTAGTAAATAAGAGATAGCCAGTCTGTTCCTCCTTATTTTCTAAACATACTTTTGAATAATTGATCCTTCCCAAATAGATGGACCAGTCTGGAGGGGAAAATGCAGTTGATCAAATTAACCAAAAAGCAGCTCCCAGCTCAAATGTGATCTTTGTTGAAATTGTATGTCCCTCAAAACCTGTTGTCACAACAAAGACTGTTCTTTGATGTGAATGAATCAAGTGTTTGGTCCAAGAGTAAATCCAGCTTGTACAGAATCTATTTATTTTTTGCTCCATTCCCTATTCCCAAGTAGAATATTTATTGGAACTGCTTTTCAATTTTCTTTAGTACAGTTTACTGTCAGTCATTATAGAGTCTGCAGTCCTTTTGAGAGTATGTTCTGAAAAGTTTTGTGCAATGTTGCATTTTGAATACCATTCAAATTTGGTCAGTCATGTACATTAAGAAGGGTATTTGTCTTGTCTTTAAAATTCCAAGAATCTTGACAAAACGTGACATTTTAAATCTTTGCAATATAACCTTCCTAAGGTGACTGCATTTAAAAAATCTGTGTGAGCTCAAAGTTGGTGATATATTCCTGAGCTTGAGCCAGCCATAATCATGTGGATGCTTTAACATCAATCATCCTCTGCTTTCTTTGACCTTTAGGGGCAGCTTCCATGTGAACTGGGAGTTCTCTGTCTTTTCCTTAAAGGGGCTGCCTAGCAGCAAATCTGCTCATCCACAGCTCTCCCTTACAGGTAATATACAAATCAGAAACTATAAACTGCTTGTTAAATTATGGAAAAAAGTAGTTAAATGTATAAAAGCACATGTAGTTAAATAAATTATAGCTTGTAATCAATTTGTCTGAGAGCAAAATGGCAAATCAAGGATTGAAGATCATTTGGAACCACTCACAGAACAATTACTCTGCATAAGTAGCACTGAACAAAGGAAATTATTGAGATGTTTCCTGTAAGAATTCTCAGCCACTGCATTGCAGGAACAACTACTGCTAACACATAACAGCTTCTAATGCTTCCACAAATGAAATCTTGTAAAAGTCTGTTATCATTAATCATTCCTTGTAAAGTGCTATCAAGCAATTTAACCTACAGAATCAGCCCACAGTAGCAACCACAGTATAGTTCAATCTCTGTAACAATGCATATTCAATTATCTAGCTCATCTTCCTCTGTCTTTATTATAATTGATAGTCACAAACTGCTTAATTACACCTCTCCATAAAAAAAAAAAAAAAAAAAA
>VZTR01009135.1:43448-119197 GCA_013400775.1 Chaetops frenatus
AAAAAAAAAAAAAAAAGAAGATGAAAAGTTGATGTGATCATTCCTACCTGTAGGGCATATGAAAAGGTCAATATGCAAGCTGTATTTTTCAAATCAACTTTGGTTTTGCAACTGTTCTTAGTGCACTGCCTTAGTACAAGTCAGTATACTTCACTCCCTACCAAATGGGGCAAATGTGGAGATCTCTACAAAGATGTCTGGAGTCCTACACTAAGTGGTGCCAGAGTGTGGGTGCAGTCCCTGAAGCTGGCTGCCAGCACCACCACATTTTTGGACTGGCCTAAGTGTCTCTCTGGCCAGGACTGCCTATTTTTCCTCAAGCCATGCTTGGGAACAGATAGAGGTTGATATAGACCAGGAACAATTCCCATGGACAGTTTGCATTCAACAGCTCTGTTCTGTAGCCTTAACATGCCCAGACCATGCTACAAAGTGAGTCCTGACATTGGTTGCTGAACTGGTGCATGGAGATGTAGCTGTGATGCATCTGAACAAAGCCTATGGTTTCAGGATCAAGGTCAGTGCTTTAAAAAGCAGGTTATTACCATGAACCTGACTTTATATGATTCAGATTTTATAGCAGTGCTTAGACTATCTGAAGGTAAGTCTGGGATTTCCTCTTCTGGGCAGCACTACTTCTAGATAACTTCTTGAAATACCAACTCACTACTCAAGCATTTGAATTTCACTACTGTGAATTTGACTGCTATGGTTTCATGGATCTTCTAAATTTCCAACAGCACAGAATGAAAGAACCTTACCTGGACATAGAGATATAACAATAGAAAATATAGAATCATAGAATCATAAAAGCTGGAAAAGAACTCCAAGATCACCAGTACAGGGGGAATTTCACTTCCCTGGTCCTGATGGTCACACTATTCCTGACTCAGGCCAGGATGCCATTGGCTTTCTTGGCCACCTGGGCACAACCCTGGCTCAGATTGAGCAGGGAGTTGACCAACACTTCCAGGTCCTTTTCTTTCCAGCTTTCCAACCACTCTGCCCCAACACTGTGGCACTGCAAGGGGTTGCTGTGACCCAGAGTCAGGACTCAACACTTTGCCTTGCTGAATCAAATAATAGAGGGCATCTATCAGTTATCACTGAAGATAGCATCCAACTGAGAAACCCGTGAACATCAAGAACTTAAGGTTGCCTAGAGTATTGAATAAAAGCATGGAACATTTTCTTCCCCTCAGTATTTATTTTTCAGCTTCTAGCAAAAAACAATTTAGGAATTTCTGGACCTGAAAATCACACTCAGACTCTTTTTTTCTGAATTTCTGCTCTATGAGTTTGTTCAAAGTCTTCCTACAATTCATCATATTTTCAGTTTCCAAAAAATCCCACGGCAATCCTAGACAATTCAATCCTCCAATGTGTGAAAAGTGTGTAAGGGATGAATTACTAGTTTACACAAAAGGATTGGGAAATAAATAATGTATTCATTTCCGGTATTTCAGGAACATTTCTGAGTGCAGTGATATTTTAAAAAAGAAATGGATGAGCAGAACTTTTGAACTCTGCACCTTGATTGTTAGAGCATTCAGACCCCTTTCTGCTTTGAATATTTAGACTTAAGGACATGACACTATTTGTCTTTCTTTTTTTTTACCTTTATAAACCTATAACAACTTCAGTATTTTCAACATGTCAGGAAAATATACTGTTTATACTGACAATCTTAATGTTATCATGCTGTTCCATCTGTTGATTCAAACTTTTGATGATATTCTCATGAAGAATTTCCCCTTGGGGAATGTGTTGTATGCATTTAATTTACGTTTTATGGTATGTTTTTGAATATTGAAAGACATATTATTTCTTTTTTATAATCCCATAGGAACAAAACAATATATTCATTACATTTGTTAATCATCAGTTATACAAAGAGATAATTTTATCTTTGGATAATTTGCTGATTTGTAAACTTTTTTCCTCCCTTATCCTGTTGATGTAGTGGCATTTTGCAAAAAGAAATAGTCTGTAAAAGAAATAAATCAAAATATAGTTGAAATAGCTAGAAAGATTATTTTTCTTTTTTGTCTACTGCAATGAAAAAGGTTACACTGGGAAAATTAACTCTCAGAATTGTCTTTAGATCACAAGAATGTCGCTGGACACTAAAGCTGGCAAGATGTGCTTTCTGATGTGTTGAAAGGAAGCTTGCAGGATTGGGCTGCTGAATTTTATTCTGGGTTAGGTAGAGCTTAACACGAACCTCTCCAGAAACTGTGCACACTTATTTCCTGGTCTGTTATTCCTAGTGATTACAATGTGCCACTGCTTGATGAAAACCTGATAATAGATATTAAGTGACCTGTTCTGAAGAGTTTATCCTTTCCTGGCACACAAACCAAATTAGTTTGATATCTCAGGGGGAAAGCAAGGCAAGGTGAGGCAGAAAGTGTTATCAGATATATGTCTAAGACAGGTGAGATGAGTTACTTTCTGAACTGGTACAATTTTTTTTATTGAAGATGAAGAAAGCTCACACATCCAATTTTGTGAGTCTGAAATACAGACTTCATCCATCTTGATCTCATTTAAGACAGCTTGAAGTTCAAAGTTTAACCAGAGGTCATGGCAGGAGTAATTGTCTTTACAGTTGTAGCAGACTCACAGAGGCAACCTATGACTGACAATTGGGTAGTACAATAAACATACACTGTGTTCTAGAGAGTTTGGATACAACAAAAATTGGTGTTGCCACTCAAGATAAAATAATTTTTCTCCTGAGATTATAAGCATAATTTCAACACATGTGGCTGTATTCAGAACATCCAGCCTGCTTGTGCTTTGATAGCAGCACATCCATGTCAGGATATGCAAGGTTCACATCAGGTCCTCAGCATTCCACACGGGGTTTTACAGCACAAGGAAGCTGTGATTCTTCACAACTGAGCTTCACATGGACACAGCCACACAGCTGGCACCACTCCAGATATCCCTTTTATTTTTGGTAGTACAACAATGTGGCTTAAAATGAAGTTCCTCAGCACACCCAGCCTGAGGTGAAACCCAGATATTCCTAACAAATGGAAAACAATGCATTAGTGAGATGGAGAGTGTTTATTTGAGCTTGATATCAGTACAGGAAGGTATGTGGGAAAAAGAGGGTGCTGAGACAGAGTTTCAGATGAGTGTGGGATTTGTTCAGAGAAAAAGAATAAAGTGTAAAGATGACCATAGGCTATTTTTCTCATTTTATTTTTAAAATACTGCTTTCCTTGATATGCACTGGCTACTGCCACAGATAATGTGATTTTTTTTTTAAAGTAAATTATTAATATCAGCCTGAATAAGTATGGTTCTTAGAGCATTCAGGAACTTTGGGTATATTTCATATTTAATCAAACCTTAATGAAAAACACAGAGCCACCAAGATGGTCAGGGGGCTGAGCAGTTGGCTTCTGAGGGGAGGCTGAGGGAGCTGAGCTTGCTCAATCTGGAGAAGAGATGGCTTTGGGAAACTTAACTGCAAATTATCAGTAACTTGGAGATGGGGATGGAACCAGACTGTTCACAGAGGTGGATGGCAAGAGACTGAGGCAATATCTCAGGAGCTGCATCAGGAAAGGTTCAAGCTGAATATAAGGAAAAAGTCCCACAAGGATAGTCAAGAATTGGTACTAATGAGGTTATTCACTTTGGAAATTTTCAAGACCTGGCTGCATAAATACCTGAAGAATGTAGTCTGACATCATAGCTGACCATGCTTTCAGCTGAAGGCTGGAATAGAGACCTCCAGGAAGTCCCTCCCAAACTGAATTATCCCATATTGCTATGATCTTGAACATCAATTTCCACAAAAGTCTATTATAAACCAGGAAAGTGCAAGAAATTATTTTAATATTCTTGGAATTATGAGCTCAAAGCCATATATTAAAAAAAAATAATAAAATTCTAAGTGCTTTTCCATGTTCTGCCAAAAATGCCTTACATAAATTTTTCCCAAGTAATATCTTATCAGCTGAAATTATTTTCCTTATAAGAACATCCTGAAAAATCCATGGCACATCCCTTTATTAGAGAGTGTGGATATGCTTTCCATTACTCAGCACTTTCCTACATCACACCTTAACAAAATCCTTAATTGTCTAATGTGGAAGGTAATTTTAAGGAGAAGACATTTAGTAAAAAGAGATTGTATCAATTTCACTAATTAGATCTGAAAATAATCTTATAGAGAATAATTTAAAAAAATTCTTAAAACCCAACCCTGCAGTTGGAGTCTATGTACATTTTGATTGGTGGGTTTTTGTTTTAAATTAGTATTCTTTTATGAAGCATTAAAACAACAGCTTTGAACAGTTTTAGGACAGAAACATTCCTGTTGAATCACATAATCTTTAATTTATAAAACCTGGAGATAACTTTTATGTTCTGCGGCACAAAGAGAGCAAATGCATCAGCAACTGCTTTATTTTCTCTCCATTAAACACAGTTAGGAAAACATTCTTTGACATAAAGAAAGCAAAAAATACAGACTGGGGTGGGAAAAAGGATGATTGGAGTCCAAGCACAACAAAAGTCTCAAGTCAAGTCAAGTGAATATCCCCACTACAAAAAATAATGGAAGAGTAACTCAGCTAAAAAATGGAAAAATGAAAATATAAGCTGCAAATTAAAAGAAATCTGAGGAGTGGGTGGAGGGGGGAAGCAATAAATATTTTTTTTTAATTTACTTTGCTGATATAGAAATAGAACAGCTGTGTGTAATAAATAACCATGTTGCTTGTACCTGAGGGGAAAAAAAGTTGCAAACACTTGGATACAGGATACAACTATTGGCTTTTTGTCAATAGTTCCCAACACCAGAGGAGTCCCAGGACAGAGCAGGTCTGCATCTCACACAAACCTTCTTCCCAGCTTCCAGCCATTTGTAACTCAGGGACTTCCTGAGCCAGAAAGCCTTCTTCCTCTATCATTATTTCCAATAAATGTCATAGGATTTTCAAGATGTTTACCGAGCCCATGTAAAACTTAGCATCTATAATATCCCATGAGAAGGAGTTAGCACCTAAACTACACACCATATGAAGCAGTGTCTACTTTTGTTGGTTTTGAACCCATCACCTACTGGAATCAGCTGAGTCTACTCAGCCTTCCTTAATTTTCTGCATGACATTCAGGATCTATAAAATCTGAAGAGAATATTATTATATGCTTATCTCTGCCTCCCCCAGACAACTTCTTTCCAGTCTCAATCTATGCTTTTAGTCATATTTATGATCCCTTCTTGGTTTTATTATATAGACTTTCTGAGACAAGAAAACCAGATTATGTGTAGCATTTAAGATGTGATAATGTGATGTATTTCTACAGTGATAAAAGTTGCTGGTTTCTTCTCTATTCCTTTTCTAAAATACTTACTGATCCATTTGCTTGGCTGAATCTTAATGAGCATTAAGCATTGTTAAGATAACACAAAGTTGTTATAAAGTTAGATATTTTCTCTTAGCACCAAAGTTCAACTTGAAGACCACCATTGTGAATGCTTTCAAAAAACCCTTAATTTTTTACAGAATAACAACTTTTCCTTTGACCTTGCCTTCACTTTGCCTCTGTTACTCTGGTGGCTGCTCAATAGAGGGAAATACAAAGCAATGCAGGAATTTCTTTATGCTGGGTTTAATCTCAGGGTGCATTGGTGAGATATATTCTTCAGACTTGTACAAGTAATATACAGGCAAGGTTAACAGTGAAGTGCTAAACCAAATTGTTTCAGAGCTGCAAGGTTTGAAAGCCAGATGAAAGACCTCAGAAAGTTCCAAGGTAAGAAAAACAAAACCTTACTTTAATCTGGTATTATCAGGGAGTATTGAAGGATGGAAAATGCTGTGTTTGTCCTTAAGAACTGCTTTGGCAACAATCCAGAACTACAAACCAGTAAGTTTACTTCAGCATTGGGCAAATAGAAGGGGAAATGGAAATTAAGTTTCAGAGTGCCTAGAAGAACATATGATGCTGGCAACCTTCCATTGCTCTCTATAAAGGAAACACATACCTTTCCATTTTACGTTTTTATAATTTAATTTTTTTTTTTTCAAGCAAGCTGGAAAATTTTAATTCAAACAAAACATGATTATAAGAATTATAGGCTTTTAAAATTTTACAATATAGAATTTTACTATTCCTGGAATTAAAAAATTGTCCAGTATTTTACCAGAATTAATAAAAGGTTAAAATTGTAGTAACAGTTACATGAGGGGGAATAAAAACTTGATTTGTGTTTGCTTTTCCCTAACTTTTCTAAACTTAGACTTTAATTTAGTAGTCTCTCTCCAGACAACAAAGCCAAATATGTACATTTAGACGATGATTTATCATATCCTAACCCAAATCTCTGATAGGTCAGAGGAATTGCTCTTTGTAAATATGTCTACCACACTGATGATAGATAGAGTTCAAAGGAGTTATTGAGATCAGTAAACTAAATTTTATATAGTCAAATTCAGTGAGATGAATGACTCTCTCTACAGAGACCCAGGGAAAACATTCTGCAGTATCACTGGCATTGCACAAAACTCACATTGCATTAGCCTCAAATATTGAGTAGAGTTACTGATCTTCTCTTTGTGTTAAACCTATAGAAGCCCATAAAATCTGTTGTGTCTGAGAGGTATGGTTACAAAATGAAACAGATTTAGTTCTTCAGATGGAGATTGGAGATAACTGGATCCATGTGACTTTAGCATCTCTGACTATCTGAGACAAGCTGTCCTCAATCCTTTGTAACAGAAAAAAAATCAAGAGGCAAAAAATATCCATCCTGAGCTATGTGACCTTTCAGGAATTCAGGGGGTTATGCCATTAGCACATTCTCTGTCTCAATGAGTTATACACTCACCTGTGCTGCAGTGCCAGGGATATTTCTGTTTAGTTGCTAATTCAGTTTAGGAATTATATAACAAAATCAATGCT
This sequence comes from Chaetops frenatus, assembly GCA_013400775.1. Taxonomy (NCBI): domain Eukaryota; kingdom Metazoa; phylum Chordata; class Aves; order Passeriformes; family Picathartidae; genus Chaetops; species Chaetops frenatus. The sequence goes on from VZTR01009135.1 coordinate 50,379, forward strand.
CCCATTACTTGTAATGTGAGCTATTGACTTTTCCTTTACTTCAGATGATTCAAGCGAAAGAATTTCCCCATTGTAGAGGGGAAAAAAAAAAGCAAAGAAGATTAGAAAGGTGTAGAAGGAGCAATACTGGTGCAGTACTGTGCTTTACTTGGAATGCAGTTTCTGGCCCCGAGTGACCTGGTCAAGTGGAAAGTTCCCTGCCTATGGCAGGGAGGGTGAAACTATATGATTTTTAAGGTCTCTTTCAACACAAATCATTCTATGATTCTATGAAAACCATCAGCAAAACTTATAACCAAGCCATCTTTTGTGTTGCTTGCAAAGATTTTGTAGATTTGGTCTTTTCACATTATATCATTTATAAGTAGCATGTTTATGTGGCACCCATCCATTTAGTCTGATTTTATTAGTGTTCCTTTTTTTATTATTTAAGAGTAACAACTAACGACCCTCCTGTTATCAAAGATTTCTTGAGTTTGGTGTAAGCAGAATACAGAAACACCACTAGTCTGACACCAGGAGAGAGCCAAATGTCTAAGGAGAAGATGAAGGTTACCTCATATGCACAGATACCTACATGCACAAGTGTCCCCATCTGCAACCTTGCTGCTCTGTGCCATGAGGAATGTTGAACACTACCTGGTCACCTTTTGCAGGGTCACCTTCAAAGCCCTGTTCTGAAGAAGGTGAAACAGGCAATTCAGCCCATGGTGTCTGCATTCACCTCTCCTGAGGCAGAATAAAGACTGAATTTGTTGACTCTTTTTTGAAGAGCTATTTAATGTCAAACACTTAAGCATACTTCAGAAACTAGATATTCTCTTTTTTGCTAATGCACACATTAAGATGAGCTGTGAACATCTTTCCTCTTGCTTTTTTTATCCTTATAGGCCTTTGAAATTTGTAGAGTTGAGCAGATTTTAAAGAGGTATCCCTTCCCCATCCTCTACCAATTTGAGATCATTCCAAATTTCACAAGGTACCTAATTCAAATTTGTGAATAGTAGCAAAGTCTAGAAGAAAATGAATATTTCAGGTTCAATGTTCATCCATTTCCTACTGTGTGGTTTCATTGATCCTCTCCCTGCTGGATATTTGGGCACTTTAAGCTGCCCCAAGCTCCCTTGTCATGCATTCCAAGAGCTGGCCACCTAAAAGCTGGCAACTTGGCAGGATGTAATTCAGGTCCTTTCAGGTTTGAGTATTCAGAAAAGAGGAGGTTATAAACCATCTTTAGATAGTCATTATATACATAGTCAGTAGTTCTCACTGACAGGGCTATTAATATTCCTAAAATAGTCTTTTATTATTATTGATAGGAGAATAGAAGACTCCCTCCAGGGCCTTTTGGCAGCAAGCCAGATGGCACTGACTTGCTTAGAGTTGTAAATTTCTTAAACAAAGGTTGAAAACAAAAGTTGTTATCAGCAAATAAGTCTTTGTTACCATGCAGTGTTTTGAGTTCAAAAACAAAAAAACAAACAAACCAAAAAAAATAAAGCTATACTGCTGTTTAGGTAGCAAGTGCTTTTTGCTATGCAATTTTAAATGGAATTATCCATAACTAAATGCATGCCTAATGCTTGCCCATGAGAATCATAAAATGTGAAGGAGTTGGAATGGACCTCAAAGATCATCCAGTCCCGCCTGTCATGGGCAGGGACATCTCCTCTTAGACCAGATTGCTCAAGGCCTTCTCTACCCTGGCTCTGAACACTGCCAAAAATCTCCTAAGGCAACCTGTTCCAGTGTCTTACCACCCTCAGAGTAGAAATTTTTCCTGATATCTAATTCAAATTTCCCCTCTTGCAATTTGTACCCATTATCCTTCTCCTATCACTACACAGACACAGAGTCACTCTCTGGTTTCCTTGTGGGCTCCTGCAGATACTGGAAGGTGGTATGAGGTCTCCTCAAAACCTTCTTCTCTCCAGACAGAACAATGAGGATTGAATCTTCCCTGAGCTGATGATTTATTTTTACCATTAGCCCAGAACAAATGAAAAAATCATTACTGAAAATCATTACTGATAAGATCTGTGAGATAGAGATGTAAATAATAGGCAGAATTACTCTTTCATGGTCCATTTTCAAAAGAGCCAAGTATAAAGTCTCATATGATGGCACTCACAATTTAGACTTTGTCTAGAATGTGGAATTTTTTTGTTAAGGCCTGGGTGAGCCTTATCCATTTGCCAACAATGGGAGCAAAAAAGCTAATATCATCTTGCAAGTATATGGAGGAAAATAAGAAGTGGAACTAGCAAGTCTAATGCTAAAGTTTAGAGACTGGCACAGCTCTGATTGAAGTACTTGTTTTACATCTTGTATCTGCAATTCAAGCAGGAAGTTGAGAAATTTGAGAAGGTTCAGGAACAAGTCATTCATATACATGACTAATGAGAAATTTAGCATCATTGACATGCAAAAGTTCCAAGAAAATAAACAGAAACATGATTACTGACAAGGCTCCCATCCAGAAAATACTTGCAAAATCTGATGAAGGTGTTCAGCTGAAGCTATGTAAATTCAGGCATGATATTTCAGTAGTGAGGCTATTTAACAAAGTTAAGAGGAGACATGAAGGACTTATTTTAATGAAAACTAATTTAAATCTGGATGTGATTTTCTAAAAATATTCCATTTCAACCAGAGATATTTGGAGATTTTTTTTTAAGTATTATGGAGAATGTGAGACGATAATCAATATATTTCCTTTAGTGTCTAAAATCTGTGAACAATCCTACTCTTCTGGAGCAGGGATGGGAATGTGCTCAAAGAGAATTTTTTTTAAAAAGACAGAGCTAAAAGCAGAGAAACTAATTAGGTTTTTTAAAATCTCTCTGTTCTGTACACATAACTTAAGTAAGAAAGCTATATCCTTGTAGAAATCACCAGCCAGGTTGTTTTAAGGGCTCACTTAATTTCAAACTGAATTCTGTTCTGCATATTTGAGCCCAGGTGTCCCACCTCCACAGAGCTCAGCTGCTGAACTGCTGTCAGAATGACCTTCCCTTCCAAGTAGAACAGGTAGTGCGGGGATGGGAAAGAAGGATTACAGAGCCCCAGGGTTAAATGGTTATATAGCCTCTGATAGCCCAGCAAAGATCATAACAAAAGCAGAAAAGTGAGACTGATGGAGAAAAGTTTCAGAAGAGGACACTTCCCTGTACGGATATTTCACATAAATAAGGAAGTAGGAAAACTTGACTGAACCTCTGCTTCAACTGCCCACTGCAATGACTTCAAGATTTACAGCTCCAGGGAAGACCCTGGCAAGCCCCAGCAGGCTGGACATGCTGGCTTGGTGAGTTGCATTTGCCCTCAGGATACAAATCAGCCCAAGAGAGTTATGGATCTGCTGCTGTGGGGCTTTCACTCAAACAGAGGTTCCCGAGGACTCAATNGGATTTGGAATGCACCTCAAAGATCATCCAGTCCCGCCTGTCATGGGCAGGGACATCTCCTCTTAGACCAGATTGCTCAAGGCCTTCTCTACCCTGGCTCTGAACACTGCCAAAAATCTCCTAAGGCAACCTGTTCCAGTGTCTTACCCCCCTCAGAGTAGAAATTTTTCCTGATATCTAATTCAAATTTCCCCTCTTGCAATTTGTACCCATTATCCTTCTCCTATCACTACACAGACACAGAGTCACTCTCTGGTTTCCTTGTGGGCTCCTGCAGATACTGGAAGGTGGTATGAGGTCTCCTCAAAACCTTCTTCTCTCCAGACAGAACAATGAGGATTGAATCTTCCCTGAGCTGATGATTTATTTTTACCATTAGCCCAGAACAAATGAAAAAATCATTACTGAAAATCATTACTGATAAGATCTGTGAGATAGAGATGTAAATAATAGGCAGAATTACTCTTTCATGGTCCATTTTCAAAAGAGCCAAGTATAAAGTCTCATATGATGGCACTCACAATTTAGACTTTGTCTAGAATGTGGAATTTTTTTGTTAAGGCCTGGGTGAGCCTTATCCATTTGCCAACAATGGGAGCAAAAAAGCTAATATCATCTTGCAAGTATATGGAGGAAAATAAGAAGTGGAACTAGCAAGTCTAATGCTAAAGTTTAGAGACTGGCACAGCTCTGATTGAAGTACTTGTTTTACATCTTGTATCTGCAATTCAAGCAGGAAGTTGAGAAATTTGAGAAGGTTCAGGAACAAGTCATTCATATACATGACTAATGAGAAATTTAGCATCATTGACATGCAAAAGTTCCAAGAAAATAAACAGAAACATGATTACTGACAAGGCTCCCATCCAGAAAATACTTGCAAAATCTGATGAAGGTGTTCAGCTGAAGCTATGTAAATTCAGGCATGATATTTCAGTAGTGAGGCTATTTAACAAAGTTAAGAGGAGACATGAAGGACTTATTTTAATGAAAACTAATTTAAATCTGGATGTGATTTTCTAAAAATATTCCATTTCAACCAGAGATATTTGGAGATTTTTTTTTAAGTATTATGGAGAATGTGAGACGATAATCAATATATTTCCTTTAGTGTCTAAAATCTGTGAACAATCCTACTCTTCTGGAGCAGGGATGGGAATGTGCTCAAAGAGAATTTTTTTTAAAAAGACAGAGCTAAAAGCAGAGAAACTAATTAGGTTTTTTAAAATCTCTCTGTTCTGTACACATAACTTAAGTAAGAAAGCTATATCCTTGTAGAAATCACCAGCCAGGTTGTTTTAAGGGCTCACTTAATTTCAAACTGAATTCTGTTCTGCATATTTGAGCCCAGGTGTCCCACCTCCACAGAGCTCAGCTGCTGAACTGCTGTCAGAATGACCTTCCCTTCCAAGTAGAACAGGTAGTGCGGGGATGGGAAAGAAGGATTACAGAGCCCCAGGGTTAAATGGTTATATAGCCTCTGATAGCCCAGCAAAGATCATAACAAAAGCAGAAAAGTGAGACTGATGGAGAAAAGTTTCAGAAGAGGACACTTCCCTGTACGGATATTTCACATAAATAAGGAAGTAGGAAAACTTGACTGAACCTCTGCTTCAACTGCCCACTGCAATGACTTCAAGATTTACAGCTCCAGGGAAGACCCTGGCAAGCCCCAGCAGGCTGGACATGCTGGCTTGGTGAGTTGCATTTGCCCTCAGGATACAAATCAGCCCAAGAGAGTTATGGATCTGCTGCTGTGGGGCTTTCACTCAAACAGAGGTTCCCGAGGACTCAATGTCTTTAAGGAAATGTAGAGGTTTCCAGCACTCATCTGCTACAAGGGGCATTGCTACCTCCTTCCTCTATGCTCTGGCAAAGTCCTCTGTCTAACTGCTAGATGTAGGTGTTTTTGATAATACCCTTCAAATGCCAAAATGCTGATTTGAACATGAGAGCTGTTGGTTCCCACCTTCAAGGATGTGGACAAGTTATACCAAGGAGAATGACAGACCATCTTGGTGGAATTCTGCTCCACTAGGAAATCTCTTGCCCTCTATGAAATCTAGGAAGTTTTGATATGGCCTCTAGTTTTGGATTTAACTCCCCTTCAATACAGACTTCAGCCTGGAAATTTGCCTGAGTAAAATTTATTTTCATAATGAATTTTGCTAACTGAAACCAGTAACTTGCTTTCAGAAAGTCATCTGCCTCTTTTCACTAATCACAAATGCAACCAAATAAAAGAAATCTTACCTTCCTCTTGATTTGAACAGTGCATGCCACACATTCTCATTTCAGTTGAAATTTCTGAGTCATGCAGCCTTAAAGTTCAAACAAAATTCACTATTAATAATCAGAAATCTGTGCATTTCTCCATTTAAGGTGCTCATTTGACTGCTGTTCCTCATAATCAGTAACAAGCAGAATATCAGAAAAATCAGAGGTAAAACAAATTCATTTCTGTTTTGCATGATCATAGCTAACAACTGACAGCTTCACTCAAATTAGTTTACTGCTTCTCCTTTTTAACACTGGAGCTTCTTTTGTCTCTGCCCTTCACATTCATTTTGATTGCTGTCTGGAAATTTTGCAGCATTCAGGATTGGTTTCTGATTATGTCAATTTGATTTTCCCTATGCTTGGCTAATTGCATCTTTCATTTCCCACAGATCATTAGCAGAACAGATGACAACAGAAATCATTTCCTTCAGAAAAAATATTTTTTCAGTTCCAGAACCTCAAACACATGAAAGCCTTCAGCACATTGTGGCATCTTTTTTTTCAGAAGAATGTTAACGTGTTTATTTATCTGAAATTCTATCAAAAAGGAAAATTTGCAAGAACTTAGCTGACTTACTGACTTAGAAAAACATATCCCATTAGAAGCATGTGTGATTGTGGAGAGACCTGCAAATATCCTAAAATTTAAGTGATTGTTGTTGAAAAATGAAAGCTCTTGTGCATCCAATATTACCACAGAGTGCTCCTTTCTATAGCCTCCCAAATCCCAGGCCATAATTGTGGTCCCTTCAAACTCACAAGAGCTAACAGTGCCAGGAGAAGTTGCCTGGACACATCACTGGCCTCTTCCTGTGCCAATAAAAGTATTTTTGTGGCCTCATGGTAAACCAAACTGGAGAAAGATCAAGACTGACTGTTCACTTGTGTGGGCTGGTGAGTTTTTTCTAATTAGTTGGTTTTAAATTTTATTTTCCAAAGTCGCCTCTTCAAAACAGAGCTCTTGTACAAATTGAAATGACTGAGAAACTATAGAAAAATAATAGGAATAGAAAAAAAGGTCAAACTACTGGGTAGCAAATACAAAAATAAGTTGAACTATAGCAGAATGTGGTCTTAACTTTTTGTCAGATTTAGCCTGGATCAGAGTTTTGCTGGTTATTCCTTCTCTTGAACCTCACTAAGTAGGTGTGCATTGAGTCTGGACACTATCTCTACTTAAATGGAGATTGTATCATTTTGTCACCTATCATGAGCCCAGTCATACACAGGTCTCAGCTGTGGTTATTCCATGAAAATAAGTCATATTTTCTGTGTGCTTGTGAACTCCTGCCAACTGGAGGTGTCCAACACTTCTTCAAGGCAATACTCAGAAGATGGCTCTTCCATATCTCTTCTCACAATTGCAGTGCTTCTTACCTCTTTCATGTCCTTTCCTGAGAGTATCTACATAGTCTTGAATTAGCTATTTCTGCATAGCATTAAAAGAAAAGTAGACAGTAGACAGTTATGTAGGAAAATGGCTAGCATATGAAAATTTAGCAGAGGGTGGGGATAGAATGAGTCTTGTATATCTGTGGTATCCCATAACCATTAACCAGTTATTTAGGACTCCCCTTCAGTCAATCAGAAAGGTTATTAAAGACAATTTGTGCCTCAAAATGCAGAAATCCCCAAGAAACATATTCAAACTGATGAATCCAGAGAGACCAGGACAGAATAAACAGGTCCAGAAACAGCATAAATATGTCCAGAGGTGTTCCTGAGCTGGTGGGTGAAAACATCCACTACATTTCCAGTTTCATACCAGTTTTCATATATCCAGGACACAATCACACATAGCTACACTAACCTTTATGTATACACTAAGAAGGCTTCTGACAAGTCACTCTCTGGGTCCATGATTTTAACAAATTGAAGGATCTCAGCAAAGTGTTTCCATTCAAGTGCAACACAGTGCATCCTATTGTTTTACAGGTGCATCCTATGGTTGCAGACCTGGAGGATTTCAGCCTGAAAATTATAGTTTTCAGCAAGCTGTTGTTCCTCTTTGCCTTCCAGTAGCTTGAGATAAAATTCAATTTCTCTGTCATTTATTGCTTGAAAAGTGTAAAAGGATAAAGTCAACAATAAAGAAACGTGGCTGATAAGCTCAGGCATAGATTTTTATCATCTCAAGTTCAATAATGTGTCCTGGTTTTAAGGTGTTCTGAATAAGCTATCAATCTTGGTCCAACTTGCCTTCCTCAGAAATCAACCACAGCCACATCATTAAGTTCTGTGGAAGAAGCAGTGATCCAAAAATTATTAAATTTACAGAAAAATTCATCCTTGTTAGAGAGATCCAATCAACTGTTGGTAACAAGCAGCAGCAGGACAATCTGCATTTACTGAATATTCTACTTTGCTGTGACCAAGACCTGCAGTATGCAATAGTCTGTGCCTGTCTTTAGTGACATACACATGTGAAGGGCCTAGATCCATCCAAAGAATAAAAGATGTTGCAATTGCATAAAAAATTTCTTAATTTCTAAGACCACATTAATCCACAGAAAATATCTTCCATATCATATGGAAGTATGCTTCATGATACAAATCTCAAAGAAATTGTAAAGTCCACAGAAAAATTCCCCTTTCCTCCAAATGCAAGGGGAACATTCTTCTATAAAAATTAATGACCATATTCTTAGCTTTATACTGAGCAACTGAATGTTTATTTTTTCTACGCTGACTAATGCTCAGTGCTGCAAGATATTGAAGTCTAGTGGACCATGCAATTAGAATGTCAGGGCAATGGTAATGTGCAATTTAGATATGAAATTTTGCATGAAATAACAAAACAATGTGCCCTGGTTATGTTCCACTGCAAAATCTATCACTAGCAGAAGCATAATTTCATGCAGCAAGATAAAAAGTGAGAAAAAATTAGGAAGTGTAACCCAAGAAACTGCTAGGCCAGTAATATTATATTGCTATCTAACTGTATCTGCTAACAAGAATGTAAAAATATAATTTCCTCCTAAAATTATTCAGCGACCTCTAACATTAACTAGTGACACAACCACAGACAGGCCTATGTTGTGAACCACATGCTGTAATCATATTCCATTTTTTCAGGTTTAGATATGTCCTCCTCTTGAACTCATACATCTTACTGCCTCCAGCACTCTTTCCTAAATCCACCAGACCAGGGTGAAACTCTTATAGGTTGTGTCAGTATCCAGTAAACAAGCATGAGACTGTTGGTGTTATTCTCCAAAGAACTAGATTTTCACTGGATATTGAATTGATGGGCCAAGATTGCATTGAAGAAAGGTTAAATATTAAATAAAGTTCCCTCATTAAATTTAAGGTAGGAAAACAGGATCTCCTCTGAGGCATTCAAAGGCATGTACCCTTGTCCTTTTATTATACTGGGAATTTTGGTTCATCTTAAATGCTTAAATTAGAACCCATACTACATTATTGTTTAGAAATGTTAATTCCATAGTTTACACGAGGTAAGGATGGCTGGTACAGATTTTTTTGAACCTTAAAATTTAACTACATCATTTTGCATATATGACTTCTAATAATCTGACTTTCTTGACAGTCATAAGGACAGTCTATCTGTCCCTGTCCTTTATAAGTAGTAAAAGAAAATTTAGGGTGTAAAATCAAGATAACTGGCATGGAAATTTATACAGCTTTTTGCAAAATCTGCTCTTTAACAGTAACGGTTTTGGTGGATATAGTAGCAATAAATGCAGCCTTTTTTTTTTTTTTTTAAGATACGATAAATATCCTTGGGGTATACCCCATAAAAAAAGCTCCTGTCAGTAGTTGCAGAATTTAAATTCAGTTTCTCTGGTCATTAGAGATAGATTTGAAAAGCCAGATGTCAAGGCAGGTGCTCCACTCTATCTGATAGTAAGTTAATGACCCGTGAAATACAGAAGCAGTCTGTCAGCCCTAACAGCCCTCTTAGTAAAAACTCCCCCTTTCTGCCTTCTAACTTGCTGTGCCTCCACTGCTTTTATTAAGATCATCAGCTGAATGTGAGAGTGATATTGTTTTTCTGTTTAGATGAGCTAGCATATCATGTTATATCATTTTAATGTTCACCATCTCTGGGTCGTCATATCTCTGAAGCTTCAGTTCTATGAGTGTTTTTTCAAATCTAGGAAATTTATGTTGGTGCACTCCAAATAAACCTTACTTTCTATTAAATGAAGCTGTGCTGCTTCTGTTCTTGGTTATTAAAATTTTTCTCTTAAGGCATATTTGTATGGTCTTCTATCTTTTCTGCTTTATGAGATGGAGAGGAATCTTTGGAAGGCTAAAGAGAGAATGCTAAAATTTCATTGCAGAGTGCTGGACCAAATGCTGACTTTGACTCTCAAAACAGAGTTGCAGGTGCAATTTTCCTTCTTAGCTTTTAAAACATCCGTTTGGGTAAGACAATCATTCTCTTTTCAGGCTCCCTCAAGTGCCTCATCAGATGGTAGCAGTGTTTTATAGCCAGCAATTGAAAGACATGGCACACACACTGCAGGGAATGAAAAGGATTTTAAAAACTGAGGCAGAGTTTTCTGAATGCTGCGCAGAATCATCAGTTTCAGTGATATTCTTTGCATATTTGAACACAGAATATCCCTGAATGTAGGCTCATAGAATAAATCAGTCCTTAGTAGCAAAAGAAGATCCTCAGTAAGTAAAAAAAGTTTAACTCTTTGCTGGGTTTTTATCTACCTGAGCATTTTTTCTTGCACTTAGGTGATGATTACTGAAATTTGACCAGCTTTAGTATCAGCTAGTACATCCGTGGTACATCTGTCACACATTGTTGGGGTTTGGGTGTTCCTCCCTTTCGTTTCTCTTCACCTGTGGAATTTTTTGCCCATCAGTTGCTAAGGGACCATAATGGCCGGGTACTTAAGGGGAACAAAAGAAGTGATTGAACTGAGGGAAGCAGGTATTGTGAAGCTGGGAGAGTTTTCTTCTCTTAGCAGGGTGGGGGTACCTTGGAGTTTGGGGCGGGCAAAAGGTTTGGCTGGAGGAGGGGACTGGACTCTCGCTCTGGGTTGCCAGGGAGAACGTTTGGAGGAGCTGCTGCTGCTGGACCTCGGGGCAGAGCTGTTTCTTCTGCTGTGGAAGGAGTCTCTGTCCGGAACCAGGACCTGTCACCATCTGTGTGGGTGCCCGGGATCCCTGAGTTTGCCTCTCCCTGCTCTGCTGGAGGCAGGGCTGCCGCTGCCCCGTCCCTGCCGCTGCTCTGGNACTGCATCAGAAGTGCCTGCGAGCCAGCAGGCTCTCACTGGGTTCCTGCTTCTGTTTGTTGCTAGTGCCATAGTAGCTGTTGTTTCTTTGTTTTATTATAAATACTAGTAAAGAACTGTTATTCCATTCCCCATAAATTTGCCTGTGAGCCCCTTAATTTCAGAATTACAATAATTCGGAGGGAAAGGGTTTACATTTTTTCCATTCCAAGGGAGGTCCCCTGCCTTCCTTAGCGGACACCTGTCCCTCAAACCAGGACACACATATTTAGAAATGACCATAACATCAGTGTTTAACCAAATCTGTAGAACATTCAAAATATATATGCCAAAACAAGCAATGTCTGCATCCCAGACACATGACCTGAAGACCCAGGTCTTCACACTAAATCAGATTTTGTGCAGATTGCTACTGATGAGGTCAATGTCTTCTCCAGCCATTCTTATTCCTTTTATTGGATCAGATTTAAGCATGTGAGCCTGTGATGAGTAAGATCAGCTTTCATTTTAAGTGACTGTGGCCCATATAAGGATGATCTTTATGAGGTGCTTATGGTTCCTTCCACTGGGTCATTATTCCACTGAATGAAATCAGAAACTGAAATGGATGAAAAAGGCCCACTTACCATAACATGCTTAGCACCAACATATCCATTCCATAGAAGAGAATACTCCTGCTACTTACTTACCATTACTTTGATTTTGAGAAAGAATTGCAATCTATAAGCTAAGCTCTTAAGAGGGAGGATATAATAATACGGAGGAGGAACAACTGAAAGAAAAAAACCCCAGTATTTTGCCTACAACACAGTATTCTGGACATTTTTCTAATAATTGAGAATATTCAGAAGACAGCAGTAAAATGCTTGGTAATTGTTCCCATACCATCCTGTACATTCCTGTATACCTACACCTCTGAAAAACATCAGCTGTATTTTAGAACAGAAGCAGATGTAAAATACCCTGGTGCATTTAAAATCCCAGCAGCTGGCATGTGGCATTAGCCCAGGATGTTTCCCCTCCGAGAGCATCCCTCTCCAGTGGCTGTGGGAGCACCCAGCTGGCTGAGGGCACAGGGAGTCCCAGGCACACCCAGGGAACTGCCAGCGCACACCTGATTTCCCTCTAATTGCATCTCAGCAGTCACCCACGTGGAAAACAGTTTATGTAAACAAGTCTCATGCAATTCTGTCATGTGGTAAATACTCCAGAAGTTACTTTTTAATTCAATTGACTCTGAGTGGAGAACACACAAAGGGCTGATGCTGGACAACCCAGATCCACGCAGTAAACCTTTGCCAAGTCAGTAACCCCAGTGGTAGGGCCTCCAGGGAGAAGGGGAAATGTGCAGCCTGAGCTCATCAGCAAGGGCACATTGAACTGTGCAGCAGGGCTCAGACGCCAAAAAACTTACTCCACAGAAAATCCCTAAGTTACTTTTTATTCCGCATCATCGCAGAAACATAAAAGTTTAACATATATTGAAATCCAACTTGAAAATGTATTATACATTTACATATTTGTGACTAGATAAAAAAAATGAATCATTGTTCAGATCCAGGAGTGGGAAAAATGTTCTCATTCAAGTGTTTTAAAATTTGAGTAAAAGCACTTATTTAAAAGTGGAAATAATCTTCTTCTTATATTTATAATATTTTCTCCTTCAACATTAGAACAAAATGAACATACTCCCATGCTAAGTTTACATTTTGACAAGGTTCTATCTCTGACCAAAACAGTCCATTTGAATTTTACCAGCTCTATTGTTATACTTTTAGCTATAGGGTGAATCAAAATCACAATTAGAGGCTTCCTTTGCCATTGAGAGTTATATAATTTTCCTTAAAGCCTATTCAAAAGTCAAATGGGAAGAGGTTCACTAAGAAAATATTCCATGGCAGTGCAATATTTCTGCTCAGCAAGACAGAAAAGAAAAAGGACGATGACAAAAGGTTTTTCCCCTACCACAACAGCTCCTCCCAAGACTGTTTCCTATATGAAAGTACATTTGTATAGTGGTTTGTTGTCTAGTGAAGGATTTTTAGATTAATAACCTTCTGCTCCCATAAAGTGGCAAACAGATCAGGTTCCTGTCAAGTCCACATGTGACAGAAAGTTCTGGACAATTCTTTTATTTGGCAATTTACAGGTTTCAGAACTTGTTTTCTTGGCTGCTAGCAGAAAGAGGCAGAAGAGCCCACTCTGTTTCAGACAGCTCATTTTGGAAATGTTGCTTTCAGTTGTATTGCAAGTTCAGTAACACATTATGTTTCAGTCCTGTATCTTTTTGGCAGTAATAATACCAACCTCACTCTATAACAGTGATCATAATAATGAAACCAGGTCTGGAGGCTGCTGCTGTCTGATCTCCATGAGACAGAATATCCCATGCCATATCTTTTTTGGCAGCTACATTAGGGTAAAATTTATTGGTATGTGACAGACAAGAGAGGAAATTCTGAAGATTTATTCTCACTTACATACAGACAGGATTATAAGTGCTTCTTCCTTTGCCTGCCCTCCTCTCCTTCCTAATTCCTCCCCAAAGCCATATTTCATGTGTTGAACAAAGCATAAAGAAAAAAATTACTTTGGTTACTGACATCCTCTAAAGAGTGTGTGATCAAGCCACAATGCAGTTTCCCAGAATTTCTGCAGTGGCTTCACAAACTGACCCTTGCTAGAAAACAGCAGCTGGGGGGGAAAAAAAGGCTATAAAAAAGAGCAACATAACAGTGTAGTCCTTCCTGGAGTATGCTAGAAAAATAAAATTGGCAGGAAGAGGCTGATGGTGGAACCCACAGAGAATTTGTGTCGTGCCAAAGCCACCCATGAGTCTTGCTCCTGTAACTAATGGGTCTATAATAAAGTGTCAGTTTTCAGCAAGGAGGTGTATTTTTATAACTTTCACTGAAGTAAGGATGGCCATCCAGGATAAAATTATTGATATTTGTATTACAGTAGCTCTTGCAAATCCTGACTTCTGCTAACATTTCCAGATGAAGAGACACAGAAAGGTTGTTGTCTGTTTGTATTCACAGTACTGCATTTCCTTTCAGATTTGGTTGGGAGGTTTTTGACCTCGAAGATTTGGATCTCAGTGATATGTTGTATGGTATAAAGACATGTACCAATAAATTAAATATGGTGGGTAGCAACCACAGGTGTTGGAACTTGAGCACCTCTTTTCTGAATTGTCTGGAGCAGTCTTTTCACACGTTTGGCTCATGTCATGAAGCACCATCTCAAGAAACTCTTGGAAATAATTTGGAAATTAGCACTTGTTAGGAAATGTTCCCAAGAAGTAGTCTGGATGGAGCCATACACCTCTGAGACTGGAAGAGCTAAATGATGTTCTTGTGGTCAGAATATGCCAGCTGGGTTCTGTGCTAAGAACAGGTCCTGGCACTGTTATTTTGCTAGTATAGATGCAGCCAAAGAGAAACACTAATACATTTTGTAACAGGTAATAGGTAAAGCCAATCCAAATAGACTCATTTGAAAATGAACACAATGATCTGAGTTGCAAAACTCTTCTTTGAAAAGTATTGGATATTGAAAACATCTGCACACACCAAACATTTCTCAGGATGTCTTAGGTTGGAAAAGACCTTTAAGACTATTGAGTCAAATTTTAGACTTCTCACCACAACCATTTTACTGTACCATAGATGAAATAGGACTTTAAGTGCCCTATGTTTCCACTTGAGTAATTGACAATCCAAATTCAGTTGGATTTGGCAATCCAAACTTAATTATTCCTGATTAAATAAATTGTGATTAATACTATGAGAGTCAACATTTCTTTGACAGTAATTAGAAACACCTATCCAGAATGAAAATACCTTCCCCAAGCTTCAGCTACCCCTTAAACTGACTCTCATCTGTGTTGTATATTCAGTCTGGTCCAGCATTGTTCTGTATTTATCCAAGACAGGATGGCTATTGCTGCCAACATTTATGCTTTATCTAACTTTTTTTACATGACTTGAAAATGTGTTGCAATGATTTAAAAGAGAATTGTGGGCTGTCATGAAAAAATGGTCTAAAAACAATATCAGTATAAGAGGTTGTAATTCTTTCTCTAATACAGGATAAACTTGTGAAATTGAAATAATTCTTTCTGCAATACACTGTAAAATTGTGATATTAAGAGAATGAATTACAGACTTTTCACTTAGTATCTAGCCTAGAAAACAGGTCTGGTTAAATCTTTTAAAGTGGAATTTTTAATCCAAATATCTACTGTACAGCTTTTTTATAATATATATATTTATTAAGCCAAATTTATCCTTTTTTTTTTTTTTTTTNTTAATTAAAAGAGGTTCCCAGCTCTGAGTCCCCTAAACTTAATTGTTTGCTGTCATTAGGGGAAGGACATGACTCTGTTGATCACTAAATGCCATTAGCAGCTTTTTAACTGTATGTCAGAACCTGGAGGAGATCATGAGTCAGAAACATGAAGGAGAATGTGCTCAGTTGGTGTCTCTCAAAGTACTCCATGACCATAATGGGACTCCAAAATCTCACTACCCAATATCTTGGCTCACCAATAGCTCTTCCCCAGCTCCTACATAGCCTGAAGTCTTCCCAGCTCTGTGCCTCTCAGACATGCCACATATAATGCAGTGTCTGTCCATCTCCTCTTTTAGCCTTGCAGCTCAAACCCTTCCCACCTACAGAGGAATGCAGTGGCCCCTCTGTAATTACTTTCTGGTCATGCCATGGCTGTATTCAGTAGCACGTGCAAGGCAGAGCTCAGCTCAGGGCTTAAGGCACCCAGCACGGACTGGAGCAGTCTGTGCAGAGCCTGCCACTCTGTGTGGCAAAATGCAGCAGGCTCAGGACCTGTATGATCATTTCAACAGTTTCTTTAGTAATTCCACCAGTCAATAAAAAAACCCCGTGTGATATCAGCATTCAGTCTTCATATCATAGGACAAATTCATATGCATGCAGGTTTTCAGTTCAAGTGCTATCTCTGTAGCAGCCCTCAGCAGCATGTCTCATTAGTCTCAGCGAGTATATTATCTTTCTTAATTAGAAACTCTTAAACTTTTTAGTCAGGGGAATTAAAGGGTTGCAAAAGAAGAAGAAATTTTGTGTCATTCATTTTAATTACAGATTTACACATTGGAATAGGAAATTGGAAGTAATAATCTTAGTTTAGCATTAGGTAGTCCTGTCTCAGTTGTACTGTGCACCATTCAGGAAATATAAATAGCCTAGGATAACAGTGAAATAAAAAATTCAGAGCACAAGGGAATGGGTATTTAATCACCCCATGGAACTATAAGTTAAGAGTTTTCTGAAACATTTGAAAATCTTCCCCTTCATGTGAAGACTTTTGTCAAGGATCTGAATACCTTACCTGTGAGGTCAAGAGGAGAAATGCTCCAGGTACAGGGGGTTCTGGTGAAATCTTGGAGTTCTTTAGTCAACAGCATAACTCACACTGACATCAGGTTGTTCACAACCTTGTCCTGCACAGGGCAGTAAAAGAAATTAGGCTCCTTCTAAGGGAAAGAGCTTTCCCATTACCTTCCTTGCCTTTACCCACCAGCTCCCACCCTGTAGCTTCCTAGGAAAAATAATGGATTTAGATATTTTAAAAAATGTAGCTCTTAATTTACATACTTTAATTGTCTAATGTTGTGGCTTTCCTGCCGTGTTGTTGATATTAATATTAAATCTATTGTTCACTGGTTGCTGATTAAATGTTGTTAATAAATCAATAATACATTTTGGTTGGGAATTGGTTTAACCAAATTAACTGAGCAGTTTTCCCCAGCATTGTTATTGCCAAGTGTCATTAAGTTGCCACTGGTTTGAAGCCACCCATGTGTCTGCAATTCAGCAAAGCAAAGCTTCCTTCTCTTCCCAGCATGCAGGGTAGTGGCCTCATTTTGGAATTCAGCTGCTTGGGCTTGACAATATAATAAACTCCTTGTTGTCTGATGTTGAGAACTTCTCCCTAAATACAGGAATGCTATTTTTTTTTTCTAGTGACACTACAAATTTAATAGTAATGTCAGTATGTAATACAGTAATGATGATTTTATTAAGCCAGACAGAAATAATCAGTCTCTTTGACATATATAGTACAAGCAAAGAACTTCTATCCATCAGAGAATACAGAGGAAAAAACTATTCTGTGCTAAATTTACCTTAAATTTTGGTCCATTTAATGCCTTTCATCAATTTCTATTGTCTTAGTTTAACAAATGGAATCATAAATAATGCAATCTACATCAACTGCACTTATTTGCAATTAGAATTTTTTTGTTCTCTGTTTTATGAATATTTAATAAACTGTGTAACCTTGATGGAAGGAGTGCAATTTAGGAGGCCATAATGAAAATGTAGAAAGTCTTGCTATGTGAGCTCAACTTACGGTTTAAATTAACATCCAGTAAATCTTTCTGCACAATTATCAGCTCATCAAGTCTAAGATTTTCCTTGTCTAGAAGTGCATGAGCAATTTCAACAAATTTTTTCTACTTCAAAGGGAACTGGGTGCTTTTTTTAAGCTTCTATTGATTATGACCTAAAATTTTAGGGTACATATTTTAGGGTATATGTTTTAAAAAATTAAAATTAAAAAAAATTTAAAGTTACTCCTAAAGTGTATATTTAGGATATGTCATGCTAAAAATAAAAACTATGTATACCAGTAGCAATGAAAACAGTGATTCACTTGAAAAGTTTTGGCTTCTTGATAGACAGGAACACCAATTGAATAGTTTTGTTTGATTTTATTAGTTGCCACAATAAATTTATTATAAAATACACCATCACAGGGGAGTGCTAACACACTGCTAAACATTTACATTTACCAGTCATTTAAAATGCAAGAAAGAGTAACTGAAAGACTATTGTTAAAAAAGAGAAGTACTAATAAGAAATATTCTTCTGGAGATAAGAAAACACTTGTGACTGAGCACTGTGCAATCAAACTAAGACATAATTCTGAAATACAGGTGAACAGATGCTCAAAATTAGGAGGTAAAATTTGTAGCAAAGGGCCTAGGTTTTGATGTGGGTGACAAAAGAAAAAAAGAATCTGATTTCTGACAAGCTTTCTTTTATGTACCATACAAATACCATTACAGCTGCAAACGCTGGGGTGTAATAGTTGCTTCATTTGGAATTGGATTATTAAATTACTTGTTCAGTATTTGATCATAAAATAGTACTGAGCTTGTTGCCATTTCTTCTGTTATTCTTATCAACACTGACACAAGAACATATTTATCTTCGCTAAGAAAATGGAAATTACCTTGTGGAATTTGAACATTACTGCTTAATATGTGGGTTTCAATGTCTTTGTAAGCAAGCTATTACTTTGTATTTCATTTCAGAGTCAAGACAAAATATAAACAGAAATAAGCTTGTTTCCCTGAAGCTGGAGCTGGAGCTGTTTTTAAGAATGTTCTGACTGCAAAGATGGAAGCAATACTTCATATACTTGCACTGTAACTGTCTTCAATTAGTGTTTGATCAAAAAAAAGGGGGTGTGGGGGAGGGAGGAAAAACGATTGACTTGGCTGAGTGCTATTATATATTTTCATCCAAATAGAAAATTTTCCATAAGGAAAGAAATGATTATTCAAAGGGAAAAGAGAAATATCATCTCAGAAAATAATCACACACAGAATGTGCTTTAAGAGAGGAAGAACAAGTTTTTAAAGCTCAAGTTGAGAAAGTTGAGATTCACAGGTGCTGGATTAGCTCTGACTTGGAGTCTGCACACAGAGCTGCTGACTTGCACTGCTCTTACTGAAGGATGATGACAGTGAGGAAGTTTCTGTTGCTGTGCATTTGAAACAGGAATTTTTACTTCTTTGTTCTGTGTCTAAAAGGTAAAACACTATTAACAAGGTAACAAAATCAGGCCACCAGGGGTGGCATAAGCAGATACTTCATCCATTTCCAGCCTTCCTGTAGTCAAACATGATAGTGGCCCTCCATGCACAGATTTTACCTTTCTGGTGTAATTTGGTATTCCATGAAAAAATCTGAAGGGATAATTTACCTATTCATTTTATTTCAATGAAAATAGCTTTCAAAAGAAACTGTCTTGAAAGAACAGGTTCTCTTACCTGCAAGCTGTATAAACAAGCCCCACTATTATTCTGGGTTCAGTAAATCTATACATATCAGATGTATAGCAGTTTATACAAGACTAGTGCCTGAAAAATTTATCTTTCATAAAACAGCATTTTAGCTGACTGATTACAGTTCAGTGGATTTTTTTTTTCCAAATACACCACAAAACAATTTATACTCTTATAAGCTGTAAATTGTCATTAAAAAAATTCCCTCCTGTGGCTACCACTATAATAGTTTTCAAATAATCAGGTAATGGCTTTTAGGTTAGCTTCTTCTTTTACTGGAAAAATTCTAAAGGGAAAGAAAACAAATAAACACTTGCAACTTACTTCCTTAGAAGTTCTAATTACATTCCAGTAACACATTGCAAATGATTGACATACTTCAAAGAGTACCAGTAAAAAAAGTACAGGAGAAATAAATACTGTAGGCAATTTAACTTAATGCTGCAAACAGGCAGCCTTTCTAAGCTTTTGTTTCTGTTGCAATCTGGAAAAACTGACATACATACATCAATGTACCTATGAAGTTTTCTGGCCATGAAGGCACAAAAAAGTTAAAGGTAGGATCTCTTTGATTTTTATGGTATCAGAATAATTTCTTATGTCTTCAAGACTAGTCAGAATGATCAGGTATAATATTATGGAATCACTAAGGTTGGAAAAGACCTCTGAGACCATCAGGTCTGACCACTAACCCACCACTGTCAGGTGCCCCACTAAACCCATGATAAAGCCATGTCCCTAAGCCCAGCATGGCTGAAGCTCGCAGAGCCAGCTCAGCATTTTTCAGCTGCAGGAGCTCAGAGAGAACAATATGGACCTTTTGTCCTGAGCTGGTTTCAGCACACCCACAGCTGGGCTGCTGCTGTGCCTGATGGAGTCACTGCAGCCAGAAGCTCTGTCAGCCACGCAGGCCCTGAGCAGAGAGGCTGATCCAGCCCCTGCTGCAGCCTTGCAGCCCATGGCACTGACCCAGGCACAGCCCTGGCCACTCTCACCACCCTGCAAGGCTCCTGCTTTCTCATGCCCTGTGCTGCCAAGCCAGCAAGAGTGGCACTGGTTCACTGATCTTTCACAGGAGCTGATTGTGCTCTCACAGCTGTCAGCTCCTCAACAGCCCCCAGGAGTGAACAGTGAATATATCAATTTTGGTGTGCTCTTTCCTGTGGAGGTGGCAACTGCAATACCATTTTAACTAATATTCCCACTGAACACAACAGTGTGATTCCCATTAGTTTCAATCAGTACATTTGCACCACTGGACAGGCACACTTTGTGAGATGGCCATGGACATATTAGACTTCTTAGAAAAGCCCAGAGCTTTTTCCCAGACCTTATATTCAGATTTCCTTTCAAAACAAACTAGGACACACTGGTCTATGGTTACACCCAGGTCTCATCCTCACAGACAATTGGAATGGTCCAGGTTTCAATGTTGAGCACCAGAGCCAATTGCAAAGCTATGAGGCATATCTTCTCAACTTTTCTGACACAGCCAAAGGGCTTGTAGCATTGCTTACAGAAAAAAAAACCTTCTATTTCTGGCCAAAGGCTTGCAACCCAGAGGTGAATGTCAATCTTGTTACCGCAGTTTTCATGTATCATGGCTGATCTCTGCTATTTTTGGTCACTTCAGCACTAAGAGAGGATAGGATGCTGGATAGGCCAAGTGGACATTAATTAGATAAGTTAAGAAAATCAGAAGTCTAACATTTATTTAGAAATTACAAGTTTCTAAAACAAGTGCACTAAAGTAAGTGCATAGAATCTTAGGATGGCATAAAATTGCTACAAGATTTACTTTGCAAGTTTTTGTAGAGCACGAACTGGAAACTGCCATAAAAGCAGCACAGAGAGGACCAGCCAACAAAGTAAGTCATGCTGACAGAGCTAATGTAATAACACTTTTCAAACTTCACAAACATTTGGAATAAAAATTGTCTATTCCATTCCTTTAAGCACAGCATGTTTTGCTCTACAAATATCTTGAGCTTTGATTTAGCAAAGCATTCAGCCGTGTTCTTGACTCTAAAGCACACAGTTAAACTCTACTTGCCACATACTGGATTTATTATAGAGCAGGTCTGGAAATTCATGGCATTTGACACTGAAAGAGAAAGCTTACCTTTGCTCTTGAGAAGTCTATCATTGATCCACCAGTCAAGAGATTTTAACTTTTTTTTGGGTGCTTTTTTTTGGTTGGTTGGTTGGGTTTTTTTGTGTTGGGGTTTTTTGGGGTGGGGGGGTGGGGTTTTTGTTGTTTTGTTTGTTTGCTTGTTTGTTTGTACTGATTGAGAAAAATATACTTCTAGGGGTAAGAAAACCTAGGCAGCAGGAAGAAGCAACTCCAGTAAAATAAAGTTGATTGTATAGCAATGTTATGGCTTGGCAAAAACTATTTCAAATTGATGGATGCAGTACTCCTCTCATTTGGTCTGTGCAGATGATGTTGCAGGTTGCCAATGTGGTTCAATCAAAGCCAGCAAAGATTTTTATGCATAAGCCTGGGGACCAAAGCAGAGCAGAAACCAGACATTTTCCAGGAGGCAAAACATTTTCTGATCCTATAGTGCAAAGAGCAGGGAGGAATAGAAATTAAGAACAATTAACGTTACAACATGAACAAGCCCTAGAAACTTATTCTGGGAAAAGAAGGGGGGATTTGGGGGTAGTCTTGACTAAAAAGACCCTGTAGGAGTGTACTCCACTAAGATACTCTTGATTCTTTCACAATGAGTTCAGATGAAAATGGACTTAGCATTTCTTTCCCAATTAACATCAAAGAATCATCCTGAACAATTGGCACAACCATTAGGTTCCTGCATTTTTGGTTAAATGTTTAGATCAAAAGAAATCAATTTAAAGACCTCTGACTATGTTCTTGTTCCTTATCCTTCTCTGTCTCTGAACTGACTGCACAAAACCTCTGCATTTAGGTTTATAATCAATAGATTTATATTTAAATCACTTTTGCACTCCTTAGTCTGATTGTATTTTAATATTTTAAAACCATTAAATTGATCATGGTGGAATCTCTCATCATAAAATACTCATTACTTTAAATACATATGTTTCATTTAGCATTTTACAGCAATCTCCATCTGCTGATTTTTCTCTAATATCTTTTTCATTATCCCCATCCCTTTCCCTGCAGCCTATTGTATAACCTCCTAGTGTACTTGAAGAACAAAAAATGCCCTAGGTTTTATTTCACTCCCTTTATTGAAAACAGTGCCATTAGCTGTACAGATTGTCCTTCACTAAGCCTTTTTACTACAAATTATGAAGCACTTCACTAATAAAATTAACATTATGACTAAATGTTACATTCTATGTCATACCACTACTCAGTCTCATAAAACTGATCTTCTTTTGAACATCCATAAATCTCTTACTAAATGTCACTGAAAATAATGGCAGGTCAGAATTTCGTACTATTTATTTGTCTTCTAAGATTTGCACTTTCTAAGATTTCTTGAATCAAATCTGATAAATAACACAGTTCAGTATCCCAGCTGATGCAAGATTAAAAAGAAGTAGTTGCTCTAGAACAAGCTATCCTGTCTACTGAGATTCTCAATACCTGAACACTGTTGATCAGTGTTCTGAGAAATGACAGAGGTCACTAAGCAAGACATATTTAGCATGAGAAATTACAGCCAACAGTGGGTTTAATGCTGTCTGTGTTACCAAAGATTAAATTTGAAGACAGACTTCAGTTGCATACAGTTCTTTTCTTTCCCTGTAGCTCTTCTCATTTTGAAGCACTAATCAAATGGCAAATCCTTTCAAGCATTTTTGCACAAGGAGGAGGAATGTTTTGTGTACCATAAACAGTATACCTATCCCCAATTTAATCTTCTGACCTGTTCCTTTGCTATTTTAAAGAGACATCATCACTGCAGGCATGATTTTTAGTTTTTAAAGACTTTGACTTGAGTATGAGATTAATAGTTTGGGCAGTTTTAATCAGTGAAAAAACAGAGTTGGGAAAATTAAATCATGCTCATAAATACTGACAGAGAAAGCATAGATTATTACCCTAGAACTTGACCTTAGTCTTAATAATAAATCTCTGCCAAATGTCAGTGTAAAGACTGAATATAATCTAAGTCAGCCTTAATATGGTAGACTAAGCTGGCATTACCTCACAGGTAACAATTGTGTATTATAGACCAGGCTAGGAAACTTACTTGTTTTTTGCTTTCAAAAGAAAATTGTCCATTTATCACAATGAAAATTCTTTATGGTTTAAACTTTCCAGCTAACTGAGATTTTATCATGTTGAATCTGTCTAGACTACCCTTAGTGCTATTGCCAGCACAATCGACATGATTATTTTTCCTATGTATCCTGAAGTTATTTTTAAAATGTTTTCAGTGAGACGGGTCAGTTATTTCTGGAACAACATCAGGGACTGCACTGTCTTCTTCGTGGTTCTCAGGCTCTCTGCAGTCCTGGAACTGGAGCAGAAGTTTGAATGATGGCCCACTCATATTTTTGATAGATGCAGTTCATTTGATATATTAATGAATATTTTGGGGTTGATAGTCTATTTAAGGCTGTTGCTATTAAATTGTCATAATTTATCTTTGAGGGTCACACAGTGTTATCTACAGTCTGGAAACATGTCCTGGCTTTGGAACCAAAGCTAAGACAACCACTGACCCTTTGACTCTGTTTTTAGCCAAAGACTTCAAGACATTTTCACCATTAAACTGCCAGTTTATCTCCACTGTTGCAGTGAGATGGGCAGTGTTGGAATGGGATTTCTTCTGCCTAACTTAGCTACTTGAATTTAGACATCTTGTGAAATCCAGTGATCTATTCTCTCTAAAACTACCACAT
This sequence comes from Chaetops frenatus, assembly GCA_013400775.1. Taxonomy (NCBI): domain Eukaryota; kingdom Metazoa; phylum Chordata; class Aves; order Passeriformes; family Picathartidae; genus Chaetops; species Chaetops frenatus. The sequence continues at coordinate 74,244 of VZTR01009135.1, forward strand.
AGAGTTCACTAACTCCAAGGAACAATCCACTGCTTCCCAATGCATTTGTGCTCAATAGTATGCCAAGTTACCTTGTGGAGGTACATGCCTGGTTTAGGCTGAACATTTGACTTTGAATCACTGTTTTATGTGAGATAAATAATTTCCCTAATGGAGAATGTCCCCCTGAACTCCAAATGCTACAGCTAAAAAATTTAGAGATGTAATAGACAATCCTACAAAGATACTTGCACTAGCTATGCTGCAGTACCTCACTTTCTATTGTCTTTCCCTCAAACAGAATGTACAGGTGTTATAGACATTTCTGCTTTTCTTTCTGTGTGTTTAAGTAGCTAACTGAAAGTCAATCTCATCACCTACAAGATGGAGCTTACACAAAGCAGAATGCTGAAGCTCACAAGGTAAAACACTGTCCTTACCATGAGATCAGGTGAGCCCAAGGAAATTCAAGCCTTTCATCCTATAAGACAACAAAGGTTGGCAATAAAGCATCATACACACCTGGGATTTCATTTTTTCTCTTAATATTCTACAAAGAAACATTTTTAATTAGTATCACCTCTATTCATTTTCTCCTCTTAGAAACAAACTTCAGTTTATTTCAACCTGACCTCTCCTACACAAATGGGATTATTGTTCATGTCTGTACACACTAGATGCCTTTGAGCACAAACAGAACAGGCTGACATAGCTCACCTGGATACTTGTGAAAAGTGACTGCAGGTGTTAAAGGACACATTTATCATCCACTAGTCCCATTGTTTAAATGGTCTTTGCTCTTACATATCAAGCAGATTCAACAGATTAGCATAATAGAAAAATTAGACATCTCTTGTAAGCCATGCAGAGCATGGAAGGAAAATGTGTCTATAATTGCAGTGTTGAAATCAGGGGTTCATCTAATTTAAATACAAGAAAACAAAAAGATGAGTGAGAATTCACACAAACTGGGAACAACATAATTTTATTGAGTGGTTGTCTCTACAGAGAATTTTAGAGGAGACTCTGACATTACCTATTTACAGGAACATTAAATATCCAACAATACTTCCAGTCTTAAATTGTCATTTTCTCTGAAATCCCTGAACATACTCTTTCTTGTCCCTATCATCTCAAATTATGGAATATTAGTTGTGTGCTGGTGGCTCAGCCCTGCCTCTGACCCAAATGCTTGTCTCAGTGTGTGTGAAAAAAGAGTAGCTGTCCTAAAAGTAAAATATTATTTAGAATTTAACTAAGTCTTTATGGAAGACTGCTCATTGAAGTGCAAAACAAATTAAAATATCTCCCACCTTCTGTTCCTCAAACCTGCTCTTCTCTGCACCTTCAGCCAAAAGTTTTGGCAAGCTTTTGGGAGGATATTTGCATGGAGAAAGTCACTACAGGACAGCCTGCTCCATGCAGTCGTGTTTGGACAAGAGCAAGCTTCTTCCCTGTGCCAGGTAGCACACAGACAAACACCTCCAGAGCCCTCCACGTGTACAACCCCAAGAATGCAAGCTGTGCCACCAGCCCCCAGTCCTGTCTCTCTTGCTGGAATTCCCAGTGTGTTTGGCACAGCATGCCTGCCCTTTTCCATCACCTACATCTTCACTCCTGGACTCTAAGAATGAAGCCTCCCCTGGCCCCTGGAGCAGCCTCCTTTCCCTCCTCATTGCAATGAGGAAATGAGTCAGCAAGGGTCCCTATAAGATTTTCTGCAACTCCTTTTCTTGCTATTCCCTCATTTTTTCCTTCCTTTTCTTCGGGAAAACTGAGATGCAGAAATTCAGCATGAATAAAATAATCTTGTTCTACAGCAAACAAACCAATCAAACAGCTACTGCCACCAAACAGTGTGGCACACACTGCTTTTCTTAATGGTAGAGACAAATACAGCTGTCTGAGAACAGCTTTGTATCAGGCCTGGGGAAATGATAAAGGGAAGGAACACCTGTGCTCCCTGGATCACCAGTAAAGTATCCCGGGTTACAGCATTCACTGCAGTAAAAATGAAGAGCCCAAAGGTCAAACAAAAGGGAATCTTCCCAAGCTTCTTTCTGGGAAGGGCCTTTAATAGCTGCCCATGTATGCAAGGCTGACTGCTGCCTCTGCCGCCCGAGGGGAATGTTTATGGAAACTAAAAGAGGCCAAAGTACAAGGAATAAGGGATGTTCAGAGTCAGTCTTTTAAGCAGTAATATGTTCCCCTGCGGTTCTGCAGAAATGGACCAAAACCAGCACTGATTGCCTTTGACATGTGCCTAGGCAGGGTGCCAAAAGAGAACACATAGCAGAGATTTCAGATACTTCTGTCAGGAAGGAAAAAAATTAAGAATACAAAGCCTATGCTCTGCTACCCACTAACCAATGCTCTATGATTGTTATTTCAGTTAAAGTCTCTGTCCTTTCCTGCCCCTACCAGTCAGATTGTATCAGCAAAGAAAATAATGAAAAGGAAAAGGAATGTATAAGTAATTGCCATAAATTACATATTGCTTTTTTCTATACAGAAGTATCTGATATTTTAACTGCTTCTATGAGGAGCAGAGGACTCAATAAAAGTCTCAGGTTTGCACAATCTTAAAGAAGCAGTAAATGTACCAAATTTTTCAACAAAACTTGGACTGTACTCTCAGGCTAGAGTTCAACTGATAAAGTACAGGGAATGGAAAAGAATCACCTTTACTATGGCAGAGCTTTCCTCTGAGAAGGAATAGTGGGTTTTTATCAACTGCTATCCAGAGCTGTAGATCAGTTCATGTTGTAGTTGAAACCATCATGGAATGATCTACTCAAAATATAACTATGTAAGACAATCATTTTCTGGATGATTTCTGGGGATTTCCACATGTTGAGAGAAGTTATAGGCTCCCAGCGGAGTCTCTTCAGTTTACAGAAGTATCCATCTGACCCAAGATAACATAGCCTAAACAGAGCTGAACAGTGGCTCTTCACACCCTCTGAGAGTATCCAGGGCAGGCAGTCTCCCCTAGGTCTCATGCACATCTGCCAGCCCTTAGAGGACATTTTGGAAGATGAACACATCTCAAACAGCAGCTGGTACCTAAATTTAGGCATCTTTCTTATTTAGGATGATCAGGAAAAATTGTCCAGGATCCACTGACAGTATTGGCTGGGTGTCTGCTGACCACTCAACACCAGCTCACGTGCAAGCACCCACACATAAATACCTGAAGTCAGATACGTTATTCCAAAGCTAAATCCCACCCCAATGTTAGATCACACCAAAACCCCATCATTCACAGAAGGAACTGCACCTTAGATTCAGGTCAAGAGTAGCTGTGGCTTTTGAATCTTCTTGCTGTAATGCCCTTTTTATTTTGATTGAGTTAATCTGCCTCCATGGCCTGCCAGGAGGACAGCTGAGCCTTACAGCCCACACTTCAACATGAACACCAGCAAAGAAAGTGACATTTTTGCTGCTTCCTAGCTTCCATAACACAGTACTTGAGAATCACACAGTTCTTTTTTTACCAATGTTTTCTTTAGAGGCTGTCTGCAAGGGAGCAGCTACCTATTTTACTCCATTTTGGAGAAAAATGCAAAGCTCAGGGGTCATATTTTGAAGGTAACAGCATCACTGTGGATGCACATAGCCCAAGTGAAATTTTTAAAGCACCTCAGACTCTAATTTCAGATGAAAAATTAGGCTCTTTGTGTCTAAGTGCTTCTGAACATCCCACTAGGGTCCCATTTGCTGATTGACTGCCTAACTTGCTTGTAAATTCTGCTATGGTTTGTTCAAGGTGACATACAACTTTTGGATGCTACTTTTCATCTTGTTCTCTCCTCAGCTCACTTTGGCTTTGGCCACCAAATTTTTCATCCCTGACCCCAAACCCAAACTCATTCCTAAGGTCCATCTGGCATGAATGCATCACAGTGGGATGGGGTCTGGATGGTCAGTTCATTTTCTATTTTCCTCTCTGTACAACAAGACCCAATGCTATCAAAAATCTCCCCACAGTCTTAGTACTGTACAATGGATTATTTATATTTGGGTTAGCCACTTAAACACACCCAATGAAATAGGTACCACAATCTTTCTGGGTAGCTGTTATGTCACAGTTTCACCAGAAAGCGGAGAAAAAAACGTTTATTAATATCCAGCATAAATATTTAAATATTTGCTGCAAATACAAACAATTCCTGTTTTCTTCTAGCAGTAGGATACTTGGAAAATAATTGTTTCCTTTCTAACCATTTTTTCCAGACATGAGAAAAAACATTTTTTCTCTTAAGAAAAGAAACCTATTTCCTCAGAGTTTTAAGCTGATTTCTCTGTAACAAGAAAAGTTGCTGTTATTTGACATATCCCTGATTTAAAATGGGGGGGNAAATGAGGAATGGTTTAATCCACCAATTAGATACCAGTTTCTGCCAGGTTATCTCAGGAGATGTTGGCCTGCTGTCTGTAAGCTACTTTCCAAACACCTTGTATGCCTTCAACAATACCTACAGAATGATGAAGCTTTCAAAGAGAAAATCTCTTCTGAATGTCAAAAGTGACTAATTTCCTCAGTATCTTGAACAATTTTCCAAAGCTGTAAAGTAGTGTACAGGAGAATTATCTCATAGCTGTGCTGTGATTTCCCTAGCCAGTAAATTCAAGCTCCATCTCTGCATTCTAAAATGTTTTATAATAGGAAGTGAATGCCATAATTCATCATCCCTCTCTCTCTTTATATGAGTTTAAAATTCAGCTCTTCATCTTTTGTGAGGCAGATAAGCAACAGTGATATTAAAATAAGATTTTTCATTATTTGTAAGAATTTTTGTATTATTAGAAGGGTTATCCAAAAAACAAACAAAATAGTTTGTGGGTTACAAATTGTTTAGAAAATATAATGCTATCCTAATATTCAAAAGAAAAGTGATATATCATATAAATGACAAATGTCTGTTGATAAACTACTTAAGCTGGTGCAGCCAGCTTTAGACACCAATAAGACACCTGCTAATGAAAAAAAACATCAAAAACTTGCTGGCTTGAAGGACTTGGAAGAGGTAGTAGAGACATGCTTCAGATAGTTTTTGCCACAGTTCAGTTACATTGACTTTCTTTCTGAGACAAGGATCAGAGAAGAATATGTGGCTTCCGTGATGGAAATGATTATTCATTTCATAGTAACTGAGTTGCAAATGTGTTTTCCTTGTGGGGAAAAAAATGCAAGAGTCATAAGACAAAACATGATTTTTTTTTAAATGAAAACAACTTTCAGAGCAAAAAATCTGATCAAACAGGAAATTGAAACAAAGTTTCTGCCTTTTGAAAAAATAAAAAGAAAAATATATTTCCTGACCAACTGTGATCAATTCAGGTACCCAGATGTTGGTGAATAAAGCAATAGATGGCATTACTTTGGGGAATGCATTACTTTGAGGAATTATAGAAGGACCATGTTAGGCCTTTTTAACAGACCTTGAAAAAAATATACATTATTATAGCATTTAATATTAGATATACTCTTTGTTGTATATTGTCATAGAAGTTCTGTCTTAAAATGTACATTTTATCTAGTTTTCTTTAGCCTTAACAAAATATGTGCTACCAATTATACTGAAGAAAGCTAAAAGGAACAGTTAATCTTCTGTAACACATAGGATCTCCCCAGCGGGTCTGCTACTGGGAAAATGCAATGCTATCAAAATAAAACAAATCATAATGGCAAATTTGTGCAACCACCCTTTTTTGTTTTTCCTGCATAAACTTCTTGCTTTTTCTGCACAATTGCATCAAACAGTTTAGACTTTTAGAGCATTTCAAGGGGAAAACAGAAAGCAGGAGTGCCCAGTTTCCTCTGGAAACAAACTTTATGCAAACTCTGTCTACCAACCCTTCACCTTACCTGCCCAACAAGAATTCAAACCTAGTTGCTTATCAATAATTAAATGGTACAAGGTGAAATGGCAAGACCCGTTAAAGCCTGACATCAAGTCACTGCCATGTAACAAGCATATAAACCATAGATATAATTCTCTTTTCCCTTTTATCATGGCCCCAAAATGTTATGAGATTTTTGGAAATACAAAGTTCATGGTATTACTATTAATATAGATCTGAGTAGCTCCAAATGGGCAGTGTAGTCAGTATGTGGAATCTACAGAATATGGCCAAAACAAATTTGAACCTGGAAAAAGACCTCTTCAGTTTATGTAAATTACATAGCTCCAAAACTCTAAAGAATTTACAAACTTATGTCAAATCCCACTTGTCAACCAACTGATCCATAATGCTTATCCAGTATCTGTACACTCCCTCTAAAGAGTAAAACATGGTGGTTAACATGCAGAGAAAATGCACTAAGCAGTAAATAACCTCTATTTCTTGGCAGACGTTTTCTTCTTACACATAATATCTAAATAAATAGTAATATAAGAGTCTTATTTTCTCCAGGATTTTCCATGCAAATGAAAGAAAGATATATGTTACTTCACTTGTTCAGAACATCTGACAGTTCTGCAGTATGCCAGCAAAGCCTGGCTGATATAGCTGATTCAGTGAGCATTAATATTCATTAAAAGCAATAATAAAGTGATATTGCCCTGATTTAGAGGTCTGGGAGGAAGATGGTGGCAAGAGTCAAAGCTTCCCCCAAATGCCCTGTCTTGCTCCTGACCAGTTCCAGCGCACCAGCCCACAGCTCCCTAGGTCCTGCTGCTAAAGTCTGCTCCCCATGGACAGCAGTGAGGTCAGGGTGAGACCCACTTCAGTCCTGATGTGTTTGCACTACAACTGGCACTACAAGAGTTGTGGCTTGCCATGGACTTGCTTCACTGGCACACTGGGGCCAAGGTTTGAAAGAGTGGGGAATGAGAGGCTGAAGAGCAGCACTGCAGAAAGGGACCTGGGGGTCCTGGTCCATGGCAAGCTGAACCTCAGCCAGCAGTGCCCTGGCAGCCAGGAGGGACAGCCCTGTCCTGGGGGGCATCAGGGACAGCATGGCCAGCCAGGCAAGGGAGGGGATTGTCCTGCTCTGCTCTGCACTGGGGCAGCCTCACCTCCAGTGCTGGGGGCGGTTCTGGGTGCCACAATATGAGAAAGACATTAAACTATTGCAGAATGTCCAAAGGAGGGCAACAAAGATGGTGAAGGGCCCTGAGGGGAAGCTGTGTGAGGAGTGGCTGAGGCCACTTGGTCTGTTCAGCCTGGAGGAGACTGAGGGGAAACATCACTGCAGTTACAGCTTCCTTGTGAGGGGAAGAGGAGGGGCTTCTCTACACACGGCTGATCTCTGCCGTGTGTAGGCAGCGACAGGACCTGAGGGAATGGCCTAAAGTGTCAGGGGAGGTTTAGGTTGGATATTAAAGAAATGTTCTTCACCCAGAGGGTGGTTGGGCACAGGAACAGCCCCCCAGGGCAGTGGTCACAGCACCAGCCTGGCAGAGCTCAAGGAGCATTTGGAAAATGCTCTCAGGCACAGGGTGTGACTCCTGGGCTTGGTCCTGTGCAGGGCCAGGAGTTGGGCTGGGTGATCCTGATAGGTCCCTTCCAACTCAGCATAAGGTGTGGGTCCTTGACTCTCAGTAAGCAAGGTTCAGCCTTGAGCTGGGCATAGAAGTTCTTTAATACACATCAGGGGATATTTGTTGGCCTGGGTTATTGCTAAATCACCCACTTCCCAGTAAAGATTCTTAGATGGCAAAGTAGAAGTCATTTCTCTCTCAAGGTGTCCTGAATTTCTGCAGGAGACAGTTTAAGATTAGTTGGGCCATCAGTGACACCAAAGCTCTCTGCCTTGGAAGATGAAGTCACAGGTTCTAGTCCCAGCTCTATAGCATGTTTATTTTATTCACTGACTGTTTAATATTTAAAATATAAACACTACTTAGGACAAGAAGAGGAATCCAAAACTTACCCTTTTTAGTAAAATTTCCTCATAACATTATTAAAGACTTTTGCTGTTCTTGTGTTTTCAGGCTTTTTTTAGTGGCTCTTCATATCTTTGCTGCACAACAAAAAGACTGCAAGGAAAAGGGGAAGTGTCTCACAGATGCCAAGATCATCTCTAGATTGGATAGTTTCCTGATGAATGATTTTGAACTTCTTTAACATTAAGAGCTTGTGTGGGGGTATTGACTGTCCCCAGGGGGAATTACTCCTCATGTCTGATCCAGGTGAACTACAAATTTAGCGATTTCTCTTTCTTGTTAATTAATATGGTAGTCTTATAAAAGTGGGCAATGCTTTTTGCTCATTTTCACAGATATACCACAGGTATATTTTGAATACCTTTGACTGAGTTTTTCAAGAAACTAGATAGCAAAGCAAAACTAAAGATTTCTGAGATTGTGCCCTGTGCTCAGGTAAGACACAGAGCTGAAGGAAGGAGCATTTGGTAGGATGAATTTCAGTTACCTTTGCCACTTCATCAGCATTTGCAGACCTGAGGATTTCTGATTTTTCCTCTCCAGGTGGCATCCTAAATTCTTACTACATTAATTTTAAAAATTCAGTTGAGAAGTCTTCAGCGATCCCATGTTCCTCTGTCTCAGTTTTCCTGCTGCATACAGCTAGCACCATTTCCCTGCTTATGGCTGGGGGTTTAAGAAAAACTACTGAAATTTGGAAGCTTTTTTTGTGTTAAATATTTCCTTGGATGCAACTTATTTAAAATTGTTTGTTTGACTCTTGCTGCTGCTAAGTTAGGTCAGTATCAGCATAGAAACCCAGTGGGAAACTGGGTATGAGGTTTTCACTCAACCAGGAGAAAAGAAGAATTGAAAATAAAGCAAAAGACAAAGAATGAGAGATAAAAGTGAATTAAGAAGTTGGACAGTTTTGTCCTTCAGAGTCCTAGGAGATCATATCCACAGCAATAACTTACTATTGCAATGCTTGATTTTATTAGATGCTAAAAAATAGTTTCCTGCAAAACAGCTTTTCATGGTATTGCTTCAAGTGGGGTCCTTAATTTCAATTGGAAGCATAAACACTTATTCCAGTGACTGCATTGAAATGACAAATTGAAAGAAACATGAGATTGAAAAGCAAAAAGTGTGTGTTAAGAATGATCAGTTGAACTAGAAAACAAGGTAGCATCCCTCCAGAAGAGATCACCTGATCAGTATCTCAGTCCTTACTGCTGGCAAAATGCTGAACATGTCTGAAAGCAAATTTCTCCAATTCATTCCAGCTGGGTGATAAAAGAACAACCTGCATAGAAAGTGTATTTAACTAGTGCTCATTAAAGGAATGGGTCTGAATTTAAAAAACAAATTTTAGAAATGTTTCCCGTATGGAAAGCAAATGGAAAGAATTGTGCTTTGAAGAAAAAAATCCCTGTTAAACTAAACCAGTCCTGTCCAGTCCTGTTCTAACCTGAGGTTAGATGAATGTTTTGTGTGCTCCTCTGAGATACATTACTTCTAGGATTCTTTCCCCATTTTAAGTAAGGAAGGCTGGAAGACAGTCCATGTGATTTAAGTTATTTTACTGGGAATTTCTGCCACATTTTGAGCATGTTCCAAGTAACAGTTAGATATAAATAGCAGAATAAACAAACAGATGCACAAGCAAAGTTGAAAAGTCAGAGACCATCAAGATTATCAGATGTTTCTGCTGTACTTCCAGACTGCTAACATACCAAATGTGATATCATGTGACAAACAAATTCTTTATTGCCACCAGCTAGATTTGGCATTTCTTAATTCCCTACTTACTCATTCTGAAGACTTTTTCTCCATATTTTCATCCTGAAAAAAAGAGAAAATTATATTAAGGCCACTGGTTTATACTTTGCATTTCACTTGTCCTATGGTGTATCTATAATATAAGGGCAGTTACTTGTTGTGAAATGGAAGTCCAGAGGTGAAATAAAATGTTCCCTTCCTTCCAAATCTACTTTTATTTAGGGCTCTGAAGTGGGAAGATGTCTTTTATCCAATATCTGTGCAAATACTGTTTATGATAAAATAAAAAGCAGGCATAAGACACTCTGTATCCCATATTTGATTATGAATACTACTCATTTGGCATTTCTTCCTGACTATAAACACCAAAAAAACCAGACAATTCTGGATAATGAAACAGCTAGAATAATAGAATGCTGGTCTTTTAATGCTCTCTACAAATGCAAATAAGTTAAAATGTATTTACTGATTGCTGAATAAATACCTGTATTCACTGGGTTTCAATCTGAGTTTAGGTCCTCTAGTTCACAGGAATTTTTTTATTAAACTGAATCAAAGCCTTTTGTTTTTTAATGGGCTAAAGTGTATGTGACCAAAATGTTTAGATCTGTTAACATTTTCCAGAGCTCTGATGCTGAAGATGATTTATGATTCTCACCAACAAGGACCAAAGCCTCTGCTGAAAGTACTGTGCAGAATCGCATTCCCTTTAATGCCTTGAAATTAAGCATAAAATTGAGCTTCTTTCATTTATTTTACTGCCAGTTTCAATAGTGTAGCAGCAGTATTTGAATGCATTGCATTGGTATTCAGTCATTAATGTGCAAAGGAAGTTAAAGTGTATTTTAAAGACTCATTGCCCAAAAGTACTTTTTAAGCTGCTTTGAAATTCTTCTTCATGTTTTGACATTATTTATGTGTTTTGACTTATTTATTTCAGTGGGAATGGCCATTTGCCCTTTAAATGTGCCAGTCCTTTTTAGAATCCTGGAAGCTCATTTTCTAACTTGGGTCTAGGTCTCCTCTGATTCAGGTTCTCATGTCAACATTGAAGTGATTAATTTTAAACATTGCTTTTTCATTGTTGCTTTCTTGAGTGATGGTGGCATTTGTGAATCCTGTAAGCATGATTGCAGTTTTAAATTGGAGAGAGTTAATCTAGGAACCCTTATTCTGCTACCATTAAACCACAGTCTCATGGGATGATGCCCAAAACATTTACTATATTGGACAAGAAATTGGAGCCTTTTGAGCTCTTTCCAAGTACTTGTGATATTTGACCTATCCATTAGTCATATTTGGTCTATGATCTCTGGGGTATCTTTTGTACGAGGTGAGCTAATAACCACAAAAGATGGACAGTCAGCTAAAACACCTAAAGAGATACAGCCTATCAAAACAAGATGGAGTTTCTCTATATTAATAGTTTAAGTAATACACTAATATGCCAATTATCAATCTCAACATACTTTAGAGAGGGAATGGTTATCATTCCCATCTGACAGAAAGGATATCCAGCTTCCCAGGGTCACCCACGCAGTACGTAGCAAAGTTAAGAATAAAATGAAGGTCTAAGAATACATTCCTTGGGATCAGTCAACATCAACAGCCTCCGTAAAAAACTACTTATTATCTAAAGAGTTAAGGCATGGGGGAAGGAGGGAAGCAGAGCAGTGCAGTGAAGGGACAGAGAACCAAAATGAGGTGAATTCTCCAAGGAAATTCAGTGACCAAGCCGAACTCAGAGTTTGCTCACATCATTCGTAGTCATGTTCACCCCACCACTAGGACGTCCATGGTACAGTGCAGGAGAATGTGTTTTCCTGAGTGTTGATGTTTATGGCACAGATATTTCACAGGACTGTCCTCAGACAGTGTCAGGCAAGAGCTGGAAGATATTTCCATTACTTTAATCGAGGTCCTGTAAATATTACTATTTATCCCAGTCTCTTTGTGCTAGTTGCTATCACCCTCTCACTGTCAAGAGCTTTCCTCTCTCCTCAGAAAATACTGTCAGTAAATTCTCAGCTTAGTGTCCTTCACATTGCTCCTAAGACTTTTATTATGTAAAAATGCAATTGCAAAACTCCTCTCAAGATTTTCTTTGCCAGAACACCTTACAGTAGTTAACAAAGAGCCTGCTCTTTTTAAATCTTGCTGCACAAAAAAATGCTAAAATACTTATGTCTGTAGCTAGCTGTGGTCCCCAGATTTATAAACACTTCATACAAGGCAATCCAGGTTAAGCAGAAGGGTATCTGTGCACTATTGAAATACAAATGGGCCTTTGTTCATGTTTCTCTCTCTGTAAACCTGTTTAATCTAGAACATGATCTTTGGATGCAGTCAGTCAGATATGAGAAGAGATTTATGTCAAAAGTACTGACTCAGAATCATTCCTCAGCCCTTACTGGGCAGGATATATCTCTGAGAAATGAACAGAACTTCAAGAACAACCAGTTTCCTCAGGTAACAAAAACTTTGCAGAAAGAATCAGTATTGGGTCTGCTCAGACCTGTCAGGAGAGCATTCGGTTTTTTGTAGAAATGGTAGGATTACCAGTAAATGTAGATTACTGCTGGTATGTTACTCCAGGTACTGGAAATAACAACTGGTAGAATTAAGAGGAAATGAAGTTTTCTTGAAAATTTTTGAAATTATTTCAAATATGTTATGCTTCTTATATAGCCATTTGCACCATGTTGGTTTATTCTGTTTGCAGCAGCTAAAATCAGATATCTTCAAGATGATAATTCTTATCATCATTATATATGTACCGGGCCAGAGATCAGGCTAAAATTTGTAAATGCAGATATTTTTGTTTTTTAGTGCATAATTTTGGTCATAAATATTGAAAATAAACACACACTTTGAGCTCTTAGTATAACAATAAAGTTACCAAACCAAAATTATCATGGACCTCTTTCTCTAGAGATATGACTGATATTATCAGGCAGGGAAACTTTCTAGTAGTGTGGATACCTCCTGACTCTGGGATAGCTAAAATCCATTTATAGAGTTTTTCTTTATTTTACAACAGGTACAACAGCATGGAGAATCTGACACCTAGTGTAGACTTTTAATGCTCATATAGAAGTAGAGCAAAAATCTTGAGATCTGCTTACTGGAAGATTTTCTCACCTTCCATAATTTAAAATATTCATCACTGTAATCTTTTATTTTGTCTATTCTACCTAAATGTCTGAAGCTCACATGTCTGTATGAAAGACAAGATGATGTACCTCATAAAAAAAAAAGTTAATATTTTGTTCAAAACAGAAGCATGTCATGCCTGGGAAAGGGAGCCTGACACTTCTTCTTAGCCTTTAGTATCATAATATTCACAGTAATGAGCCATTTTACACAGGGCTTTGATTACCTGGGGTGAGAAGGGGATGTAATGGCTGATGAGAATATCACCACACTGAGCTCTTCAGTTATTATCTCTTCCCATCAAATGCAAATCTCTAACCAGATTATGATTTTCTGTCTCTTTTTCTATACACTGCAGTAAATCGTCTGAGACAGTTAAAGGAACCAGAGTTTTAGATTTTATTTCCTTTCACTAATCTTATGACATAAATGCAGCTCAGCTTAAATCAAGCACTCAAGCTGAGCTGCCTGTTTTGCATGCTGATCTGCCAGTTGTCAGCAGCAAGCCGAATGGAAATCAAAACCAGTATCTCAATATTTCAACAACTGTTATTTTAAATAATTGCAGGAGTGCAGCCTCGTGGAAAAGGACTATATATTGAAGGTATAAATGTTGTGCCCTTAAAGTGCTTACGCTGCTGCTTGTGGACAAATGAAAGACAGAACACATCAATGCAACAAATAAGAAAAAGAAGAAATGAAGTGCAAAATTCTTACAGTTCACATAAATATTTAAATGTCACCTATAGTTAGAATTGTCAATAATAAGGTTAATATCAGCAGCATTTCCAGGAAGAAGCTCTGATAAATTCTGATAAAGCTCTGAGAGAAAAATGTCATCCTGTGTCTTGTCACTTGCTCAAGTTAATCTGAAGTCCCAAGGTGAAATGCAACCTAAAGAATTCCAGCTGCTTGTTTCATACTGTAATAAGGCATTTTTTGTGAATATAATTTGGTCTCAGTTGACTTGAAAATTGTACCAGGCCACCATGAAGTGTTTAAGTTAATAATACAAAATACACAAATTTTGCAATATTTGTTTCTCAATTTGATTGTTTTGCATAGTTCATTTTTCTCCATTCCCAGGCACTAATATGAACTTTCCAGGTCTGATAACACAATGTACCTTTTCAGGTTATAGCAGCTACTCCACAACCATTCAGTCAAAGGTCTTTTGAAAGAACTTCAGTTCTTTTATTGTATTTCAAATAAGGAGGAATCTTTAGGGAAATAAGGAAGCATAGATAAAATGGGCTGTCTCCCCCATCTGTCTGAACAAGTGTAATTCAAAAGTAAAGCAGTGCTAATAAAACAGGAGAATGAAACACTAAAAAGGACCATTGAAGAGCGGAATAGAGAGTAATAGCTTTGTTTTTTTTAAAGTCAGCAAGAGGCCTGCATGTTGAAAGTGTATAATGTCAAATGAGCCAGATGAAATAAGTATTTATCATTGGCCAGCACAGAGTGAATCCTGAATGGAAAGCAATTTTCAATTAACTGGTCATGCTACACTTATCTGAGGTTATGTTGCACAATCAATCATGAAGAAGTGTTATTTGCCTATTTTTTTATGTGCCAGATGGTCTCAATACTTATTTTAAAACTAAAATATGATTTTAAAAGGAGGAGATGCAATGGCAAAACTTGATTCACACTGCAAAAAATGAATAAAAGCAGTCTGTTGACTCTTTTGATGTATAATTTCAAAATATTTTGAAGTTAAAAAGTATAGATGTTGGCATCTAAAAACAGAGAGAAATGTGACATTATCCTCTGAAACAATTCCATGGCTACTTTTATAAAGAAAACTATTTCACTCTGGTTAATTCCATGAAAGTGGAAAGAGGCAATTAAAGTGGTATGTAAAGGGATGCATGCAGATGGTCTGTATTACCTTTTTCTATGCTGAAAGATGGTCAACTGTCCCCTAAACTCACATTTATATTACTTCATTTGGTGGCCTTTAGCATGTGTCTTGGAGTGGTTTCTCTCCTAGGGGAACCAAAATTTCACTCCTCTGCCACCTAGAACCCCTTTGCAATGCTGCTCCAAGGCGTTGTGTTGCCCAGCTCCCCGTGAGCCTGAAATTTTATGGAAAAATGGCAACAAACTTGATGAAGGGTCTGGAGTACCAGTCTGATGAGAAGCAGTGGAGGGAGTTGGATGTGCTTAGCCTGGAGAAAAAGAGGCTCAGGAATGATCTTATCACTCTCGACAACTGCCTGAAAGCAGCCTGTGGCCAGGTGGGATTGGTCCCTTCTCCCAAATAACAAGTGATAAGACAGGAGGAAACATCCACAAGTTGGCCCAGGGCAGGTTTATATTGGATATTAGGAAAAAATTCTTCACTGAAAGGTTGGTCAAGTATTGGAACTGGCTGCCCAGGGAAGCAGAGTCACCACCCCTGGGAGTATCTAAAAGACAGGAAGATGTGGCACTAAGGGACTTGGTTTAGTGGTGGACTTGGCAGTGTCAGGTTAACAGTTGGACTTGAGGGGTCTCAGAGGTCTTCTCCACCCTAAAGGATTCTGTGATTCTAAGTGATAAATAAAATGGATAATTTTATTAATTTGATTTATTAAATACATATATAAATGTACGAGTGACTGTATTTGTAAAACATCAAAGAGGAATTCTGTTTTTCACAAATACAAATAAAGAATGTGAAAGAAACTCCCATGTACTCACAAGTAAGCACATGCACAAAGATCTGGGGAATGATTGCATAGTCAGAGGCATTGTTTTCAGAAGGCAGTAAAGAGTGTTCTAAATACAAACACTGAATCACTCTTGAATTTCTAGCATTTTATAAAAGCTGTTTATTTATATTTTACGTTTACTGAACTAAATCAGAAGAAATCAGCATCTTTTGCACTAATTAATTAATTTTCTCTTCTGACACCACAGTGAGGTAGGAAAATATTATTGTTCCCTCTTATAATTTGAGGGAAGTCAAAAGCAGTGCCTCTTTTCATTGATGCTGCAGGCCATGTACTGCCTCCAGCAGCTGTCTCAGCAGCACACTGAACACTGCTCACTTGCTGTGTGCTTTTTGTTAGTGTTGGAAATTTTTCTCAAGCAGTGATATATAAGAAAGTCAGAAATAGCACCCACCAGTGAGGACTTTGAATCACTGAGATAACCAGTAGGAGAACATTTTGGCTAAGGAGTGTTAACTAACTTGTAAGGCACTTCTACAGACTTCTGCAACATCTTTCTAAAGTCAGCTTCAGACACTTAGCAGCTGCTCTAACAGAGTGTGCATTGACACCAAGGTGAACAGAAGGGTGGTGCTAACAGAGACAAGATGTGTTACAAGGGGAACTGAACCCTGTGAAACAGAGAAAGAAATTCCCCAGGAGGTGCTAACGGGTGAAGGACACGCCTGCATCCCAGTACGTCCTGTGGTTGAAACCCTCCTGCTAGCTGATGCCGTGTTAATTAAATAGGATGCAGTAAATTTACTGCCTTGGTCATTATGCATCAGACACCACCTACCTCAAAACTTACGCAAGAATTTCAAAGTCCTGGTGAAAGTGTAGTTGGTGCTCAAGCAGTGTAGGACATACAGGAGATGCACAGTGTGTTGTGTTGGCTTGGAACAGCTTTTGTGATAGAGCAGAAATGCACATTTACCTCCTAACCCTGCCTGCACGTACCAAGGGCATGAGCTGTGCACCCCAGCAGTGCTGGTCACTGTGTATTGCTCTTCAGCTGGTGGGTAGAATATTAATGGTGTGCCTGATGTAACTTGCAGCTCCTATGCCTGGTGCATCCACTCACACCTGCTGGAACATCTTCGGGCAGGACTTAGGGACTGCTTTACAGAAACCACCTTGAGGACACTACTAATATGTTTCATTCCCCATTTGTCCTCCTCTGCAGTTTTCTACAGCTACCACTAAGAAATGCCAGCAGCATTTGGGAGATGAAAGGAAAAGCAGTCTCTACATTCCTGATACTCCTGAAAACACTAGTCAATCATTTGCTTATCTTCTGCTGTTAGTTGTCACCACAGCTTCTCTTAGGCAACTTTGCAGGGAAAGGGCAGAAAATCTGACTTGTCTCACCTTATAAAATAGCAGGTCCTTGTCTTCTAACTTCTGTCTAAGGTCACAGACAGGGAATATTTGATAAGAGTTAGCCAGTAATCCTGTCAGAGATAAGGATTCCCTCCTGCAACTGGATACTGCATGGGTTTCAGTGGCAGAAGAGGATCTCATCTGTTCTGCCTCCCTTATTTTTCCATCTTCTAAGAATGGAGCCATAAAAATAGCTTTGGATGCTTACAAAATTCCTTTGAACACTGCTGGGAGTCAATGGCTGACAGCATCCAAGATTCTGTGAAGAAGAGAGAAAGTGTTTCCTAGGGTGATGTCAATCAAATACCTTTAGAAATAGTGGCTTTGGCTCATGGCCAGCATGTGCACAAAGTCTGTATCGATGGCCCACTTACATGGGGTTCATTGTTCAAGGTTGTCACATACCTTTCTCCATTCTTTTTTTAATCAAACCAACTCTGAACAATTGATACACTTTTCTTGCAAATACAGAATGGCATCTATTGAGGCATCATTGATGAATGTAAGGGACTTCTTTTCACTTATATAAAACGTATATAAAGCCATGATAGAAAAGATTATGCTACATATATATCTTTTAAAAAAGTAGAAAAAGCAGTTGGAACAAAAAAATCCATAAGATTGTTTTGGAGTTTGACTCTCACAAAGTTCAGTCCTAGCTCTGCTGCAAAATTTCTTTTAGGTCATGAAGAATTCTGCAGTTCATACTGAATGAAGAATTTTCTGAGAACTCTCCTCATCAAGCCATTTACATTAATTTCAGAGAAATAATTTTAAAGGTTCTTAAGAGTAGAAGTTTACTCTATGTGTGTTTACTAAGTCGATTAAATACATTATACTCATGCAAATATATATATATATATATATGTAAATTTTGTGTATAGGTACATGTATGTGTATATGTATAAGTACATGCAAATATATGATAGATATAATAAATAAAAATCCTCCCTATATTTCATGATGGGTATTCCAGTCAGAACACTCTAATACTCTGCATTTCTTAAACTCTCCACTTTCAATTCAGAAAGGAGAAATGGAATTGCATTTCTTTTCAATTGTAAAGCTTATTCAGCACTTTTGGTTCCAGAGATGGGATTGGTACTTTGTCAGAAAAATAATTTAATGCAGACCCACACACAGAAGCTCAGACTAAAAATGCTTCATCAACAATGCACTATTCCCTTCTCCTGCAGTGTAACTGCTCTTCAATTTATTGAAACCTGAAGGTGATTCACTGGGAAATGAGAAAAAATCATCTTGTCCTGATAGTTTTTCATAACCTTAAATATATAGGGACAAATCCAAAGAGATCTTAAGGACCTAAAATAGTCATTGGAAGGACTGAGCTAAAAAGATACAAAAGTACTGCACTGTAGTCACTTAAATTGGCATTATCTACATCTCTTCTGTGGCAGCAAGGACACGTAAGTGTATTGAAAGTCTGCAATAGGCCTAATTGTGTATTCTTTGGACTTTACTAATGATATTAAATATTCAGATCCACCTTCTATAATCCACCTGACTCCTAGTGTTGTAGAGAAAACTAGATTGCAATTAAAAATAAAATAAATACACAATACATAAATTCAATACTTCTACTCTACTACTTGTATTGAACCTGACAAGCCATATGGTTTATTTTTCAGCCAGTAAGATTCATAATTTAGCACAAAAAATCTTCACAGAATTTACTGTTTCTACAGATCTGAGCATCTTGCTCCACAATTCCTAGAGAAATGTATGTACATGCATAGATGTCAGTCTGTAATTAATTAATATGGTTTTTTGGTAAGATGAATCAGAAAATGCAACCTAGGAGAAAGATATATATGGCTATTTCAGGGTCTTGATTAAGGAAAGGTGCTTTATTTTGTATTTGCTCCACAACAGACTTGCACAGCAGAAGAGCTGGCTGAATATTTGTGAGAAGCTCAGTTGTGAGAAACTCAGTTGTGAGAAACTTGTATTTCCCTCACCACTCTCTTAATGTTCTCCCTGCCTGAACATATCAGTAGCTGGATATAAACTCTATATTGTGACACAGCCTCTCAACAGGTTTTCCACAAGGAGACCTTGTTCTTGTGTCTAAAGCCTCTCCCTGGGTCTGCATGTTTAGGCTTAAAATAGTTAAATCCCAGGCTGGAGAGAATTTGTGTCTGGTTCACATCACTGCTCTTCAGGAGGCTTGAACTACTCACACTCATCAGATAGTCAACTCACCTTTTTTGCAGGCCTTTCCAAGGTCCTTCAAGTCTGAATTCCTTGCCTGACTCTTCTATCCATCAAAGATGATGCCCCCCAAGACACCCCTTTTAGGAGATTCCTCAGCATCCATATTGAAAACACCATGGAGGCATGAAGCCAACTTATTCTGTCACCACCCATTAGGGGAAGTGGCAGCTCAGAGTTTGGGTCACACTTCATCCACACACTTTATTCTGGGGCCAGAAACACAGGGCTTTGGGAAGGAATCTGTTCTTCAACTCCTCCTCTGCCTGGATCATTGGGTTGGCAAGGCAGCCACCCTATCTGCAATAGGTTAGTGCAATATCTGCAGGTTAGTGCTGTGTCCAAGCCTTCTCTTCCCTCTACAGAGCCCTGAATGCCTCTGGGGGAAGACTTAGCACCTTATGGAAATACTGATTATCTGGGACAAGAGCTCAACAGGAAAAGGCCCGAATTCAGCACTCTGCTGGAAATGTGTTATCTATCGAGTAGAAGCTACTAACAAAAGGTAGTATTTTCCAAGGTTAGATGGCACAGCAGATGCTTGTCTGAACCTTCAGCAGAAAAGACAGGTTAAGGGGCTTATAAAAAGGAGAGTGACAGAACCATTGTGAGAGTTTCCAAACACAGGCAGCTCCTCTGTAAACAAAATCCACTTTGAGTCTCAATGAAATCTGGTCCTGTAGTCTGAGGATGTATTCAAAACACTTTGTACAGCCTTTGTACCCACTTGACTCTGCTTCCAGCCACCAGACAAACCAGTACCATATTCATATACTAGAATATACTAGACACATACTTGAATCATAACAGAAATGTGTGCAATTCCAGAATGTCACTGAGGAGTATCAAGGGGGCCAGATTTGGCCAGATTGTTCTCAGATTGAGTCTGTTGTGTGTTGAAAAGAGTGACAATGCTGTCTGAGGATCTGGTTTTCTTTCCAGGATCTTCAGGCCACGTAACTGCTACCACCACCATTAATTAGAAAACTGGTTTGCAGGACACTGGATGCACTGGACTGCATAGAATTGGTTGGCAGTGGGAGGAGAGAGTATGAGCATCAGACTGAGAGGCTACAACACCACCAGGGGCTGTAGCAGGAATGTGGACAAGCCAATACAAACTGGTCAAAGGTATCATCTTTGATACCTTAAAGATGCCTACATGATCCTACTGTCCCACTGAAACATACCTTTTATTGTTTTGGGGTTTTGTTTGTTTGTTTTTGGGGTTTTGTTTGTTTGTTTGTTTGGTTGTTTGGTTGGTTGGTTTGTTTTGCTGCCTGTCGACAAGTTTTCAACAGAAAGATGACTTTCAGGTAAGGGCTGGCCTGGGAGCTAATTTTTGAGACCACTGTGGTTGAAGGGAAAGCCAGACTTGGCTTTCCTGCTTCCTAGGGGAGCACTGGAAGCATCAGGCTGTTAGTTACAGTTAAATATTGCAGAAAGACTGGAGCCATCTTCCCTCATTTTCCTGTCTTATCCACAAAGCTGTGACTGAGCTGTCAGAAAGACTCCAATACAGTTCACATAGTTTCAGTGTGTTGTATGAACTGAATTTCTTCAAGCATTTGGGAAAAACAGGCAGATCCTATTAGCTACAAGGTAGGCAAGATGTGGCTGGATATGAAATCACTTTAAACCCCCTCAAAACACACAACACTACACAGCTACTTCTAGAAGAAAGTATTAGTTGAAGTTCAGTATCCTAGGCACACACTGGGAAAATTTAATCACCATAAGCCTATGACAGAAGACAGTTTTAATGGTTTAATTACCAATAGTACAGCAGCTTTATTGATAAATCACATGCAGTTTACAAAACAAATTAAAAAAAAATGCTCTGTGAGCCACTGACCCTCCTGAAAATCCCATGCTGTGATCCTCCATTTTTAGTACTGTCTTTATTGTCCCTAATATAAATAGATTTGCTTTCAAAAAGGTTCCAGAATTTTTCAAAGAATAACACTGTTATAGACCATATAGCAAGGTTGGGTTTACCTCAAGCAGTGACATTAAAGATGGACAATTCATTAAAAAACACAGGAAAAAAATACACAAAGAAAGTAATGTCAACATTTTATTTGTGCTGAGGTAGCTTGCCTTATTGTGGAGCAGCCAGCTGAGATATTTGCAGTTTGTACAGTGGCATTTTTCAGTTTTTTTGGGATTTTAAACAGTAGGAACAAGGAAATAGCAAGCAGCATCATTTACATGTCAGAGCATATCCAGATTACACAAAGGCAGCAGGGAAAGCCAGCAGTTACAGTGTGAGCAGCTGCCCAGAACCCAGCAGCTCCATCAGTCAGGCGAGCACTGCCAACCGTGCGAGCACCAGGAAAGGGATGCTAGAAAGGTGACTGGGAGGGGGCAGTGTGAGATTCCATGTGAGCCCTCTCCTGACAAAGGAGAGAGATGCTTGCCAGTAGTGAAAGGTGCATTATTAGATGAAGAAGTGTGTACTGGCAACGGGTCCTACTGGTGAATGGATCATACCCGTCACTGCCGCCCTCCTCACACAACACTGGGTTGTGATTTTGGCCATCAAAGATGGGCTACACAGCTCTGCTGGCCACTTGAATGCTGCTGGGTCTCTTCAGGTGCTAAGGAAGGGTTTGCCTGAGTTTGTGGTCATGACAGGTTCAATCACAGATGGGCTCTATAAGATACTGAAGATGCTGTATGAGGAAATAAACTCAAAACAAACACACTTTTAAAACGGAGAGCTGACATCTAAAGAACCAAGGACCCAATGTATCTTGCAGCTTCTGTGGCTTACTGGAGGAAGAGAAAACTGAAATTAAAAGAAAACAAACCAAAAAAGCACCAAGTTTTAACTTCTTGCTTAGTTTTATGATTTGTGTAAAGGAAATGATGCAGCTTTTATTAATTTAGTAGAATTAGCATCCACAGGGTATAAGCAGTAGGACAAGCATATGCAATCATATCTGACTGCACAATAAGAGCACAAAAGAATTTATTCATCTCTTCTTTGTGGTAAAGAAACAGCTGCAAGGTTGGTTTTGTGGGGTTTTTTTTTTGTGGGTTTTTTTTTTTTTTTTGCTAGTGAATTTTTGCTGTTTGGAAAACTAAATAAATGATTACAAATGAGCCATATCATAACTTTTATCTCAGACTAAGCTACACAGAATAAATATTTACATGTTCTTTAGCTATGTAGTAATTCTGGAAAAGACAGATGGAGGTGGTAAGGTTTACTTTCAAAATTTAGATGTAAGCATTGCCATGTGTCTAAAACCTCTTTTCTTTCTCCACTCTTTACAAACATCTCTTCATTCAGGTGCATCACAAAACCAAACTTGCTTATTCATGTAAATATATATATCAAACAGCTGATTGCTACAGAACAACTACTGGGTTTTATCTGCAAATTATAGCTATAAATTAAGATGAATTCTTAAAAAGAGATATTGTCATTCCCTACAGCTAATTCTAAAATAAATAAAATAATAAGTGCTGAATCAATTTTTGAAAGTTTAAGCAGGCAAAAAAGTTTGATCACATGTTTGAAAATCCACACTTAGACTTCTGCTTTGGAAACTGAATTAGGAATTTCCCTAAACTCACAGCAATTACTGATTGCTTTTAGACTACAATTAATATAGAGGTAGTACTTCTTGGTATTTTTGAACATATGTTTTTGATCTGTATCTGAATGAAGAAATTCTCTGATGAGAAACAGTGGAGCAAAGATGTAACATGGCCAGATTTTAAACCTCATCACTTATTCCACTTATTAGCAACTCTTATCCTATAACGTCCATTTCTCTGAGAGCAATGACACTTTGAGAACTCAGACATCTTATAAAGCTCTGGACGTAGCCAGTGGGTTTTGCATGGGAATTATGTAAAGGATTCCAAAGGAAAGGGGATCATCATCATGCTGGTGAGTGTAAAAAGTGCTGAGTAACTTGTCAACCTACCCAAAAGCATCTAATCCATCACCATCCCTGCAGGACAGGCCTTTGTGAATTACTAGGTCCTCACTCCAGATTTCAAGATCAAAAGTACCATCAGTATCCACACACACACAGAGTAGCTGCTGTTTATACTTGTTTTGTTATTGCACTCAATATTGGGAAGAAAACAACAGCTAGAAATTATATAAGTTGCCAAGTTGGCAGAACACTACTCATAGGTGCACTGCCATCTTCTGGGAGATTTTATCCAATTTTTTTAGGCAGACAAATTTGTCACTTAGTCCAGTCTCTGTCCAGTGAGTGAAGGTGTTGATTTCCAGCTAGCCACCAGTGCAGCTAAAAGCTTTGCATTTTGATTATATGATCTCTTGCTTGACTCAGCACCAAGAAATAATCAGTCACAAACGAGAGTTATGAGCACTAATGCATCAGACTGCTTAGAAAAATCTCTCTCACGGCCACAGAAGGCAAGAGATGGCTGTAAAACATTATTTTCAAACAATGCGTTCAGAATTTTTAACTAGTGTTATCTCTCATCCAATAAACCAAAGGAAAACATAAGAAATTATTTGGGTTTCCCATCCAGTCAGAGATTCATTATGAGTCTGAGATTTATAAGCCGATCTTAAAATAATTGAAGTTATTTTTGTATCTGTTTTTCCTTGGTGATGCACAGTGACCTTCTGGAGCAGGGTGTTAATAAACATTCTTGGATATATCAGTTGGAAATCAGCTTCATGAGGGGGTGTGTGCCCCTAAAAATATTTTAATACTGCTAATAAATAGTCTGGATGTGTCAGATGAAAAGCAAACACTCCAATTTTTTGTAACATTTTTTTCTCAAAATAATTCTGTTCTCTTTTTTAGAGAATGTGGAAAAACACTGCCCAAAACCTCTTGCAGAAATCACATTAATCTGTAAAATTTTTAAAGCTAATGTCTACCAAGTCTCTACTGCCCTTTACTAGGCAGAAAGATTTACAGAAGGTCTTACAGAAGGTCAATCTGTCAGTCCTGCAGAGCAGATGTAAGGAGATAGAGAAAAAAAATTTTACTCCATCCTATCATGTAAGTAAATGTTATTAAGTGACACAACCTGTTTAACAAACTTAAAATATCCATTTTACTGAGTCTCAAAACCTTTTAGAAACAACAAATCTTGCTGCTTATATTGATAAACAATGGACATGCCAGTTACTATCAGTAATGTCAAAGGAAAAAAAAAGTATTATGGTGTGATTTGTTTATAATCACCAAACTGACCAGGTTTCTTAACTCATACTCCTTCTATCCTATCTCCTTTAGTCATAGGCTGGGTGTATGCCAGGTGAGGGGTGAGAAGGACTGCCATTAGCTAGTGCTGAATCTCATATCTGCTCCTTAGGCTAACGAGCCATTCCCAAGGCAGTTTATCAGTTACTGCACTCAGGCTCTCAGTCACTCCATCAGGAATTGCACTCATCAAAACAGTTTTTAAAGCAAGTGCCTTGTCTTGAAATGCAATGAAATATAGCAGCCAGTGCAGCTGATAAATGCTGGTAAGCTCAGGACAGGATGCAAAGATCCCAGAGGGGCCAGTGAGGGCTCCTTTGCCACCACCTCATCACAGCTCAGGCTCTGACCAGCAACAAGGTTTCATTTCTTTAGTGGCTGGCTGCTACCAGCTGCTTTTTCCATGACTCCACAAACTCTGACCTCCAGAGAAGCTCAGCTGGGGTCTCTGATCTGTGTTTTGAGGGCAAAGTTAATTACAAGCAATTAGGCTACATAGATGGTGTCTAATGAACATGTCCCAGTCATGAACTTTCAGACTTGCAGTGACAAAGAATATCTGTGGTGTTCAGAGATTCCAACAGAGGTACGTTCCTTTCACTGTTTAGTCAGCAACTTAGTTTAACCATTTTGTTCTAAAAAGTGGGAGCCTCTGGGAAGCTCACAAGGGTGAGTGTTAACTAATGGAAAAGGCTGCCAGATCCAAATAGCAAATTCTTGTAAAATACCTTCTTGTTCTCTACTATTATCTACCCAGTCAAAAGAATCTTGCAAAGAATGGCAGCCACTGGGCATAACGAGAAATTCACTGATAATATCAGGAATTTAATCCAAGATCAGTGTTTCCAAGGAAAGCTTATGCACACAAATAGGAATTCACTGAAGGAGGCATGTCTCCCTGAACAGTTATTCTGTGCCATAAACACCCTCCAGAAAATTTAGAACCCTCAGACAGCTACAGTTGAGAGGTACCAAAGTTTGCTTTGGGGATGGAAGAGGACTGGGAGGAGTGGATTGTGATGCACAGAAATGAAATTATGATCTAAGTGTCCACACTCACTCATATCAAATAAAAATGAGACAATTCAATTTGAAACTGGGACCAGATGCATTTCCAAGATCCAAGCAGGTTTCCGGGGCTATAGATGAATGGAAATAATTGCTGATCAGATAAAATCAATCCATGTTTTTTTCAAAGCCAGCTGTCACAAAGTAACAAAGTAAACAAAAATTGTATTTTTCTAATGCTGATAGAGTGCTGCTATCCACACTCTCTCAGGAAAGAAAAAAAAGAAAAACGACCCGATGACAACAACAACAAAAAAAGGATTAAAAGGATTTAGAGACAAATTTCATTAAAAGAGGGATATAGAAGTATAGTAGATCTGGTTTTGTTTTCCAGACAGTATTACAGTAAGCCATAACGCCCTTCCCCTGGAAAGGCCAGTGTGCCCTGTGGGACAGCTTAATATTCTCCTCTGTTGAGAGAAGATGCAGAAACCATGATGGCCTAGAACACAGGACTTTCCCAAAACCAAATTTACAAACATTTCCCATCCACAGGGATCAGAACCATGAAGGACTGGAGTGGTCTGTAGTATAGGGATTACTAAAATGAGCAAAACTCTGGCTACTCGGGCTCCTTGCCCCTCTTGGATCATCTATAAATCTGGGATGGTCTTTGTACCAACAGTGAAATTCATAGCAGTTTTTCTAATGTAGATGGCAGATAACAAGAAAAATTCTGAAAATAATGCAGTTTGTAAAATAATTGCAAATTGATTTTCTTGTCCACGGAGACAATTAACTCCTGATGTCACTCTTTGGCTCCAGATTACATGTGCCACTCCCAAGAGTTTAGAGAGGAGGAAGTCCTTGAACAGCTCTCTCCATCACCTCACTCCAGGACCTCTGCCCTTGCACTTTGCCCTCCTCCCAGCTTCAGCCTGGCAGAAGCTTTGCCCTCGGCTTCCCAAAGCTTTCAAGTGAGACCTCCTCTGGCTGGGAACCACCCAGATGCCTTTGCTTGCCAGTGACTGCCAAAGAACAAACAAAGCTCATTCCCAGCCTCGGAGGAGAAGTCCTTCCCCCCTTGTCCTGCCAAGGGGCTCAGACTGGGCTGTAGATTCTGTTTTTCTTTCAGCCCAAGTGTTGCTGAGAGCAGGACCTCTGTCTATCCTTCACAGCCACCACAGCTTTCAGCTTTCTAATGTACTAAAATATTTTTATGGAAGGGTCAGGAAAAAAAATAAAGATATTTTGATACAAAGTATTCTAGATTATTCTAACACCTACAGTATTTATTAAAGATGCACATTGATTTGGCACACAATGAAAATTCTGGGGTTTAAGAATTATTTGAGCACCACCTACCTGAATACATCAAGAGATGAAAATGAAGCATCAAAAATCATTAGATACTTAAGCAAACAAAGCAGTCTAATTTTTGCTGGCATTTGACTTTATATTGTAAATGGCTTTCCAATATTCATTAAAGGAGAAGTTTTATGACTGAGAAGGATTAGATGCTGGAAAAAATAATTGTTTCTTTATACCTTCAGAAATTGGAATGTTCTTTTAAATGTTTACAAAGGCATGGACTGAAATACAGTTACAGTTTCTAGTGAACTAATCTAGAACAAAAATTATTGCTTATTTTCCCACAGGAAGGAATCCTTATGTTTCACCCATGCTCCCTTTCCTACATGATTAACAGATACTTCTGAACCAACAACAGATGACCTCCAGTAACCATTCACAAGGGGCTAAATTCATAAATAGATACAGTCTTAAAAATATCTATCTAAAAGGAAAACAACTCTCAAATCAGCTGAGCAACATGATAGGTTTGCTTGGCACATAGTAAGATATAAGGATTGATTCTTCCCACAACTTAGAGCCTGTGCAGTTTTCTTAGATAATCCATGCAAGAAAAGCAATAAAAGATCTAACAACTAAGAAAAACAGATCAAATATAGTTATAAATATCTATGCTGGTAATGAATACAAGCTGGTTATATTTCACTGAGAGCAAAAAATAAAATTGCAGAGCAGCTTTATCATGACTTTCAAACAATGATGCAGAGTGCATTATTAAGCTCAGATCTCAACATTAATAGAAAACTCATTTGTATCAGCATCAACAAAGTCTATATAATATAAATATCTATTAATAATAAGCAACTAGACCAAAGACATGGGTAAATATAGCAAAAGACTATAAATAAAAAAGACTGCATATAACTTCCCAAATAGGCAATGCTGGAAGTTAAATCTTATTAATGCCTTAATGAAATGAAAGTTACCTTCTATCAGCACAACTTTCTCTAAAAGTTAGGAAGCACCTGGAGATGCCTATTGAGGATACTAGCTGTCCTCTGAAGAGGCAATCTATCCCCAGAAGCTGTACTCCAAGCAGATCAGATTTTTTCAGTTTTTCCATTAATTCTACAACTGCTGTGGTGGCAAAGCAGAGTTCAAAGGTTTGCACTGCCCCATTAATTCACTCTGGGTTTTATCCTGTTGCCAGTAACTCACATGTCAGGGTTGCTGGCTCTTTTCTCATTTATCAAAGCCAGGAAGGATGTAGATCTGCACAGCCAGGTGCTATGAGGGCTGCCTTAGTTTGGTTTGACAGAGAAGGGGGAAAAAAGCAGGGGAAGGTTTGGGGACCTATTAGAAGTATCTTCCTCTCCAATTAAGGAGCCATGCATGTATTCCAGCTTAGCTGCAAATGAGTGAAGCAAGAAAACTGACCAGGCTCAGAGAGGTACAACAGTATTTACAGTACGATTCACAGATTAAATACTTGCTGATGGGACACAGGGATGGAATTTATTTCACTGATGCTTGTGGAAGGAGCTAAACAGGTAGGCAAAGACTGTCGTGTCCCTGGCTTTCTTATATTCATCCTTAACATTCAAACTTTGGAGGCAGCTTGAATTTAAGCCATGTATCTTGAAGCTTTCTAGTATTTAAGATAACTAGGTGGCACAGGTGACGTCAGATGTTAAATACAATGAGATTTCATCATTCATACAGTGAATGATGAAGCTCTGCAAACCACAGATGTCTGGCATCTATTCAGGAATTAATTGAAGTATTTTGTTCAAAATGGCAGGAGACTCAGTGCAAAGTTCAATGATTATGGAGCTGGCACTCTTCAAGCACAGTCATGGACTGGCTGATGAACATGTCAAACACTATAGGATACATGAATGTAAGCAAAACAAAACAAAGAATGTTAGCTCCTGACTTCAAAATTCAAGTGGTTATAGTCTACAACCTTGAAACAAGATTTGGAGTAAGTTCAGTGCTTAGAAGTAATTTAAAAAGTAATAATGCCTCTAAGGAAGGAATTGAACTCCTAAGTACAATATGGGACTATATTTCTGCTATCAGCACACTGAATCCAATTGTATCTGAAAAATAAAGAAAATACAGAAAAAACCTGTCTGTCCTGATTAAGGATAGATTTCACAGAACTAAATGGAGTCAAGGGGTTAAGGACAGAGGTTCAAAACACTTGAGGGGATAAAAATGTAAGCTGACATATCCAAAAGAGCCCAGGGAAATTAGACTTTTGTATTCAAACACTGTCATTAAACAAATTTTTCTGTTGCCATGGAAATTGAAACAAAACCAAAACCCATTCACAATCACAATGGAAGGGTAGGATTTTGAAATTTACTCTGTAAGAAAGCTTCCTGGGGGGAAAAAAAGAAAAAGAAAAAGAAAAAAAGATTAAGTCAGAGCCATAAAAATACATTGCTTCTGGCAGATGAAACATGTTGTACAGGTAAGGCTCAGAATTTCCTTTCAGTAGTGCAGCTCACCTCTATTTACATAATTAAAATGATAATAGCTATATGATAACACATAAACAATAAAGACTTTCTCATTACATGCAAATATGTGCATGATAAATTGAACAGAGCACAAAGGCAATTGCACTTTTACTTTTAAAACCAGAGACAAAATAGAATGGTTTATGATTCCTTACAACTGTACTGAGGGCAAGACAAATCATGTGTGTGTAGTGGTCACATCCCAAAAATCATCTATTCCAAGAAAAATTAGGCAAATACACAGGAGACTGGTAGTAGCCATGGAATTTGCTCTCATGGAAGACTGTCCCTGTGTCTCCATCATGCTCTCAAGGAACCTTTTACTGAGTAAAAAATTATTTCACTTTTTATTGACATGTATTCCCAGTTTTATTCTCAAAAGTCCTTCTTCCTTGTCTGTGGCCCATGCCACCAAGTAGATGAACCCCTCCCTTTGAGTCCAAGACAGAATCATAACAGCAGTGCAATGTACAAGGCTGGCTCGCATCATCCAGCTGTTTTATTCTCAGCACAACCCAAGCTCCCAGGCCAGAGACACCTCTGGACTCAGGTAGGTAGCCCCATAAAGTTCTTACTGAAACTACCAACTCAGAACCTCAGCAGAGCACATTNAGACTCAATGGTCCTGGTCAGAGGTTTTTTCCAATCTCACTGATTTTGTGATTCTGTAATTTGGATTGCTGCCACAAGTATGGAGTCACTGAAAAAAAGAGTTGGGTCTCCATCAAGAAGACAGTGATCCAGGGCCTTTTGAACTTTTCAGGCTCACATCTCCCTTCCATCCACTCAGCAGAGAATTATTATTATAATTATACTAAACCTGGGTCATGAAGTAATCTGCTCTACCTTTACACAGATTTGGATCAGCATGACTGAGACAATGAGCAGCTGGAGCTGGGCTGAGCTAGGGGCCACAGGCAAACAGGAGGAATTCTTGAGCCACTTCTACCATCAGCCCTTCATCTTCATTCCCATTGGCTTGAGATTTGTGCCCTAAGCAATACAGGGAAAAAAACCCAAACCTATACTTTTCTTGCAAAAGGCTTTCATATATGATTTCTGTAACTTCCCAAGCCTTCACTTCTCTAGATTAAACAGCATGAATACTAACTAATAATATTATAACATTCTCTCTTGAGCTGATACATGCATTTAAGAACATTACAGCTTACCAGCCACTAAGCAGTTACTGGGTGGTGCAAGTTTATTTACTGGAGTACTCTATTCAAAACATACTTGCTAATTATTGCAGAAGAACACACATATCCATTTGTAATTATTACTCCCTGATCAGCCTTCAGTTAGATTCCCATAAAGGAATCACATGAACAGATGGGGTCCAACAGGCTTTTCATGTGTTTTCTTTTTTTGTGTGTGTGCTTCATAACAAAGCTCTCCCTCATAAACTTGTTAAAATGGGCTCATTTCCTTTACCAGGATGTGATTTTCTGGTAACGGCTTTTCATTTTCTGTCTTGAGCAAAGAAGATAATTAATTTCTTTTTACCAATAACCTGAGTCATTGGCAAAGTGTCATGGACATCAATGGATCCATGACAGCAGTCATGGAAGTGACAAAGATTTTACTTTTTTTTTTTCTCTGATTTCTTCAAGGAAAATAAGCATTTTCCAAAGAATACAGCTAAAACCAGATGAGAATAAATTTTTTGTGAATAGAAAACTCATTGAAAAAGGCTGTGACAGAGAGAGAAACTTTATATCTGAATCCAGCCCACAGTTGGTGGGAATCTTCTACAAAACAAACAAGCTGAACAAAAACAAAACAAAAAAGGCAGGAGGGATTTTGGAACTGTGCATATTTCATTGTGAAATTTTCTGAGAGCTTCTTGTTTCCAATGATGCTGAAATGTTTCATTTCAACATATTCTAAAACAAAATACTTTTTCATTGTGAAACTTTTTTTTTTGAATGTCAAACCAGCCTAAGTTTAATTAGATGCAAAAGAATTAACTCCTTCAAATCAAAGTCAAAATAAAAAAGCTCAAGCTGTCTTAAATTACAAATTTTTTTAAACAATTCGGTTCAGCAAACAAGTAAAAAAAAATCTATTGTTTTGTGTAATAAATTACACTATCTTTTATATAACTCTGACAAGACAGCATGGGGGACAATTACTTTTCTTCCCCCTCAAACTAATACGCCTTCCTTTCTTTTCTTAGACATTTCATGAAAGACAGTTCGTGTTAAATAACTTGGCCAAAGCTAAAATCAGTCCTTCCAATAGGCCCTCAACTTTTTCCATTCCTCTCCAGTTGCCACCATATTCCCAGTGATGAGGACTTCAAGACCAGTGCCCCACTTTTGACCTTCCCTGCACAGACTGAGAGACCACTGCCACCCTAGGTAGCCCAAATGTCAGAAAGAGAGGCAAAAGACGTGATGGAGACCAGAAGTGCTGGATGACAGAATGGCTGGCACAGGATCCCTTGGAACTCCATCCAGGGCTGCAATGTTCTGTAGCCCTGAGCTGTTTCAGCGTGGGAAGGGATCCTTGATCCAGGCTGGATCTGTCCCGACGCCCCGAGCCCGCGGTACTGCAATGCCCACAGCCATCTCTTCCTGATGGAGGCAGGATTGGCTGCTGCTCCCTTCAGTCCTCTTGTTCCCAAATGATCACAACAAAATGCTTAGTGTCCACTTTCCCAGCACTTGAGCTGCCTTCACACTGCCAAAGATAACTTTTAATTAAGGTGTCAAAACCTGACAAGATTGATCACAAAGGTGGTTTCCTCCATGCTGAGCTGTCTCAGATTCCAAACTCCTTTTTCAACTATACCTTTCAACCACTTAATTAACAAGTGGTTCATCATCTGACTTGCCAAGAAAAAGGAATCTCAATCTCCTCGTAAAGGAATCAGAGAGAAAAGAGCCAGCAATTTTTTTTTTTTTTTAAACTTTTCCTTATGTTTATGTTCAAATGTCTATATAGCTTCTTTTTTGATGATTTCACTCAACAATGATCACTTTGATAACTGGAATTATATGGCCATGAGAATTACTATTCAAATATTTCTGCTTGCCTCTTTTCACCACAGTAAAGCCAAGCATTTTTCTTGTCTTTTTCATCTTCATCCAAAAATAAACAATCCATCAGCCCATGTAAGGCCTATTCCAAATGGGTTTTTTTCATATGGTGGACTAGATTTGGGATGGGGAAGTCATCTGCATTTTAAAGGAACTGGATACTGGAATTATATGCAGAAGAACAGGATTTTAGCAATACGAAGCATTTCTTCTGACCTTATTCCCTTCACCCTTCCTTTTAGTTTGCTGAATAGCTGGGAACATTGGATGGATTATAAAGCCTGGCACATGCTGCATGCATAAAAGGGGAGCGTTGGTTGCCAAAGCCCACTTGGACGCAGTGAAGAACAGAATCAAAAGGAAAACAAAGACCACAAAGTGAGCTAGACTGTTCCCTCCCCAAAACAAATTTATATCCCAGGTTACATTGCACAGTGGTTTATCCATTCCACAATGACCACAAGAGGGGAGAAGGCACTTTGCAAAAGCTATGCTGAGACACTCAGTCCTTTTACTTCCAAGCACAAGTGCAGGCAGGGCAGAGACTGGATTTAGAACGGAGAAGGACTTGGGGGGTGTTGATGGATGAGAAGCTCAGCTGACTGCAATGTGCCCCTGCAACCCAAAAAGCCAGTGGCATCTTGGGCTGCATCCAAAGCACTGTGGGCAGCAGGGTGAGGGAGGGGAGCTCTGCTCCGCTCTCACGAGACCCCACCTGCAGTGCTGCATCCAGCTCGGGGGTCCTCAGGAGAGGAAGGACATGGTCCAGAATAGTCCACAAGGATCATCAGATCAGAGGTGCTGGAGCACCTCTGCTATGAAGACAGACAGAGAGCTGGGGCTATTCAGCCTGGAGCAAAGAAGGCTCAAATGTGACCTTAATTGTAGACTTGAGTAGACAAAGGGGAACTATAAGAGAGCTGGAGAGGGACATTTTACCTGGGCATGTAGTGATAGGACCAGGGGGAATGGATTTAAACTGACAGAGGGTAGATTCAGACTGGATATAAGGAAAAAATTCTGTACTATGAGGGTAGTGAAACACTGGCACAAGTTACCCAGAGAAGCTGTGGATGTCTCATCTCTGGAAATGTTCAAGGCCAGGTTGGATGGGGCTTTGAGCAACCTGGTCTAGTGGAAGATGTCTCTATACATGGCAGGGAGTGGGAACTGGATGATCTTTAAGGACTCTTCCAACCCAAACCACCATTTGATTCTCTAGGGGAGTTCAGGAGAGGAAAAGCTTCAAGACATGTACGGTAAGATTTTCCAACAAAGCATCTTTGCAGCATGTTCCCTCTACAGACATGGCTCTTGCCATCAGCCTACTCCATTACCTCCTTCCAGTTGCTCTCATTACATCTCTTGTCTGTTTTCAGATCTAAGGAAGCATTTTAACACTTGCAGAAGTGGGCATTGGACTGGAAAGGACATTGTGGAGAGGGCACAGAAGGCTGCAGTCAGTGCCACCTGAGCAGCAGAAAGCCACTGGTGCAGAGATGTCTCCTTCCCACCCATCACCTGGAGCACCGAGTGTACAAGAGCTGTGTGGCACATCCAGCACATGCATCCCCACCCCAGTCCCCAGACCCCTTCAATGCTTGTTCTCATAGGGACTCTCAGTGGCCCTAAAGGCTCTCAGAACTCCAAAGTTTATACCACTCACATTCTTGCCCAGTGATTACTCCCTATGACAAAAGAAAAGCCAGGGCAAAACAAATCTCAGCCACATCTCCAGCCTCATGTCAGTATTTGCTTTCAAGGAATGCTTGTGCTTTATAAATCCTTTCCAGGTACCATAAATCTGGGGATTAATTAACACATGAAATAGAGAACACAGATGTTTTCAGCAGGTGACAATACAATGAAAGCAGGCCAACAAAACCCAGCAGTTCTGCTGCAAGTGCCTTTGGCAAAGCCCCACAGTCCCACCTGCCTGTTCTCCCTGCACACCTTTGGAATGCAGCAGCTCCTGGGCTGATCAGCAGAGGTTGCCTGTGGTGACAGACAGCTAAAAGCCTGCACAGTAATGCTCTGACAGCTGTCCAGGCACTCTGTATATGGCTAGATATATGAAATTACAGAAGCACTAGACTCCCACTTACAGAGGCAGCCTAAGAGCCAAGAGTACATTAGTGCACCAGAATATGCAACTAGAATAGAACCAGATTTAACACCTGAATTTTTATTAACCCCTCATTCACTGCCGGAATTTTAGTTTTGTGGCTTGAGATACATTAAATGTACCATACCTATGCATAAATTCATATATTGCTTAGGAATGCTTCTGATGAGTTTTTAAATTCACTGACAAGACTGAAATGCTGAAATCTAACTTTTCCTTCACATTCAGTGGCCTAAAAGAAATCTATAGATAAAGATTGCCTATTATTTATTTTGATTCTTCAGTCAATACAAAAAAAAAAAANTAACCCCCCCCCCATCCTACCCACCAGCCAGCTCTCCTTCTATACCTCTAATTGGAGCTAATTTAATCTTTAAAATACCCAGCAAGGGAAAACAGTGCTGTGGTTTTGGTATGTTACGTTTTTGCCTTTAAAATAAATACTTGGAACAACAGGAAAATTACTGTCTCAAGGGAAGTGGGATGTTTACAAAAGTCATGTTCCTTTTTAACCACCTTAACTTCATTGTGCTTTTCATTTCATTCAGTGTTTTCCATCACCCCAGAACAGCAAGACTCCATCCCCCCTGGAATATTTAGAGAAGTAAGAAAAGAAGTGTTTTGCTTTCCACAGAAGAGGTTTATGAAAAGGAATTCACTCAATGAGCATTCAGCCAGCTTTTCAGCACCTCAAATTATTTATTCAGCACTTTTTTCCCCAAAGATACACAATCCAAATATGTAAGATTGCAACTATGTAAACTAAAGAAATGGATACTTGTGTACTTGAGGTTACACTACCTGGGATAAATCTAGGTCTCAGGCTGCTCTTCAAATTATTTTTAAAAATACCTAAAGTTCACAATTCAGGAGCAGGGAAAATCTCTTTCCATGTCATTTGATGCTGTCAAAAAATTACATTGAGCTAGAGAAACTACTTTGAACTCTTTCATGCTTCTAGTTTCCAGGTTTCTAGGAAATGGGGTAGAAGCTGCAAGGATGATTTATAGCACGTGCAATGCTTCAGAAAGGTCCAAAGTCCAGTCAGCCTAAAAGGCAGAGACAGCATCACATCTAGAAACTGGCTTGGAAAAAAAGCACATATTGTAGCTGTAACTCCAAGCCTATGAGAAGATAATACATTATTCCACCTCATGGAATGGGTTCAGGGATAAATACAGAATTCTACCTGTCATTCAGCCCTTGGATTAACACAACACAAAGTAGCCTTCAAATGGCTGCTGTTAAATATCTGACCCTTCAACTTCTTCATTTCTCCCTTCTCTCCTGGGTCTTACAGAGATGTAGGACGGTGGCAACACCAAATTCAGTGATACTATACCTCCCCAAAGGCTATTTCATACAGACCTCATTATTTTCCTGCAAAAAAACATCCCTCTCTAGGGACCACTGGCTCCACACCTGGCCCCAGGAAGGGTCTGCTGAGCAGCCCCCGAGGATGCAGGGGTCCCTCAGCCTGTAGGGTCAGTGTTAAACAGGGAAAGGAAGAAAAGGCCACCTGAATATCACTGCTTGTGCATGGTCCCTTGCTCCTTCTCACCACTGAGGCAGCTGCAACAATAAAACAGCAGTGGCAGCTAAACAGTGTCTCTGCAAATTCTCCAAGCCAAGATATTTTTTTTTTTCCCACCTCTAGTGCTGTAATTCCGGGGCTTGGCTCCATTATTTTATTTGTATTAATGCACAGGGGCAGATTTTACAACACATGACAGAGTAAGAATATTTTATACAGCTTACAAGCCAAGAAATAATGCAAATTTGGGTTATAAAACTACTGTCAGCATATTGCACCTGCCTCTTTGCATCTCATATTTTATTATGTGTTTTTTAAAATTACTACATGAGGCTGAAATTCCACTTGAAATTCCACTGACTCTTAATGGACAGCTAGCAAGGATTTTTGGGAAAGTCCAAAGGAGACCACATGAAACAACACAGTATTGGTTCTCTCTCACCTAACATTCCCCCACCACCACCAGCCCTCATCCTGGGAATCCAAACCCTTGGCTAAAGGTTCATGGATCTGTAGGAGATGCTGCAAAGACTCCCTCCCACTGGCATATGTAATTTGGAGTAAAATGACGTGTGTGTGGATGAAAGAACCCTTGAGCCACAGCCCCTGACCTCATAAAAACACAAGCAAAAGCTGGAGAGGACATTGTGGATATATATATATATATATATCCACAATAAATTCATTAAAAAGATACTAGATGTAGGTGTTTTTTCAGCAAAAGTGTCATACCTTATCTGTTCACATTATATACCTGAATGAGCTCAGCCCAGAGGGCAGATACACAATTACATATAAACTATACCCATCCCCAAGGAGCTCTGCCTTCACTCCTTACCTACCTGTAACAGCCATCAGCCAATTCCACAGTGAATTACCACTCTATGCACTACCTGAGTTGTGCCAGTGAGATGGGAGGGCACTGCCCTGAGTTAAAGTCAGTAACATCTTGTAACTTGTCTGGAGACACACACAGTGACCTTTTCTTCTGCCAGACTGTGCTTGGACCATAGGCTCATCAGGAAAAATTAACTACAACTATGCACGAAATTAAAAGAGAAGGTCTCAGCAAGCCATGACATTTTGTTGTGCTTAGAAGAGATGCTGCAATTCTTGTACAGCTGGGAAATGCTGAGATGATTTTAATGGCCTCTGCTGCCTCTGGATTGACAGAGCATAAACATTTCAGAAATACAGGCAACAGCACTGCAGCCTCACAGCACTAGACAGAATTATTTACTGGCTGTGACCGAGCTACTGCTATCAGTCACAAGCTGCACATCCAGCTCAGGGTTATTGTGGTTTTGTTTGAGAAATATCCTCTTCTGGATGAAGAGGTATTAGCAGCTTCAAAAACAGTCAGCTAATCAAAAAATATTAGAGAAGCTCTCCACAGCTTATTGGTTTTTTGTCACTTGCTCTAGATGTTGGGAACATGTGGAAATGAATGAATGCATTAATACACAGCAGCCTGTCAGAAGCCCTTGGCATGCTCTGAGCCCATCTACTGCACTTGCCAGTCAAATCTGCCTGATACTCTCAGCAGTCCCTGACAGCAACCCATTCACATGGGAATCAACAAGTCTGCTTTTCAATGGTAATATCTGGCATTATCACAGAATCAGAGAATATGCTGAGTTGGAAGGGACCCACAAAGTTCATCAAGTCCAAGTCCCAGCCCTGCACAGGACACCCCAGTTATCACACTCTGAGCCTGAGAGCACTGTCCAAATGCCTCCTGAGCTCTGTCAGGCTGCTGCTGTGACCACTGCCCTGGGGATCCTGTTCCACTGCCCAATCACCCTCTGTGTGAAAAACCTTTTCCTGATATCCAGCCTAAACCTCCCCAACACAACTTCAGGCCATGCCCTCAGCTCCTGTCACTGGGCACCAGCGTGAAGACATCAGTGCCTGCCCCTCCTCTTCCTCTCACAAGGAGGCTGTGGACTGTGAATTTCTACCTAAGCCATAAGTGGTATTTCCTTTACAAGCCTGACACAGATGTGATGTTTATTTACCCCCCACTTATGTTCCACAATCTGAGCAACACCATCACTTTTCTCACAAAAAGCACTGCCTGTGCTCACTACTTTCATCCCTGCTAAGTTTTGCTTGCTGCTATGCAGGTGGATGGAACATGCCCTTCTGGATTCAGAAAGACCCTCATTTTTGGACATAAACAGACTGCTGGATTACAGGCTGGTTGGGAAGGGAGCCAGGGTAGGAGCAGGAGGAGATGGAAGGGAGAAGGAAGAAAGGGGAGAAAAGCACTGGTGGAAAAAAAAAAACAGGAAATAAGTGGAAAAAAAAGTGAGGACTCTTTCTGTCAACTTCTTCCACGTTTCCTTCCTTCCTTCTGAGATCCTCTCATGCTTCATCCCTTTTGACTGACAGCTTCCTGCATTATCCCACTTCTCTTTTCTGAGTCCTTTACAGTGGACTTTTTCCTCTATTAACATCCCCAAAAAACCAGTGCCAGTGCCAGAGCCTGCCCCCAGCAAGGCAGGAGCTGTGGGCAGTGGGGTGATACCCCTCTGATAGCTGGAAACCTCTCAAACAGAGCTGCAATGCAGTGCATTCCCATTACATAGTAGGGAAAAACACCCAAAGGTGGATGTTCCTGTGGAAATACTGGATATGAAAAGGGAAGAGTTTGGCATCAAGACAAAGAAAGCAACAACATGCCAGTAAATTGTTTTGTATAAAAACAAACAAATCTCTCCCATACAAAATGGGATGCATGTCTGAATGGCAATCTCTGTGCTTTGGTGTCTGAAACAGAGCAACTGGGTGGTGAGAATTTAGGAAGCATTTTTAAAGCAAAAAACGTGGTTCAGGAAAAAAAAAAAAACAAAAACAACATAATATCCAAAATACCTTCTGTTGATACTGATATGACAAATCAACAATGTGCCACTGTAGACCATGGAAGAAAACAAATTCAACAAGAAACAATCCCCTAGAATGTGCAGCATCTCAGTCTTTGCTCTCATCTGCTTCCTTCTGGCACTTGAGGCTTGTGACACTCTCTAGCACCAGTACATGTCACAGCACTGCAGTTCTCTCTTCAGAGGAGTATCTTTTGGCACAAAACACAGCTCACATCCTGCTCAGCTACACCTGTGTGAAACCAAGGTGCTGGATTTATTCCAGGAGAGGGATAAGGATACAAGGAAGCCATTTTTAAGATGCAATTGATTTGAAAAAGGCCAAGATCTCATCACAGAAATCAAAATAGTGCACACTAAATGACACAAGGGTATATACTTCACTTTCTGATGTATTCCAAAAGATATATCTCACTTTGCTGCAAGCTCTATCAATGCATAAAGAAAGTCAGAGGAACTTAAAACGTGTAACAGCTTTAAGACTGATTCATGAGTTCCATCAAAAGCTTATCAATTTTATGATAAATTATCAGTTAGTAAAATTTAATCCACAAAGTTGCATATTCTGTGATCCTTGAGTAATGCCTGATACACAAAATGAAATTTTTCAGTAGCACTTTTTCAACTATTTAATACAATTTCTTGCAGGTTTTGTTGCCTTACAGTATTTTTCATTGCTTCTGATCTTCAGTGGCAATGTAATATATAAGGAAATATATCAGACCATCAAGAGATTTTCTTTGGACAGAGAGTAACTTTTTTGCTGTTATTCTCCTGGTTCCTATTAGATTCATATGCACAAACATACTTAGTATTTTGTATCATTGTATCTTTTTAATGTTATCTGTTTAGTAAGAACAAATCACATTTAAACTAACTTTGCCTTTTGTTATTCCTACTAACTATGGGAAGAATTATCTTTAATTGCCTGTGAAGCATCATATACCCTTAGAAAAGTCAGCAAGTAACAAGCCAAATTTTGAGGTTTCTCCAAAGCTCAAAATATTTTGTTTAAGTCCCACATCACTATATTGATGCAGAGCAGTCCTGAGAGACACATCTTTACAATGTATAGGTTGATCCTGTTCTTTTTTGTTTCTTCATCTCAGAAAGAAGTTACAGCTCTGTGCCTTAGTAAACTTAAATGCAGCTCAGTTACTTACTTAATGCGTTTTGCAATAGAAAATCTGGCAGACACATGAAAAATCAAGTTTCTGCAGTGGCTAAAATCAATTGTCATCTTCTGGCATCTTACTCTGTTCTGTAGTCAATTCCTACAGAGTTTGATCTTCTTGAACAGAAGTTCAGTACAGGCTTCTGTATTTGACCGAATAATATTAAAAAAAAAATAAAAGAGTCAAACTTCTCTTTAAGGAAAATACTGACATCACAGTGTCTTCAATTCTCCGTTGCCCAGCATCTGATTTAGTCACTAGACAAATGAAAGAAAATCAGTGTTCAGAAACACTGTGGGCTATAAGGTCCACTTAAAACTCTAAGGTCCTTGAGCTTCTCCAGCACTGCTTTAAGCTAAGCTCAAGGACTGGCTTTCCTTTTAAACAGCCCTAGAAGATCCTGTTTGAAACAGAGCAGAGTTAGCTGGCTGTTTAAGAAATCCCTTGAGAGGAGGGGAACACACAGAGCTGCAGGACTCTGCCAAGCAATGAGCACTGCTCCAGCCCATAACCCACACCAGGAAAGCTGCCACCATCAGCAGATGAGCTTTAGAAAAACGAGCTGAAAGAGTTTCAACACGGGTGCCCACTCGCAGTGCCCACCCTACGTCTCTGGTGGGCAAGACATGGCAGAGAAGAGCAGGTCCCTCCATCCCCACGGCTCAGCACAGAGACCCAGCACAGCCCAGGTGCTGCTCACACTGCTCCACCACCGAGGCAGCAACCCCAGCAAGGAGCAGTGCTGGCAGAAGGGAGCAGTAACTTCTAAAGACCACCACAGGTGTTTGCTTCAGTCCCCACAAATCAAAGTCCCTGTGGAAGCAACCAGAGTGGCCTTAGCCACAGCAGGATCCCCTCCAGGCACCAGAATTGCTCAGGGTCCCAATGGCAGGAGAGGTGGCTACATGGTACAAAAAGCTCCTATCCTGAAGATACCAGACACTTCATCCTGGGACTTATGACTTAAAACCTTTAGGACCTGATAGAGTTTGGCCATGGCTGGATCCTAGGTAAAATGTAGGCACAATGGGAATAATTTATTTTAATAAACTAAAAATGTATTGTGCTTTTGGAAAGAAATTAATAAATATTATGCTTCCATGGAGTAAAAAAAGTATGTACCAACATATTTTCTGCCCCAACTTAGGAAAGAGGTTCCAACTCTAAAATTACATAAATGTGTTAGTAAGCACAGTTTTAAATGTACAATATTCCTTCATTTATCTAACGTATTTGCAGGTAAAAACTTCACTAACTTGTGCAATAGTTCTTACATGTTTGTAGTACAACTCTACCGGAAGAGCAGCAAATTATAAAAGCAAATTCTGTGTAAGATATGAGACTGCTGCAGGGGAAAAAAACAATGAACAAACCGAACAACAATACCCACAAAACCAAAAAAACTACTTATCTCACATTTGAAACTTTTCTCTCAACTTTTTGTCCCCAAAAATGCATAACATTAGTTGTGTAAAAACTAAACCACTACATGAGGCATATTTTAAAGCCTCATATAAACAATGAAGCTTTTATGGCATCCTCAGAGCAAAGAATGTCCAAATATGGCTGAGAGTTAAGTACCCTGAGAATCAAGTGCTCTTAATGAATTCACTGAAGTTTTTAAGTCCACATTTACCAAGAATCAGAAGAGAAATAAAGAGAAGCAGTTGTGATTCAACTCATTTTCCTGTACCATTCTCTAAAGATACTGTGTTATAAACATCCTCCATATCTTGGATACTGGAAGCATCTGTTGAATCTTGGTCGCTGACTACAATTCCTACTGAAGACAGGCTAGAAATGAAGGAGTGCATCTTTTTTGCATAAATATCCCTAATGTTAAAATAGGGTAGGTCATTGCTTTTCTCTTTGCGATCATTGCTGCACTGGTCTCTATCAATAGCTTTTTGCTTTTGGTAGTACTTAGAGAACTTATTGAAA
Source organism: Chaetops frenatus (assembly GCA_013400775.1). Classification (NCBI taxonomy): domain Eukaryota; kingdom Metazoa; phylum Chordata; class Aves; order Passeriformes; family Picathartidae; genus Chaetops; species Chaetops frenatus. The sequence continues at coordinate 116,110 of VZTR01009135.1, forward strand.
ATAATGGTGATTGGAAGTGCTACCACCAGGATCCCACAGATGATGCAGAGGGTGCCGAGCAGCTTTCCAGCAAGTGTGACGGGGTAAGTGTCCCCATAACCAACAGTGGTCATGCTGATGGTTGCCCACCACCAGCAAACAGGGATGCTCTGCAGTTCTGATGAGTCATCATCCTTCTCCACTGAGTAGACAAGCACTGAGAAAATAGAAATCCCAACTGACAAAAACAAAAGCAGAAGTCCAACTTCTTGATAGCTGTGTCTCAAAGTGGCGCCCAAAGACCGCAGTCCTACGGAGTGCCTGGCCAGCTTCAGGATGCGAAATATCCTCATTAACCGCAGGATCTGAACCACTTTCCCCATGTTCTCAATATCCTCACTTTCCTCTTCCTTCGTATCCACAGCCAGCGTGGCATAAAATGGGATAATAGAGACGAAATCAATGATGTTCAGTGGTTTCTTCCAGAACTTCTTCTGACTCGGAGCAGTGAAGAGCCTGATCACTAGCTCAGCAGTAAACCAGATGATGCACGTAATCTCCACAGCTTCCAGCACAGGGTCTCCAATCTCCCTGTCATTGGCATCCAGCCTTTGAAATTCTGGCATGCTATGAATGCACATGGCCACAATTGATGCCAGAACAACACTCAAGGATGACACGGCAATTAACTTGGCAGACAAGCAGTATGCAGGATTTTCCATTCTGACCCAGATCTTCTTTCTTATTTCACCAAAACACAGATTGTCAAACTTTTCTAGCTCTTTATCAAATATGGATGACTCTTCATTGGAGGAGTCCATACTGTCATTGCTCTTCTGATCCCAGTCTTTATCAGGACCTTCTTCTTTCCGTTCTTGGTACCGATTGCTGCAGCAGGAATCAATAAACAGCTCATTTATCCCCCAGTACTCTATTTCCTGGCAGAAGGAAAAGACACAGAGTTCTTCCATAACATGAAGTTTGCCCGTGTAGTAAAAATTCAGAACATATCGGAACAAGGAAGGATTCCTGTCAAAGTAATATTCCTTGTCTGCCACACTATAATCATCACACAGTTCTAGAATAGCCTCTTCTGAATGGCATTTGAGAAGTTTTCCAAGTCTGGTATGGGGAAATCGGAGCAAGGTGCTTTGATCCACTGATTGCTTAAAGCCACCCACATTCAAATTGATAAGTTCTGCATCTTTGCCTGGTCTGCGGAAAAATTCACCATAAACCATTTTGGACAGACGAATTCCACTGCTGTTGCCCAATGAGATTACATTGAACCTGAAAAGAACATAAGGTACTGTTAGAGCATTTAATTCAGTTTTGCTCTTGTGACACATTCTTTTCTCCATCTCTGGTTACTGTGAAATGCTGTAACAAAACAAACAAAAAAAGAAACTAACTGATGAATACCCTTATTCAGCATTGCCCAGGTGCTGTTTTAAATCAGTTTTGTTTACAGCTTTAGCAAATTTGAAACCAACAGGTCCTGGATTAGGTCTCCTTTTTTACCAGGGTGAAGGAAGAATACTGAATTTATCTGCAAATCAGTCTCTATTCTACTATCACACTGAAATTAATAGACATGAAATCCATGTACCTCGAGGATGCAAAAACTCTTTAATATAAAGAGAAAACTTGTCAATCAATCAAAACATTTAGGAAAAAACTTTTGAGCAGGTTTCTCTCAATTACAGTTTCAGCTGAGTTGTATTAATTTATATGATGCTGCAATTTATAATCCACTAGTTCCAATGCTATTTGCTTGAACGTGGACTGCAATTACTTCCATTGACATATCAATTGATTTACTTCTAGAGTAATCCACACAAGAGCATTCTGTATTCTTGAAAACATATCAAAACTGCATTAGAAGCTTTTCAATTCCTGACTTCAGAATGCTGCAGTACATATTTGGGTATCTGCACTCCCTCAGGTATTTTTCTATCTGCCTTCCTACTCACCTGAAGTGTCACAACCCTCTTACAACCTTGGTCAGTTCCAGAAGCAATTCCTATTCTGCCACAGCATAGCTGCAGCCACTACAGCAATGCTGAGAAGTTGGCATTGAAGTGTCATTTCTGGAAACAGGAGCTTTCAGAGATGGAATTTTCACAGTAATTTTTCCTCAACAACTAACTGTGGACACCTGCAGATGGACAGGAGGATGTTTAAATATTTCCATATTTTACTATAAATTCAGCTGAAACTGAATTCAAAAGGCGGTTAGAGTTACTAGTAAGTTAAATTTTACAGAACTGCTTTCCTGCTTTCCTTCCAAGGAGAAGCTGTTGTCAAGCCAAAACTGGCAGTTCTTACACTTGCCATCAGATTATATGTAACTTCAGATCATGAGGAGAGGAAATTTTTTTTTGATCTCTGCCACTTCTAATTTATGTACACTAAGCTAATTTATTTCAATCTCATATGGAAATCAGTTAATTTTAAATGTGACAATATAGCATGAAAATTCTCCTGCCCTAAGAAAGACACCACACAGTGTCATGCTCAGCATGTAGAGCTGGGGGAAGAAGAGGAAAAGGTGGGGTGCACTCAAGAGTGATGGTGTTTGTCTCCCCAAGCCACCATTAAACGTGATGGAGCCTGCTTTCCTGGGGATGGCTGAACACCTGCCTGCCCATGAGAAGTGTCATGGTGAAAGAATTCCTTGTTTTGCATTGCTTGTGTGTGCGGCCTTTGCTTTACCTACTAAATTCTTTTCATCTCAACCCACAATTTTTCTCTTTTTACCCCTCTGGTTCCCTGCCCCATCCCACTGGGAGGGAGTGAGCACGGGGCTGAGCTGCTGGCTGAGATTAAAGCACGACAGCATAGAAATGATTTTGCACCTTAACATTTAGTCAGAAGGCAGGTATTTGCTAGCTAATAGAATGCTTGTAAGACACATTTGCTCCAGGAATTTCCCAAGGTTTCAGTTTTTAGGAATCATTAAGACATAAAATAAGAGCACTGATGTCTCCTCACAGAGGAAGGGCAGCAAGATTAATCTGATAAACATTACCACACTTCACTCATGATCTAGAGCCAAGCTCTGCTTTATAGCACTATAAATAAAAAAAAAAAAAAAACACCAGAACTC
>VZTR01009135.1:119270-135176 GCA_013400775.1 Chaetops frenatus
CTTGAGACAAGCTTGTCTTTATAGCACTAAAAAAAAAAAAAAAAAAAAAAGCCATGAATCTGGACTGAGGTGACTGGAAGTCAAAGTATATTCAGACCCAAGAAACCTCCAGTTATTGATCCATTTTAGTCAATAAAATCTCCACTTCTAGCTATTCATTAACATAAGAACACTGGCAGTGTAAGTGAGCACTATAAAAACCAGGCAAGATCTCAGATCACAGAACAGTAGAATGGTTAGGGTCAGAAGGGACCTTAAAGATCACCTCATTCCAACCTCCCTGACAAGGCCAGGGATGCCTTCCACTAGACCAGGTAGCTCAGAGACCCATCCAACCCAGCCTTAAACACTTCTGGATGAAGTGGGATGAGACATCCACAGCTTCTCTGGACAACCTGTGCCAGTGTCTCACCACCCTCACAGTAAAGAATTTCTTCCTAATATCTAATCCAAATATACCCTCATTCTGCTTAAAGCCACTACCCTTCTGTCTGGGGGCACTTCTGACCATGACAAATAATGACAAATACAAAGGAAATACTCAGCAAATTTTTAGTACACTAGACTGACTTACTGTTGAGACAGCAATATAAAACCATATCGATTATGCAGATGATATTCATAACGGTGCCTCCATGAAATTGCTCTGTATAATAAATTCAGTGAGCAATAATTTACTGCTTTATTTTGAGGGTACTGGAGTCATAATTTGTACAAGATACAGAGAGAAAGTGGATCTTGCATAGAAAGACCATGATCCAGAATCTGCTTAATGTATTACTATTATGAAGTGATTTTTAGATTACAGGTAAAAAATACATGAAAGATTCATGATAACTATGTCAAGAGGAGCTTCATCATCTGAAGAATGTCTTGTTTGACTTGCAGAGACCTTGATTCCTGAGCCACAGACCAGGATATTGTTGTGCCAGTTACCATCAGAACTATTTGTGTCATTTTAACAAGTGACTCAAGCCACGGGCAACGACCACAGATGAAAACTTCTGTCTCAGCACAACATGCTCTCTACTCAAGGAAACCCTTTACTCACTCAGGAAGCTTCTTCCTCAAGGGTAAAATGTGCTCAGCTGGGAATGATGTTTTCCTGGAGTGCCAGGGCCTGTGTCATGAACATCCTAAGAACACACAACTACCACAAACTTGGTAAATCTCAACTTGAAGTGCAACATTAACCTCTTTGACCTTCTTTACTTATAGATAACATAATAAACTGGTAACATTCCAAATCACACAATTCTTGCCCTAGAGAGAGTATAAGAGAGCAAACAAACACATACCAGATGTTAGTTACTTGTTTGCTTTAATTGCTTCACTTGTTTCAAGGAGCTACTGGGTAAGAACCCATATAGAATAGAAAATGAAACAAGACACAGAAGAAAGATGCTTACTGGAAGAATGAACATTATTTTCCAAGATAATGGAAAAACCCCAACAAATAGAAGTTCCAAATGTTAAGCTTCAGGGCTAAATAAAAGCCAGTCATGAGGAAAGCTGTGTGAAAAGGATACAAATGTCAGAATAAAAACCACAACGACAGGATCTAACTCTTCCCAGTCCAATTTGGAGATGGGCTCTAGCCAGTGCTTCTGCAGTCACACACTGTTGGTGAGGCCACAGGCCCATTGTCTGGCTTGGAAGGGGAGTTGCAAATTTCTGAGCTTTCAGCATGCTATGAAATCCCTAAAGCTCTCAAAAGGGGAGTCACACAGACAGTATGCAGATACAGTCCCTTTGAGACAGCTGAGCCACACATATATAACTTATCCCAAAGTGCTGTGGTTTCCAACCTCTTCTGCAACAAACCACTATGAGATTTTTAGTGACCACGTGGATCACCATGCTACACACTTACTTTTCAGCAAAGTTCCTCTTTCTCAGTTACGTTTTGCATAATATCTACACAAAGCTCCCATTTTCTGAGAGGTCCTACACCACAAGCTCCAGAACACCTTCTCTGATGTGCTGAGTCTTTGAGCATACCACCTCAGCTACTGGTAACTCTGAATTGGGGCAGTTTCATCTTTTGTTAGCATTACTCTGTGATTATCCAGGCACAATAAAAAGAAAGTTGAACTGGTTTACAGCTGTTGTGCTCTGCTACTAAAAATACTGAAAGACAGCACATGCCTACAGATTTTCTACCGGTTTCCTTCATGGCTATGTTGTCTTAGCCTCACCTCCTGCTTCCTGCACAGCTGTACTCCATAAACCTCCCAAGACTGAGTTCCCATTTTAGCATGGTTTCCTCTAAGTTGAAGGAACATAAATATAAGGGCCTAGTCCTGCTTGCAGTGAAGTCAGAATGGTTATAACATCAATGTGAACCTGAAAGGGCACGCAAATCTCAGCAACTCTACAAACCATTTCCAGATCTCAAAGTCATTTTTTTCCAAAGGAATGTGATGATCTTGATAGATTTCCATTTTAGGGTTCCAAATCCAGGAAATTCAATGGTGAGCAAATTCCCTCTAAAGAATCTTACTTTGGCACTCAGCCACGCCCAGGAACCAGATTTTGTCTCCTAATGATGCAGACAAACACCTGGGCTGTAACTTCTGCTAATTTCCCGACAGTTAAGAGCTTCTACAAATCATCCAAGCTACACACGTGCAGCTTTGACACCTAAGTACTTCTAAAATGCTGTGGATAACAAACCATAACAACCTTCAGCTCAGGATCAACATTTCACTGATTTTTTAAGTGTTTTAATTTCTCCACTCATCATAGGGCAAATACTTGTCTAACGCACCACCTAGAAGTACTGTCTACACTTTCTGACCCACTGAGCAGAGAAAAACATTTAACTGCATATATAATTTACTTGATCAATCACAATTAGGGATTTGGACTGAAATCCAGTTAGCATGACTTATATTGTTGTCTGTCAGCTGGGTAGTAATAACTTCTTTAGCACACTCAAATTAAGCCTAGAAAAATGTAAGGTAATACTACTTGGCACAGCCTCTTTCACTGTGATATTAGCTGCAACATTCAACTCTCCTTTGTAAGACTGGACACAGTTAAGTTAATTGTAATGTCATTCACAGAGTATGGAGGCAGAGGTTAATTTTAAAAAGTCATCTAGGACAAATAGCAAGACCATCTGAAGAAACCACTCTGTGGTTATGGACATTCCGTGAGGCAAAGAGGATAAATTAATCAGCTAAATTATTTTCTCAGCTGTAAATTATTTTTTGTATTCCACTGGCAGTATCATCCTTTATCCAGAATATTGCATTAAAATGCCATGAAAAGAATATAATTATGCAACTACATTTCTTTGAAAATGGATTCAGTACAACCTCACAGAAGACCTCAGGTAAATAAAGCTTGATTGAAGTATCCAGGCCAAATTTTGTTCCGATGCTACTCCCATGTAAGCCTATTTGGCTATGTTCACCCCAATACAATTCTACTGTCACCAGGCTGTTTTAGAAACTGAGCTTGTGCCAAAGGCTTGTGCAACTTTGCAATACAATGAAGATCAGAAAGAGATGATCATCATTTGGAAACAGCAGTAGCTGCCAGAAGCACTGCTGGCATTCAAATGCAATATTATTTAAATATCTACACCTGTCAAAAAAACAGTCTTCAAATATAGGGGGTTAAAAAAAAAGCACCTCTTCCAAAAGACTGATAAGGAAGAAATGAAGCTGCTATAACTGAGAGTAAAAGAATAATAGAACAATAGAAGAACAAGCACCTCCAGCCTGTGGTTCACAGCACTCAGCTGAGGCACAGGTTTCTGGGGGTGAATCACAGAGCTGGGTCAACCTGTGCCATGGCTAGATAAACAGCCTATATGAGTAGTGCCATAAGGTGTGCAACTTCCATGGGACTAACACAATGTAAAACCAATCCTCCCCAAGTGAAATTTTGCTATTTTCACTACAAGGATGCTGGTGAGGACAGAGGATATGCCAAGGGTTGGGAATGAGGAAGGGGCAAGGGAAAACACACCAGCTGTAGCCTGCACATGACAAAAGCTTCTTTGGGAATCCAGGCTGCGACCTGAACTGCTTTCCCATATACATAAAGAACAAGTAGCAACATCTAATACCACCCAGTTATCAGAATGTCAGCTTGCAAAATTATTAAAGTGAAAAGAAAAAAAAAAAGGAAAGAAAAAAAAGTTATTCTCTCTCTGTTGTGAAAAGCCCCTGGAGATAAAACACATTAAAAGGTTAACAAGGCTTGCACCTTGCAATGTTCCCAAAGGCTCTGCAATTTATATTCTGTTCATATAAATTAAAAGATCAGTATCTGCAACTAAGTGGAAGCGACAGATTAAAATGTGCTTGCTTGAAAACCAGCCTGGAAATCCCCACCACTTAAGCACAGTCAGAATGCTGCCATTACAATGCCTGGTCCACAGACAGCTCAGACAGACAGCTGACCCCATTGAGCACTTCCTTGTGTTCTATCGTCCCAGTGGCTGAATTTCACAGAAGTATCTGAGAAGATACCAAAGGCCTTGTTACCAGCAGGTCAGCGTTGCTGTGGCTTGATGGCAAAAGAAATTGTTTCTCTCCAGGTTATTTTGGCAATAATCTTGTTTGACAGGTCACATTGATGGCACCTATCAAGAGCACAGCTTCAAAACATGAAGTACTATCTGGAGTTGGACATTGTAACTTGTAGGTCTAGGTACCTCTGTAAGGAGGGCAATTTCTTTGGATCCCTTCCCCAAATTAATATTTTGTACTTCATTTTCCACTGCGTTCCCCATTGTTTCCATTCAAGTACTTCTCCAGTGATCCCAATGAACACAAAATCCTATTGTTACACTTATTGTGGTGATTTGTGGTACCACTAGTTGTCAAAAACATCTGATACATGATACTTAAATATACCAAAAAAAAAAAAAAAAGGCAGAATAAAAATGTATCAATATACATCTTAAAAATAATTCTGCATTCTCCCTTCATCATTGATTATTCTAGCATCTAGGAAGATCCTTGATGAAACTGTAATTCACTTTTAGAGGTAGCTTGGTTTTGAAAGGTTACCTACCAAGCAAGTAAAATGATGCAGATACCCAGACACAGAGTCCCTGAAGTCACACAGCAGATCAGCTGCCCACAAACAAGCCCACATCCCTCTCACACCACTACCTCCTTCATAGGCTCCTCAATAGCTATCACACACCACTCCAGCTACTGGCACCCTGATACACATGGGCCCAGAGACAGCAGTCAAATGCATTCTGACAGTTCAGCCCTATAACAGCTAATTAAAAACAAAACAAAACAAACAAGTAACAACAACAACAACAAAAAACCCCCACATATTTATCTAGCATATTTTTTTAGAAAATCTAAATACCAATCCTATATTTACAGAGCAGTTTCAATGTCCATGGTTATAAGGGGCTATGATGGCAGAGGTGAGAAACTGCCCCATCTATCCCACCACAACTCCTCCAAGCCTAACATAAAGGGATGAACAATTAGACATGATATATTTTCTGTAATACACAGGTCCATGATCCATTGAAGACATTCTTGAGTTTTTAAGGAGAGTGTTAATTGTTCACAAGTCACTGCACAGTGGCAAATTATACCCACATGGAGCCATAACTCTTCCATGTTTAGGAAAGGAATGCAGACCTTGGAGCAATTCAGAATATTCTTATCTCGTGTGGAAGGGGTACGGAGTGTTAAGATTTAACTCACTGCCAGGAAGACTGATCTGGTACTCAAAATCTTCTATTTGTTTGTCCATCCCACATTTCCTGATTGCAAAGTAAAACTAGTAATCCTCATTTCTCACTTTGGAGTCTGAGGAACTGTCCTCTACTTCCTAGGACAGATGGCAGAGCTGTTGATCATTTCCGCTCCCAGATTAGCTCTTCCCACTCCTAATTTCTTTACTTTTCTTTTTTTAATAATTTTTTTCATTTTTGAAAGCAAGGTAATATTTATAAGGGACACAAAATCCAATAACAACAGTCAGTTTCACTGGGTGAAAAAGCTGTTCTGAACTATCTAAAAATCTGTGTACCACATAAAATAGGACTTTTCTTCCTTAAACAGGGAAGAGACATGAACATGAACACCAGACTATATTGTAACACATTATAGCAGAAAAACTGTCAGCACACCAGAAATCAGTCCTGCCTGTGCTACCAGCAACACCTTCACTAGCAGCAGCCACAGGAGCAGCAGAGCTAAAAGGGCAATTCAGCTGCAGAGCACAGGGCTAAAACCACTCAGCTGGCTACAGATAACATTTGAATCCATTATAGCTTTATTCTGCAAAGTCCTGGCTTTGGGATAAGCTGCTTGAACAGAAAAAAAAATTTCTCCCTGCAATACTGTTCTGGGTGTATCTCAGCCCATTTGTTGGATGTTTTTTTATTTATTTAGAAATAAGATGCCCACATTAGTAATATACCAATGAATACAGAAAATAGGCTTAGAATGGACCTTGAAGAGTAATATAACTCAGCTTCTCCCCCTCCTCAAGGCAGGATCAGCTACTTCTAGACAATTTTTGGCAGATGTTTATTTAATGTCTCACGATAAAGCCTCTCCAGAGAGGTTGTGGAATCTGGTCTAGTGCTTGAATGCCCTTGTTCTCTCAAAATTATTCTCCTAACATCTACTTAAGCACACTGTGCTGCAGTCCAGGCCCACGGATGTGTACACATAAAGCAGATTTGGAATGGGATGGAGACACTGAGGATGGACAGCAGAAACAGACTACACAAATCCTCCACAACAAGTCAGTTCCTTCCTTTGCTATGTATTTAATTTTACTTGGCAGTCTGAGCAGATGAAGTAACATTGTATTTATTTTTTTATGTTTTGAAAAAATTCTATTAATTTCAGAGATAAACAAAGGTTTTCTTTACTATGGTGAAGTTCTCCAAGATATTCAGAGTCTCTTAGGCAACAAGAACACAAGCAATCGTTATTGTGAATATTCTGAGTGAAACCTTCAACTGGAAATCTGTAAAAACACTTGTGTTTGCAGCATGTTAATCTCACTAAAGGAGTCAGTGCTGTTCAATATAAATTATCTTGACCCCATACAACCCTGAAGCAGAGCTCCAAATCTCACTTACATATAAGTTCTGTAGTCTGCTGTGGTCCAGCATTGACTTTCAAAGCACCCAGGTAACTTTTACAATGTGCTAGCATGCATGACCTGAGGCCACAGGCTAAGGAAGGATATGTGGAGGCAGCTGGAGAAAATATCTGCAAAAGGCAGAGGGTTCAGAGCCAAAGTGCAAACCTTACCACACTGAGGCCTCCAGAAACCTCCATTTCTTGGAGCACTCAGATTTTGGTACATGCTCACTGCTCCTACATTGGACGTTGTTTGGTTACACCACTCCTCTTGACTTTCCAGGTAGCATCACAGAGTAATTTGTGGTGAAAAGATCCTTTGGAGGTCATCTTGTCCCACCAGTGTCAAAGCTGCTTCAGTTAATGAAGGCTGTTCAGGGCCAATAGACTTTTTTTAACATCTCCAAAATTTCCCAAACTCTCTGGTAACCTGGTCCAGTCAGACTCCTCTTATGGGAAAAATATTTCTGCTAAAGCCTAGTTAGACACTCTTTTGTTCCGGTTTGGGTTCAGCGACCCCTTCTGTGGACCTGCTGGCTACAGCCTTGCTGGCAAAGCCCAGGATGCAGCTGGCCTTCACTGAGGGCACAGTGCTCACTTGTGTTGCACAGGCTGCCCACCACAAAGCCCATGTGCTTCTCTCCAGAGCTGCTTTCCATTCAGCCAGCCCCCCACAGCTGTGCCATGGGGCTACTTCATCCCACATGGAGTTTCTTCAGGATGCTGACAGCCCTTTTAACAGCATCCCATCAGTCCACCAGTGTGTTATTAGTCATCTCAGTCCTTAAAAACAAAGGTGTTCTCCCTGTTTATTTCAATTCAGCTGTCCCCACAAAGCATTCAGCAGAAAGGACACGTGCCAGAAAATGTGTGAAGCGAGGACATGGCAGGCTAAACTATAGAATTGCATCACTGCACCACTGTTCAATTGAATATTCATAGAAGCTGAGGCATTGTCATTGCACAGCAAAAAGAACAGCCAGCAAATAAGTTTTTTCACTAAATAAGATTCAGTCCTAAGCAGTGCAACTCATTTCAGCACTTGTCAGTATTATTACTCATTGTTTTTTCAGGAGGTGTTGAGTAGACACCATCACCTGAACTTACACATGCAAAGCAGTATCACACATTGGCACAATGTGTAAGGTTCTGGAGGTGCTATGTGTGTGGGCTGGATTCTGGCTAATACATGTGTCTGCACAGCCCATAACAATACAGCCATTTCATCAACTCAATGTCAGACCTTATAAAATTATTCTGGTGCAATTTTTGCTATTGTCTTCCAATAACAGAAAGCTTAGAACAGATATAATGTCCAACCAGATTAGAAGAAAATTAGGAAGTCAGAATCCAGTCCTTTCTCTCCATACTTCTCCCACCTTATTTCTACAAACATATTTTTCTAATGTTTAAGATGACCCACACAAATGTCCAGAGAGGAAAAATGCAGGTGTTGTGGCTGCATAAATCCAATCCCACAAAATTAGCTGAGGTTTTGTGGAAGACTTCAACAGGACAAGGTATTTCTTACGTTTTTGCCTGGGCTAAACTTGAGCTAGATAGATTCATAAACCCCCACAACAAGCCCCAAGGATTTTTAAGGCACTACACACCAAGAGGTCTAGGGAAAGAACTGAGATCCTAACTACATGTCTTCCAAGAAAGTCTTAGAGTTAATTAAGCATATGCAGTGCATTGGAAGAAACTAAGAGCAACACATATTTGGGTGTAGTTGATAGTTTCACTTCACAAGCTGCTGCTTGAACCAAAGTAACACTGAACATCACTTTAAGGAAAAACTTCTTTGGCCTTAAGGGCAGTGCCAATCTACAACTCTCCAGAAGAAAAAAAAAAGATACTTGAAATTGTATTTTTTTCTTTTTGTCTACTTTTGAAAGGAGTACTTTAGTATGTGATCAGTAAAACTCTGGACAGAAAAATGACAAGTTCTGCCTCTCACTTCATTTGTGAGGCAGTTTTCCCACAGTCCCCAGACTTTGTATCTGAATACATAAACCCTTCCTATCATCTGAAATCAGTAACATTTATCACTAAGAGAAACTTGTCTGATTGCCTAAGACCCAAGTCTCAGGGCCAGGAGCTTTTAGAGGTGCCAGCTGAGACTCGGTCCAAATTTTTCAGAGACTTGGTCCAAAGCTTTCAGATAGAGTTGAATATACACAAGCAAAAGGAGTCTTTTCAAGTCACACTGGACTTCTTACAAGCTAATGAATAAAACTGTGCTTGAGTATTGCCTCAAACCAGGCCTTTTGCTCAGCTCCAAGGACAAGTGACAGCTTGAGACTGAAACATCCCTTGCCTCTAGCAGTTACAGAAGACCTCAAAAAAGACTGGCTTCATGGTCAGGAAATGGATGGACTATCCCAAAGACACAGGAACAAGCACTTTGCCTAGCAGCAAGTGCTTGCAGATTAAACTCTTCTCATTTTCAGGATTCACAGGTTTCAATGTGAATCCACAGTTACTCTTACTTGAGCACCAAACATACTAATGATCTAATTTGTCCTTTGTTTTGTTCTTCTCAGTCATGGTAAAAAATTAATCAAAGTGGGAAAAACTTCTCTCTCCCTGGCCTAACATAGAGCAAACTGTAAAACAAAATTACAACTCCCTGAAAAGAACAGCTTACAATGAGAACATAAACACCATTACTGTTTCCAGACTAACAGCACTGAGCTAAAATATCACCAAGAACTCATTCTATCCTTCTTGTCCAGCTCAAGCTTTTACCAATTTCATGGCTGAATTAAAAGAGCAGTATTGATCTATGCTAGCTGCCCTTTTCAGAGCAAACATTGCACTGGACAGGAAGACACACAGATCTTCTTAGCTTAAGACGAATATGCAAGGTAGCATCATTTTCAGCAGCTTATTCAAGGCAAAAGGTGTCTGCCCCTAAAATGTCAGGCATTCAATGCTTGTCACTAGCTACAGCTAAACCATGGAGGACTGATTTACATTTGTGCTGCAATAATGAGTGAGCTGTTTTCAAAATAAAAACCTAACTTATGGCTCTATTTGTTCTTCTCTCAACAAGTAATAAATGGAGCTCATAAAATTACAAAGCAGCTTTGGAATCATGATCTAATTAAATCAGCAGTAACTGACTGAAATAACTGAAGAATTATATATATATATATATATACACACACAAGATAAAGCCTTCAATAAAAAGGAGTCTTCTTTGGGATATGCCCAGTCTTCCACCACCACTGTTTTAAGCACGCTGATTGACAAAAATTGTCCACAAAATTAATACTGTAGATTTATAACTGCATCTCACAAATTATGATGTTGATTCTTCTCTCACTAAAGTCAGGAGTGAGAACCCCCTTGCTCTCTGTAACACACCCCACCATGGTACCTAAAAGGTTTTAGAGCTGAAGCCTCCACAGCAGCAGAGGAAGCAGAAACAACTTGTCTGCTGAAGGAGAAGAGGTAGAAGAGAAGCAAGGAGCACAGCAGAGCAATAGGAAGTGATTCCAATTTTTATGAACCTACCCAGGCTGTGTCGTAACTCCTCCATGCAAACCAAAGCTATCGCAGATTTTTCCTGAGTTGGTTATCTGCCTCCCACAGGTAACCTGCCTGTACTTACAGGAACATCAGCAATCAATTTGTTAGGCTCAAAGAACAAAAAACAGAGAAATATGAAACTCTGTATGGGGCAGAAAATTGCCAATGCTAAGTTTTGCAAGACTGACATACAAGATAGTTTTTGTCCATAAATCTCATGGCACTTTATTAAGTGCTGTGATGCCTTGAGCTCCATGCTTTGGAAGCTGAACCTGAGACTTGAGATGTGATCTTTTCAATGTCATGTAGCAGATCAACATTTCCTACTTCAACATTCCCAGGTCCATGACATCTCTGTCATTGCTTTGAGGAGAAGATAAGCAATCCTCTGCACAAGTTGAGCTTGGAGCTTCTCATTAGAGTAGCACTGGGCTAGAATGATTAAACACATGGAAAAATTAACCAGTTTTTAAGATATCAGCTGGCATCTAAACTGCTTGTCCAAGCTGATGAACAAAGGACAAAAATGTAAAAAAGGAAAAAAAACGAGGTAGCAAAATTCTGCCTCAGACCATAAATAACCTATCCTCCTTAAACCACCCACACTCCATTTTGTCCATGTGGCCTCTGCTGGTTTTTACTGGCAGGCTGGTAAGACCAAAAAATTTCAAAAAAAGGGAAAAAAGAAAAGTTAATTTCTTAGCCTTTACACTAATACAGTCCTGTTCAGAGCATACACAGCTCCAGCTGCACCTCCAGAGCACTCACACAGCACAACAAGGCAGGGCAAGAAGGGACAACTGCATCTCTTGTGCTGCTGGCAGAGGTGAGGATGGTGCCAGGCTGCCCATCTGCCTCTGTTTGCACGTGGGTTGATTCTGGATTCACAGTCCAGCAGCTCTCCCTGCCTAAGATCAACCTCTAAAACATAAACCTACCTGGAGGAGATGGCAACAGACACCGAGCAAGCCAAAGTCAGGCTGATGTCTGCAGCCAGGGCAGACATCACCAGGCAGCTGAACAAAAGGGAGTCCACAGGGCTGAGCCACAGTGGCCTCTCCTGGAGCCCCCTTCCAGAAATTCCTCAGCAGCTATGAGAGCTGGTAAACAAAGACCCCTCACCTCACTCCCCACTCACCTGTCAGGGGTGGGAAGGCAAAATGGTTAAGACATCTTAGTGTGAAGGGCAAGAAGATGAGCTGGAGAGTTTGTGGATAAAAGAAGGGAGAACCGAAATTCCTGCTAAGACCAGGGACATCAGGAATACACAGCTGCCAGACATCAGTGACAGAAACAATGTAGAGAGGGTAAAATGAGCCCTTCCACAAACCTTTATATCAACATTACCAACACACAGAGACCACCATGTTTACTCCAGACTTACCTGAGCTCCTTGCTGAACAGTGCACAAAAACTGAAGTCTCAGACTACCTGTAACACAGCAAATGGCCCCAAACCTACAGCAAACTAAGCAGAACAAGAACAGTGACCACAATGGGACCTTCTAATATAAATCATAAAGCTCATCTTCCCAGACAACAGATGCCTCTTGAAAATTACTGTGGAATGAGCTCCCTCAGGAACTAAGGACCAGCACGGTCAACACCATCTCCCTCTGCAAGAAACATAAATATTCTAGAAGTCATCACCTCTAAACAGAATGAAAAACAAAAGAAAACCATTACAAGCAACTGTCACATACAGAACTCCCTTGCAAGAAAAATGAGCCAGTTATCCACAAATGACAGATGACAGCAGTTTAACACACTTAGGACTTCAGGTAGAGTATGAATGAGGCAAGATGAGCAGAACACATTCACATAAAATGGAAAGTACAGTATTAAGGAAAGAAACATCAGTAAAATATGGGAAAATGAAAAGGACCAGAAGGAAATGAGGTATAAAAAAGAAAAATTTGTAAAGAATGGAGCAACATACTGAGGTAGTACCTTGGAGCAGATGATCACCTGGCATTAACTGGTGCAGAAACATTGTCTGGAACAGGTCAAGGACAGTTTCTGTCAGCTGAGGATTTGGTCCTCCACCCAGAACCAGGCAATGGCAATGACAGCATCCTGCTTGGTTTTCTTGGGGTGCCTTCCCCCTCAGAAAGTAAAGAGGCAACACAGGAAGAAAATAAGATAATGCCATAAATTAAAAGGCAAGGCTTAACAGAAAAAAAAAAATAGATGAAGAGCAAGAAATAAAAACAAAGGGATGGGGTAAAGGCAAGATAAAAAGAAAATATCCACAGATTAGTGGAACACATTTTATTTATTCATGATCTCTGTTATATTATGTGTCCTTGGCAGATGTCCCACAACAGAAAATTTGCAAGGCAGATAATGATGCGAGTTTAGAGACTTGAGCCTTGTTTCTAGTCATTAGTCTTGGGCAGATCTATTTAATATATGTACCCCAACAGGAAGTAAACAAGTTCCTTAAATCAGGAGGTTTTGGACAGGAAACATGCTGCAAACAAATGGACTAAGACAGGGACTGCAGGAGGTAAGACAGAAAGCATGGTCTCAACCTGTTTTCAAGTAACCAAGCTGAAGGTCAGGCTGCTGGTAAGGCTATGGCCCTACAGCCTGCTTCTCCCCCTGAGCAGCTCACACCAGGCCCTGCCTTTCACACTCCTCCCCTGTTAAGCAGCACTTATTTCACCTGAGAGCAGGTGGGCTCAGCCTGCCCAGCTGGCAGGGACAGGGGTGCCAAGAGCTGGCAGCCCCAGGAGCCGTGGCAGCGCTCTCTGGAGTGACCCCAGCACCCAGGCAGGTCCCGTGTCCAGCACCAGCCTGGCTGGGGGCTCAGCCAGAACAAAAAGCACACCTCTGGCAGATGCACCAGAGCTGAGTGGGGACAGCCTGGCTGCCTCCACTCTCCAGACAGATCAGCTCAGTCGCTGCTGAACCTTGCTTTGCACTGAGGCTGAATGGTCTTGGCAGTGAGTGTTAATAGGTGGTTTTATCCTGCCTGTGGCTGTAATTGCACAACTAAGGTGATACTGGTGGCTAAACACCGATTTATCATTTTTTCAAGTTTAAGGTGGTTTTACTCTTCTTGCCCAGAGAAAGTGGCCAAGTCCTAGAGAGGGTGAGCAAAGAACTGCTTCTCCTTCAGGACCTCTCTGTTTCTACAAAGGACATTTTAGTAAAACACGTGACCTCACCTGTCCCAGGAACAATGCTAGAGGTCACACTGCAGTTTGCATCAGCTCAGCTGAAAGCTGATCATTGATTTTCTTTAGCCCACACTCACAAATAGGAAGTTGAAGGGATGCTACAATTTCTGTGGGTTGCCTCAGTGCTGAGACAGGTAACAAGACAAACATTTACAGACAAGGAAGGTCACTTAGAAAAGAGCTTTAATGTCCTCTGCTATGAATACATATAGATTTATTATTTTTTTAATTGCAGGACCCACTTAAATCTGTCCAGACTGTATAAAGCAAATCTAACAGACAAGAACTGTGATTTAGGAAATCTGATATTATTTCTGGACCTTTCCCATACTTCAATTCCTGGAATTGAAAAAAAAAAAAAATCTAATGATCCTGCACCTTTTTTTAAAGAGACGTTTTGAAATCTAAAGCTAAGAAGCACCCTTGCAAAAGCTAGGTATGATAACTGTCAGTTAAAGTTCTTTTATCATCATTTAGCTACCTACCTGTATTTAAATAATTTACACCATTTCAGAACATAAAATCATTTTGGCTACCCACAATGCCATCTTAGCAGAAATTTAGATACAGAAACTAAAAAGTTTCTTCTTTATAAGCCAATTGTTTTTCATTCCTCCAAATGACTGCTGGTTTTAACACTGCTGCAATAGGCAGCTTCCCCCCAGCAGAAGATATTAAATACACCTTGCAAAGTTGAAAAGCCACCTCTACTTCATGGCTTAAGATATGAACTCAGATCAAATCCTACCAAAACTGTAGGTTATTTAACCGTAACTGAATAGAGGAGAGAAGGACTTTGGGAAATGCTGCAGTTATGACTGAGTAAAATAAGAAAGAGTGGTCCAGGCTATGCCTCTGAAAATGAGATCTGCCCAAGGTCTCTAGAGTGAGACACCCAGAACTTGACTCACACATCCCCTCTGAAACTCCTGGCTCCTGTATAACAGGTATTCTTGCTCCCCCTGTCCCCTCAGGACGTTCGCCTGAGTGCCTTGTGCCATCTATTGGCCTAGACCAGCGACAGGCGCTCGGAGGAGAACTTTAATTCTGGGAAAGCGACTGTGTTAAAAGGAATCTGTCAGTAGCTCAGTAAATTCCGCTAATGGAATCAATACACCGCCGCTGCTCAGATCTTGAGGTCTACCTTGCCCAGCAGACACACTGAGTTCAGCTCCCAGAATAACCAGCAGCTGTGCTTTGCATTAGGCAAATGAAAAATAGTACTGACACAGTGTGATCTTGCAGGCAAGAAAATCCAGAGAATAAGCAGAGAGAATTTTCACTGTTCTACAGATGAACATTTAAAAAGTCATTTATAAAAAGAGAGAGCTCCTTCAAAAGCCACTTATTTCTAAAATCTCCTTAACTCTCCCCAACTTAGTAAAGTCTACTTTAACTCGGACGCGCACAGTGAAGAAACTTCTTCCACATTTCCCTAGCGACACCGGCTACTGTAGCCATTCACGGCTGCTTAAATCTAGTTTACTTTTTAATCTAAACGAGTTTCTAAAAAGACAAAGCAGAGCTCTGCAATGCGAAAGGACAGAGGCATCGCTATTGATCCGCTCCCGCACAGGCCATTACAAAGCAGCCGCGGAGAGCCCGGCAGGACGCGGCCCCTCCGAGGGCCAGAGCGGTGCCCCCGCTCCGGAGCCGCCTCGCTGCGGGCAGCGGAGAGCGGCTGCACGTCCCGAGCCGGACGCTTCAGGGCAAGACTTCGGCGGGGCAGCGAAGTCCGCCGAGGCTCCCCCTACCCCAGGCGGCACCCCGTGTCCCCCTTCCTCCTCCTCCTCCTCCTCTTACCCCGACTGTTTGCCNGCCCCACGGGGCCGCCCGACGTGGGAGGGGAACGCAAGCGGCGCAGGCAGGCTCAGGCGAGTCCCCTCCCCGGCCCCGGGTATCCCCCGGCCCCGCGCCCCGCTCGGGCCGGTCACCACCTCCGCCGCTCGGGTCCCGCAGCGCCCTCGGGGGCCCCGCTCCGCTCCCCGTGGTTCCGCACCGTGCCACAGCGGTGTCGCCTTGCCTCCGGGGAGTCCCGGTCCGCTCATGCCCGGGCGGTCAGTGTTCCCCAGAAGTCCGCTCCACGCCCCG
>VZTR01009135.1:135195-244281 GCA_013400775.1 Chaetops frenatus
CGCGGCTGCCGGGGCTCCCACCCCCAAGGTTCCCTCTTCTCTCCGGGAGAGTTCCCGCACTTTGCCTGTCGGTCCCGCCCCGCGCCCAGGGAGGTCCCGCTCAGTTCCCTGGGCGAGTCCCGCACCCACCCGGATCCCGTGCCCGGGGCAGGCGTGGGGACCTGGCTGCGGCCGCTGCCTCGCGGAGCCACCTACCAGGCACGCCCGGGTAGTTCCCCACTCCGCCGGGGCTCGGGGGAGGCGCGGGAGGGGGGCAGCCCGTCCGGAGCCGCGGTGCTGCCGAGGCGGAGCGGGGCGGGCTGGGCCGGCCGGGGCTGCGGCAGCGCCGCGGAGCCAGTGCCGGCCGTGCCGCCAGTGCCACCAGTGCCGCCAGTGCCACCCGTGCCGCCAGTGCCACCAGTGCCGCCAGTGCCACCAGTGCCGCCCGTGCCGCCAGTGCCGCCAGTGCCGCCAGTGCCACCGGTGCCACCAGTGCCACCAGTGCCACCAGTGCCACCCGTGCCGCCCGTGCCACCAGTGCCACCCGTGCCGCCCGTGCCCGCGCTCTGCGCTGCGGGGCTCTCAGCGCCCCTCTTTTGTGCGGCCGCGGGGCCGGCACTGCGCGCAGAGTTGTCAGCATCGAGGGATTGATCTGCCATCGATTCCCAGCGCCGGGCTGCTGGAGTGGCACACAGCTGGCGGTACAGCCCGAGACGCGGAGTGTCCCCCGCACGCTGCAGAGGGAAGCAATTTGTTTTCCGTGTGGTGGCCCAGAGTCGTTGTCTGGCTTTGTCAGGGCTCAGTTCTGCCCGAGTTAAAGGCAGAGGGCAATGGGAAGCCAGGCCAGCTCCCAGTGCAACTCCGAAGCACGGCTGCGGACAACGTTCCACGATTAAACATTGTGTCAGTTTCAGTAGTGCCATTTGGAAAATTGCCGAGAATGAACCTGGAGCTTTACGCCTTCATTACAAATTTTGACACAATGTAAAGCATTTTCTGCACTTTTGACAAACTTGTCTAAACTTTTCACTAAGAAAAAGTACTTTAAAACCATCATCATCACCATCACTAACTGCAGGATTAGGGAAAACAAAATCTGTTTCATAACTATTCCTGCCAATTATTTTCCTAATCAATTTTATCTTGAAAAAAAGCTTGCACAAATACTGCATAAAAATTCTCCTCTGTTTTTGGGGGAGATTATTTGTGGTGGATGTTTTTAGAATTCATTACATATTTTAAGGAGAAGAATTCAAAGACATCTTTTTATAGAGGCAACACAAATACTATGCTGTTGTATTCTTGGTAATAATTTTTTAGTCTTATAAGAAAGAGTCCTCAGTTGTGAAGACTGAGGAGAGTGGGGATCTTAAGAGGATACATTTCTCTCTGATTGTGTTTACTGTTATTTACTTAAGATACTATTGCTGTGCAGAAAAGATTCATTCTATTATGTGTTATGGTGTATAATAGCATTAATAAATTAAATGTTTAGCACATTTCTCTTTCCTTAATCACTGCAGATTATGTCTTGTCCAGATATTACATCAACTCTTCAGTCTTGTGCACAGCAATATGCATTTTATGCTACACATCTTTTTCAGAAACCATAATTAACCAGGAGTACAGAATGACATTTAGTTACAGAAAGTTTGTGAGAAAGCCATGCCCTGAGTGCAAAGTGAATTCTTCAGAACTGTTCCAATACAAGAATGTGAACAGAATCCTTCCTGAAGACAAATGAGGTCATTTTAGTGGGTCATTTGGAGATTTCAGCATAAAATTTGAAAGATCCTGCAGAAATACTGTTACTGACTTTTAGAAGTGATACTGCAGCACAGCAGCCCATCAGATGGTTACACAACCTCAAGTCATCACAGGCAGGAGGAATGTGAGATGCTGGAAATTGCCCAGGAAGGTGAGCTGCAGCTGCCTGGGCAGCAAGGACCCACACGTTTGTAACACACAGTGACATCTGCGGTGACAGAGGGGCAAAGAGGAGGCTCATTGCCTGTGCCAACACGCCTGGTGACACTGGTGACACTGGTGACTCTGTCCTCAGTGCCCATTGTGGGCACTGGGTCTGTCCCGTGGTGCTGCCCTGCCTGCTGGGGAGGGCAGAAACATGCTGTCCTGGCTGCTCATCAAGCCTGTCGAGCTGCAATCTGCATTATCATAACTTAGAGCTCCTTACATCAGCATGATCCTGCATTGCTCTTTTCTAAATAACAGACCCAGTCCCCTGAGGGCAGCACATTTAGAAAAGCCAGTTCTCTCCTCCCAGTGCTCTGCAGACCCTGGCATCTTCTCTATTTTATCTGCATCAAGAAATATCACAAGACATAGGAATTGCATTTATTTTTGTATTTTATGCATTATGGTTTCTTTTCACATAAGCAGTGTCTGAACAGTGAGATGTCTGAAGGAACATCTTCCCTTTCAAAGCAGTTTTTCACATGCTTCCTCTAAAACACAGCATCTCCCCTGAGCTGTGATCAGGCTTTTACATGGAGGGCTGACTTGTGGTTTTTTGGCAGGTTTTAGCAACTTCATTTTAAAACATGCCCTGGAATTTGCTTGACTCAATCATCTGGAAAAGGAGAGAGGTCATTTCTAACTTCCTGATGCAGAAAAACTTACTGGCAGCTGTTTATGGTGGGCATGAACTTAGTTCCTGGCAGTGAGAAAAAGAGTTGAGAGGAAATCTAAGCTATAACACCATCATCTTCATTGCCCTGCAGTGGTTTATAATATTGCAAAATGGTGTTAACTGTTGCTCACCAGCTTAAAAGGATTGTGAGATGAAGACTGTTAGGAAAAGTGGCATATATAAGGCTGGCTTGTAGTATCTTGTCCTCTAGCCAAGGGTCAACCAGAAATATTAGTCAGGAACAAATAATTACAAAATGTCCAGATTAGTGTTTAAAAGTATTAACTCCTTAAAAGTTGCTGGTAATAAGTTAACTCAAGACAAAACCGTTGTCTTAAATTCCTCTTAAGAAGATTTTCACCAGTGGAGTGAATGGAGTGAGAAGTTTGAACAAGTGAACATATGGCTACATCAGAAGTGGTTGTGACTCCCCATAAAATAGCTTGCACCCTTTTTATGGCTCTTTAAAGCAAGCAGTGGGCCTATCCAAAGTCAGGCTGCCACTGGCTAATCTAAACTGGAAACAACAATGCCCTGCCTGAGCACTGCTGTGCATGTGTTTGTTGTGTTTGTGTAACGTTTCCATCCCTAGGGACTGGCCATTATCCCCCCCTATTTCTTTTCTTCCCTGAATTGCCTTCATCCAAATTCTGTCACCAGTTACACCAGGGGAACCCTATCAAGACAAATGGACTCAATGCTCTTCCTGAAGAAATGCTCATAATTTAAGATGAACAGCTGTGGGACAAATTTAGAGTAACTTTGCCTTAGGTACTTTCTTGGGGAAAAAGGAAAAAAAATTGTTAGAATCACAGGCAGTGAGAGCTGAATGTGCTGTACTCTGCCTGCTGCAATCCCAGCCATTCCAACCTGCCAGAGGGCACATGGGACAGGGACTGCAGCACTACTTGCAGCCCCTGCAGTGCTTGCTGGTGACCATCCACAGCCACCACAGCAGCCAGCACAGGGGTTTCCACTTGCTGCACAGAAACACATACAAATCACAACTTTTCACACTCCCGTGGACTTACATGTTCCTCAGTGCAGGACTCTGGGTTTCGTTTGCACCCTGGCTGGATGAAAGGGTCTCATTCAATTGAGTTTTACATGGGGTTTGCACTGCCTCCAAAAGCTCAGTCCTGCCTCTCATAAAAATCAGAGGAACTACTGTTGCAGTATTACGTTTTTGCATTTCCACAGGTGAGAGGTAGAGTGGAAACTGAGCCCTCTTGTACTTGCTTTTGTATTCCAGACCTGGGGACTGCTTTTTTGATTTAAGAAAGTCAGCGGGAATTTTTCAATTATTTGTATTCAGTTCAAGAAGATAAACTTTATCTGTGAATGGCAGGGCCTCTCCTTAATTATCCTGAGAAAATAATATAATATTTGTATGCAACTTAGTGCCTTCAATTCACTAAATAAAATATTTCTAATAATATAAAAGTATTACCAGAAGAAAGTCAAAGGGTTTTAACCAGTTTGTCAGGCAGCACAATCCAGTAATTTGAGGAAACACTGCATCTGCTGCAGAGCCAGGAACAGAACTTAGATCTCTGGAGGTTTTTTTACTATTTTTTAGTGCTGAATTTGGTAGTAAAGTATGAGTAGTCAGAGAAGAATACGACATTTGAATTTAAAAGCATCTGCAAACGTTACTAGGAATATGTGAACCATAACAGATCTTCAATTAAGCAGAAGGTAAGAAATTTATCAGTGTCAGCTCCCTGATTACCAGGCTATTGACACAATTCTTAGGAAGAGAAGTCAAATATACATATTAAGCATATGTTAAGCATATTGCATTTCTGGAATTGGTATTTTCCATTAATTATGAAAACATATTAACACAGAACCTTGTTTAACAGAAGATGGACAGTAAATTACTGAATCGCTGCTCAGTGAAGTAGGTAGGAAATTCCAGGTACTAACTCAAAGCAATCTGAAATTATAATGTGACCTGCAGCAAGATGTGTCTAAAGTAGGGCCTTATAAGCACAATATAATAATGACAACTCCTGTGGAAATGTTGAATGCAGCAGCTGTCATTACACAGGCTACCAATACAGTAATTACACTTTGGATATGTAAGCTGGCTTGCCTGTCACAGCTGAATTCTTGTTTACAACAAATACACTGGGGTTTACCAAGCTGTGCTTTTTCAAAAAAAATAATGGGAAAACATAGTTCCTAAGGTAAAAGAAGACAAAGTCTTTCAACAGGAAAAAGATGCCTACAAAGAATGGTGAAATGGCTTGTATGTAATCTTTTAATTTCTCCTACAAGTTTATGGCAGAGGGAGGAGTGGGTGCACGTGCTTAGGAAGCTGTAGCAGAAAGTGGGACCTTCTTTCTTAAGCCTTTTCTCTTTATTTTTATTTTTCTCCTTTGCTGTCTTTCTTCTCCATTTTCAACTCCATTCCTATGCAGTATTACTAAGGTAGTCCCTCAGGAACCTCAGTCCAGGCACATAATTTCTTTTGGATAGTTGGGATACAGTCAAGTACAAAGGAAGAAATTCTGAAGATTGAATTTGACAGGGCTATAGAAGAAACTGAAGATCAGGGTTTGGAAGGCAAGATAATACTAAAATGAATAGAGCAACATTAAAGCTACAGCAGTATTTCAATTTTCCTTAATTCTTTTCTTCAATTTCCTTTCAAATCTGTACTTTTTTCTTCTAGTTCTAGTTTCCTTTAATTCCTTTTGGGGATTTTTCATTATTTTGTATTTCTACTCAGCTCTGAAGTCCTTGACATGTCCATTTCTCTGACTTTCTGTCACTACCTGTGTGGGTGAAAAATAGGATTGCAAAGATTTTCTTCAGTGCTTCAGAGAAAAATGTGCCAGGAATCAATATTGCTATACTGGCATAGTAAGGGTATTTACATCTGAAAGCATTCTACCTTGCTCTTCTCATGAATAATGAAAGAAATCATGGTATTCTTGTGGGGCTGGGTTAGCCAAAAAAAATTATTTGGAGCACATGAAGGGACTACTACATTTTCATTTCCATCCTTTGTTTACTTATTTTGTTCTGGAAAAAAAAAATTAGAGCACTAAAAGTTAAGAATTTTGTCCCCATTTTGAAAAGTTTATATTCTGGAGAATCTGTGGATGCAGACCATTGATACATTACTACAGAAGTTCCAAAGAGGTTCAACACTGAAGTCTTTCAGTTCTAGAGACATTGCATTTTAATGAGATGATAAGAAGTTTGCCTATTTGCATCCCTTCAAAGGCTAGGTCTTCAGCCTAAGATAAACAGGACCTTTTTTTATTCTGTATGTCTTAAACATGCACCTGATAAGAAGAATTGGTTGTTTGGGGGGATGCTCATCTTCATGTGATTGAGTACAGGACAAGCTTGAGCCTAATGGCTTGGGCTAGGAACCTAAAGTCAAAGGATTGAAAGTAACATAAAGAGAATCACATTCTATGTGATTCAAGAACAAGGAAATCTATTTCTGGTTAAGACAAAGGATATTTACATGACTGGGGTTTTTTTGTGATGTAGCAGTTGCACAAGAAGCACTCTCTGAAAAAGGCAGCATCAACAAAAACAAAATGCACAGCTCATTGCAGATGAGACACTAACATATTGTTGATTACAAAAGAAGAAACACTGGCATTCAAGAAGGAATGCTTGTTCTGCCCTCCAAAGAATTGATAACCATCCTCATCACTGTATCTACAAACAGGGTAAAAATGTAGATGTTGAGTGGAGAAAGTGGATTAAATGGGGTGTCTTACTCTGCTTTGCCAAAGTCTTCTTTGGCTGCTGTCTAATTTTCCATCAAGCAGCGATATAGCCTGTTGCATTATGCTGTATCATCTCCCCAGAAATGTCCCTGAAGCCAGGACATTAACAACTCTGAAACCCCAGCTTTAAACTCAAGTCAGGTCGAATTCCTAGCAAAGAAGGACTAAGCAGGACACAGGCTGTGCTGGTGGTCAATAGTGCTTATGATTGGCTTGCTTTTCACAGAGCACATGATTTTTCTGCAGATCCTCTCTGTCCCTTTTTAAATGTAAACAAGGTACATTTCATACAGCTTTATTAGCAGGGCATATAACACAATACAGTTTTGTGTTTCTTGAAGGTGGGAGCTATTTCACACCCAGTAGTTCAAATGCAGTGAGGGGAAAGGCCTTTTAGGGAACCCATCTGCTCAGAGTTTAGACTTGAAAGAGTAGAGAAAGATGTCATTTATGTAACTGGTCACCACATGGCTATAAGCCACCAAGAGAACACGACCATAAAAACCCCATATTATCTTCAGCAGAGATAAAGATTCCTATTATTATGCTGATGAAACCTCATCTGTGTTCTAATTGTCTGTATTACAGAGAAACATACTACTGGGACGTTCATATGAATGGAGAATCAAGTATAAAATAAGATGAGAAAAAACTAGGGTGCTTCAGTGCCCAAAATGAAGAACAGCAGTATGAGTTCTTCTTTTGAAAGTGAGGCAAAAATCAGGAGGTGAATAATAGTAAAATGGACTCACAAGCTGTATTGGTACAAGAACAAATCAATAGAAACTGCTCAAGAACCCAGTCTGGATAAAAATTAGAACATTTCCAAATGCCAATGAAATAAAGGCTGGAACATTCTTTCATTAGAGAGTTTGGGGGAGGAAAAAATTTTAATGTTTTTTTGAGTGGGTTTTTGGAGCTGGTGAAAATTATTGTCTAGAAGATTGCCTATAGTATTGGGGTACTAAGTAAAGAGATTTATGGGTTCATAAACTTCTGAGATTTTTAAGGATACCACTGCAAGCAAATATGTAAAACCTCCAATTTAAAGTAGCACCATTTAACATTTGCACAAAGGAAGCTGATTTGTCACCATGATCAAAAGCTCCTTTAATGCTATATCCAATTTCTTATCCTGATTAAAATCAGGTACTTTAAGAGCTGCTTCCTTCAGCAACAAACATCTATTTATATGCCCAGTTTGAATGTAAAAGCACTAGATAATCATAGATGCAAACAATGCATCTGATGAGGCTGGTCTTACCAAAGTCAAAACAGGCAGGCCAACAATAAATCAGCTGTGGAGCAACCTGATTCCTTAATGGAAAGACAGATGAATCCCACAGTAAGCTTAGGTTTAATGGCACTGTAGCACCCCCCCTGTACAAATGCAATAAATAGTACAGAACTCAGTAAAATATTTATCTTGATGAATTATGAAGGTTCTAACACAGTATCAAAACATGACCTTTCATACCCTACAAGTGTGTGAAAAATATTTGGATGGTCCCCATAACATTTGGATTTTTCCAGGTGTCTGAGTTTAGAAAGTTGCAGCAGAATCTCTTATTTTATTAATACTTACTTGAAAACCAGCCACTGCTGATGTGCATGAGATAAAAAAAAAAAAAATGCACTCAGTGCATGAGATTAAAAAAAGGCACAAAAAACAAAACAAAAAACCAAACAAAAAATAAAAACAAACAAACAAAACCAAAACCAAAACACAAACAAAAGAACCCACTTATCACCTTAAGGAGATGATTCAAAGCACATTGAAAGAAAGTAAACATCAGTGTTTCTTCTCAATGCTGAGCTATAAAGAGGGTGCAAAGGAGTTTAAAGCAAACCGCTTTGCAAACACAGGATTCAGTTGCTAGACACAGAAGCCCTAAAATCTAGGACATCATCTGGATTAACATGCAATATTATCAGGCTGATGGATAGTTTTGAAAGCTCCATCATTACTAGGATACTGATGTTAGAGTGCTGCTCTTTAATTTAACCACAATATTGAATGGGGTTCCCTTCACCTTACGTAAAACCAAGTCATATCACTAACTGTAACATGATTTTGTTTTATTGTAATAGTCTTGCCTCTAATATGTACAAAATCTAGAATAGCATGTTGGTATGTTGTTGTAGGGCTTGGCAATAGTACCATAAAAACATTGAGTCAGTACTGCCCAGCTGGAGCCCTCCCTGGGCTCACGGGTGGCCAGGGCATTGCTGCTCTTTCAGTGCTGCTGGGCTGGGCAGCCTGGAACTCCAGGGGGAACCTGAGCTGGAGGAACTGTGACATGAATGAGTCCACAGTGGAGCAGAGATCCCCCTGCAGCCCATGGAGAGTCCCCCACCAGAGCAGGTGAATGCCTGAAGGAGACTGTGACACTCAAAGGATGAGATGGGGGTGGAAAATGAAGTTATATTGAACAGTGTGGGACCTGGGCATGATGCAAATAGTGTGGAATAAGGGGTGGAATGTGCTGGTTTAGGCTGGGGTAGAGTTAATTTTCTTCACTCTGGCTGGTATGGGGCTATGTTTTGGATTCATGCTGAACACAGGGTTGATAATATAAAGATATTTTTGTTATTGCTGAGCAGGGCTTACACAGACCCAAGGCCTTTCCTGATTTTTGTACTGCCATGCTGTCAAGGGGGTTACAGCTACATGGGAGGGTGGGAGGAGACACAGCCAGGGCAGGTGACCCAAAATGACCAAAGGGATATTCCAGACCATATCACATCATGTTCCGTATATAACGTGGGGGAGGAAGGAGGAAAGGGAGGGATACTTGGAGTGATGGAGTTTGTCTTCCCAAATTATTGTTATTGTGATGGGGCCTTGCTCTCCTGGAAATGACTGAACACCTCCCCAACCACGGGAAGCAGCGAATTAATTTCTCTTTGGCTTTGTTTGTGTGTGTGACTTTTGTTTTTCCTATTAAATTGTTTTTATCTCAATCCACAAGTTTTCCAGTTTTTACCCTTCTGATTCTCTCCCCAGTCTCACTGATGGGGGAGTGAGCAAGCTGCAAGGAGCTTGGCTGCTGGCTGGGGTGAAACCACAGCAGGGCTGCTGCAGGAACAATCTCCTGTTTAATTTGTTCAAAAGCTTGTTGTTGTTCAGGACCCACTTGAAATTTTTCTCTCATTTCACCTGATAGAGTGGGCTTACAGTCTGACTCTGGAATATGCAACCTCCAAAACCCCTCAGTGCCTAGGAAAGCTTGTGTTTGCTGTTTGCTGGTTGGTGAGGACATAGCTGCTGTTTCATTGACCATGTCCTTTGGAATCTGGCGACATCCGTCTTGCCATTTTACTCCTAAAAACTGAGTCTCCTAGAGGGTACCTTGACCTTACTTTGCTTTATGAAAATACCAGCCTTCAGGAGACTCTGGATTATCTTCTCCCCTTTCTCAAAAACTTCCTTTGTAGTGTTGCCCCATATGATGTTGTCAATTCTCTTCAAGTGTTCTGGAGCCCCCCAGTTTCCCAGGGCAGTCTGACCCAACTGCAGCCACGCTGCCCCAGCTGCTGCCTCCACCTCGGAGCCAGCATTACCCCACAGCTTCCCCTGCCACATGGGCTTGACCAGAAGGAACCCCAGGAAGAGACTCCCTTTCCCTGCTCCCAGCAATGATGTCAGATGATGTAGAACAACCTCTAAGTGCTGGCCATGCTTCCTCCTGGCTACTGCAAATATTAGCTCTGTCCTGGCCAGAACCAGGACACTGCCAAACTACCAAGTGTCCATGGAATTCCAAAATAATTGGTATTGGCATTCTGTCATCATCTGCTGTGGTACCCTGTGGGAACTGTGGTTCAGTTGCTGAATATCTTCAGTTTCTCTCCATGGAGAGGAGCCTCTTGCTGTGCAACAACTTCCAGGATGCAGGACAGACTGTTACCCATCAAGAGTGCATTGCAGATGGGGAAGTCTGGCAAGGGAATTTGGCCTACTGTGGAGAGATGTGGGATCACAGAATCACAGATTCATTTAGATTGGTAAAGACCTTTACGATCAGCAAGTCCAATCCTAAAGACATTTAGTCTATAATCTCCAAATGATATCCAGAAACTCAAGAGATTTTGGCCCAACATCAAAGTAACCTGAAGAAAAGCCCATAGATTCCCCTAGACTGAATTTCTTCTGAATTCTTTTTCTCTCCAGACTCAACTTCAGTTCTTTTGAACTTTCTCTTCTGCTAAGTATTTCATTATTTCTGCTCTTTATCTCTGTTTTGGAGTAAAACAAATGTCAAACTTATTACCAGGACATAATGACATGATTTGACTGAAACTAATGAACATTCAAAGACATTTATTGTGGAATTAATAGAGTGTATAAAACACAGAACAGATGTGACTGGTATCTCATTAAGCCACGAACTTTTTCCTGTAAAATACATAATCTAGAGCAAATTTCCCCTGTATTCACCCAAAGGCAGCATAAATCTAGATTTATTTAATTTAAAATAATGACGTTACTGTAGATCACAAATGATCTTCCATTCTTACCTGGCCATTTTGGTGCACATATTCTATGTATGAGCAGTTTACAAACTCTTTTTGTATCTTACTTAACAGTAGTGTGAAATATTGCTACCCCTGCCTTATAAATGGGGGATGCAGAAAGTGGTGTCTAATGAGACTTCCAAGATCACTTAGAAAATCTGAAACAGACTGCCCAAATCTCAGTGTATGTTCTAGTTCAGTGCAGTGATTCCTGGCCTGTCCTATTGCTCAAGATGAAGAGGGGAAAAAAGAGTTTGGAAGACCCAAAAAGCTTTTCATTAGCACAGTCTTTCCCACATTCTGTGGAGTTCAGTTGGAGTTTAAAACCATTTTGCCCTTTTGGCCTTATTCATAGGGTAGTCTCCACATATGAGACTTATTCCTTACATTTTCCATTGGACAAGATGGGGATATTTCCAGACATTATCCATGTGCTTCATGGTCCTGCATAAAGGTCATTCATTGTTTGGCTTGTAGTATCAGAATCTGTTTCCAGAGAAAAAGGAAATCTGGCAAAAAGACAGAATTGTTTCCTAACCATCATGAGAAAATGCAGTGAAACCTTTAACTTCACCCTGAACAGCTGCCAGTTCCAGGGACAGGAGATGCATCTTCTGAATTTAAACTTCTGTTCTCCCCACAAGCAATATGGAGCTCTATAAGCACTGCAATACAGATAAACACCAATGAAATTGAACACAGGTATTCCAATTATTCAAATTTTCAAAATAAAACAATCATTAAAACCAAGTTTTTTGCTGATTACAGTGTGCTGGGAGCACACCCTCTAAACTTTCAAAGCCTAATCTGAAACTCACCAAAATCAAAGAGGATCAGGCTGTTTTTCATTCAAGACTGTAGCACTAAACATTAGACTTCAATAAATAGGCATAAAAGTGTATTTTAATAAACTACTGTTAGACTTAAAATGTAAATTTTATGAAGAGACTCTGGGAGGATTACTTTTCTCTTGTTTATGTATTGCTTCATTTGGACTGCTAAGAAGAAATGGAATTACTGGAACAGATGGAACAATCTGTTTATTTGCAGGTGAGTACACACTATTTTCACTTGCTATCTCTGTTGCTACAAAGTCTAGTTAGCACTGTTACATACTGGTGTATGGTTGCACACCAGAGAAAATTCTCTACCTTCTTACAGCACCAGAGACTTACTCACTAGAGAAGTACAAGATATTGCAAGGTCTCCAGGACTCTACATAAATAAAGACAAGTTTCCAAATCAGTGACATATGAGTATAAATCCAGAGAAATATTCATAGTCACCAAGGAAAAGAAATCTGTCTGAAGAGGAGGAGGATTGAAGATGATCTAAAAATACTAAAAGATTCTCTCAGTGCAACCCATCTGTATGTCAGGAGCTACTTTATGTGTCCATTACTTTGAGGGATATAAATGTGCAATAGCATCTTTATATATAGACAAAGAGAGAGAATGGGAGGGAAGAGTAAAATGTGTTTGTCTACATTTGAAATAGAACTAGATCACAGATTGTATTTTCAATTTAAGAACAAGACTTTCTTCCCTTATTTATTATAGTCATCAAGTAACTGTATATAACTACATATAGACAAAGAGAGGGTTGTATGGGGGCAGCAATTAATAATGGACATTACTGAATGATAAATAAAGAGCTAGCTCAGAACTGGTATTCATTGCACACAGATGTCTGGACCATGGGCAGATGTCTTAAATCGTCTACACAAAGGGCTTTTGTGCTATCACAGTAATCTAAATTGCTTTGCATTTGTTTGCAGGCATTTCCACACACTGGTCTCCACCACACATACATTCCTATTCTCAAATCCCATCTAGGCTTCAAGGGCCGAATTACTTCCTGGTGTAACTCTGGCTTAACATGCCTCAGTTTTATTGATGCAGACGAACTTTGAGACTGGTGTTCTCAGTTACAAGAGATCTTGTACATAACTCCTTGGGTCGTGGTGCTGGCTCTGGAGAGGGCATCCACTGCTCCTGGAGCACCATGTTGAAGGAGATGGAAGCAGGAGCAGGAAGGAGGAGGGGTGATGCCATGGCTTCACACCTGCTTTGTGTGGGCAATACGGTCGTGACCAGCACCCTTGAGGGGAGGATTGCTTCTAAGGTCCTGCTGTTCCCTATCCAGAGAAGAAAGGACTGCCATAGCCTGCCTTCTAAAGCTTTAACTCAGGACCTCTGTCCTTTTAAATGTTGTCAATCATCATACCTACTGTCCTGGGCTACAGGGGAGCTCTAAGAAAAACTCTCATAACTCTGAGACAGGCACTTTCCTGACTCTCTGAGGTCTCAGAAGTACTGCACTCCCACAGCAGGCCTGTGCTTCACTGCAAATCAAGTCAATGATGATTTAGGAAATAATTTGTATCCCCAGAGGAGGCATATCTTGCAGCAGAGACAGCCCAGCATAAGTTGCTGAGTTTTAGTTAATGGCCTCATTCTATCTAATGTGTCTGCTCTTGTAGATATCACTTACAGATCAACTGTGTGCTTTCTGTCTCCCCATTTTTTTTTACATGGAAAATATCTGAGTTAGGCTTGCACATAAACACACTGTCTAGGAACAGGGAGGAACAGGATTCATGGGAGGAGGAGCTAACAGAGAGAGACAGACAGAGTAGTAGTTTGAATATATTATTTTGCATTGTAACCCTCTGAAGAAAATGAGTGATGCATTTCCTGGTGGACATTTTACAAGTCACTTGATAAGGGTGAGATTGCAAAGTCTCTCTCACTTTTACTATTTCTGTTAGCACAGAATTATCTTTGATGTTAATTTAGTATGCGTTTTTGCATGCAGTCAGAATAGCTTTCAAGGGATATTTAACAGCCATATTAGATTGTATGGACCACCTTTTTTCCCTCTTGCTCACCTGCTTGGTGTGGAAGAGCTGTCAGTTACCACCTGAAAGGCTGGTAATATTAATATACCCTGTGGATTGTTGTTAGCAGTGGGAGTGTGCATAACACCACATCCTTTCTTTCTCTTCTTGTCCCAGTATGGATTGATAGGCCAAAAGGAATTCTTTTTCTGTTATACTGGACTTAATGGCCATAAAGTTTGAGTAAAGCCTTTTAGATTTCACTTAATCTTTAGCAATTAATACTGTGACAGACAAGACTTCTTGCTTTTTGCCACAATTCAGAAACATAAAAGTGTTCAGAAATTAATCTACAAATGACGGGTAAAAAAGAAAATAGGAAGCAAAGTGACTGTGTGGGTAAACTAGCTGGATAATGCTTTCAATAACACTGTGATAAGGCTGTGCTGCAGCAGAACTACTGCAATTCTTCTTCCATTCTGGTGAATGGTTGTTAATTATTGTGGTACTGTTTGAACTGCAAGGAGTGAATAAGACACCTCTGGAGTGCCATTTTGCCCTATAACCTCAGCCTACATGTGGAAGATTGAAGAATTCAGGGAAACATGGCTGGAATCTGTTTGGGATGGAGAAGCATAAGCAACCTTGACACTGCCCTGAGCCAAGGTTACCATTACTTGTGATGTGCTTTTCAGCAGTGCAGATCTTCAAATGTCCAGTGGAGTTCATGCAAACTAGATGAAATCTAGTTCCTTGGTGGTACCTAAAATCAAGTTTGGGAAAAATGGAATAACACTTTTGTAATATTTTAAAAGCACACTCCACAGCAAAATAAATCCATAACTCGAATTTTCTCAGCTCTAACAATAATAAACAGATGTCAAAGACAGGAGACATGCAACTCTACAAAACACGGCTGCAATTGACTTTCTCTTCTTAGCACATGGACATGGATGTAAAGATTTTGAAGGGATGTGTTTTATGAATCTATGTGATCACTCAGAATCCATCCATAAGAGTACACAACAACTTAAGGAAAGTGTGTCAAAAATCAGAATCAATGATGGAACTTGATTAGATAACCTGTTTGATGTATGGAGCTTATACTATCTAATATTTAAGCCCTGACTGCCTGATCATGGGCTTATTTATTATTAGAATCGATTGTTTATATCATAGCCTTGGTGGAGAGTGCTTCTCAGGAAAATTCCTTCTGAAGTTAAAAAATCTATCACATAGGGAATTTCAGAAGGAAACAACTACAACACAAACCAGTTGGGAATAACACTTGTTTCTGGAGGAAAATCTAACATTTTGCAAACTAGCAAACTTTGGGTTTCACATTTGATTAATGTCTTTTATACTCTTGAAGATGTGGAAGGGGTTCAGTGAGGTTAACGGCGACAGCAGCACAAATAGGGGCCAGTTTAAAACGATCCTGTGCAATCTGTGCTGGGTTTAAGAAGGAGCCCCGAGCAGCAGCCGCCGCCCGGGCTGCGCTCCCGGGAAGCTGCCGGGAGAGCAGGGAGCAGCTGGGCGATCCTCCGGCTCCCTCTCCAGGACATCGACCTTAATTACAAATAAATCCTCCAGCTCTGCGGCTCCTGCAGCCTTCTCATGGCCAAAGGGAGGAGCAAACCCCAAGCGTCACAGGCATAAGCCTAGGACAGAAGAAACTCCAATATAAGGTTAGCTTCGATATGAAGTGCAGTGAGAGAGGGATGCAGGTAATTCCGAGCACTCCTTAGGAAACACAGGCCAGCACCACTAGTGCTCAGCACTGACAGACAATGTGAACAGACACCCCAACAGCCCCTGTGCTCACTGTGTGACCTGGCCATGCTCTGAGCACCAGCAGCTCAGCTCAGCAGCGCCAGGAACATCCCGCTCCCACAGATGGCCCACGGTGACCAGGGCGCGCTCCTGCTCTCATGGTGGGAAGCTGTCACTGACCCGGTCTCAGCACCCACGCTGTAACTTCCCTGCCTTCAGCATGCAGTAAAGGCAGGAGCCTTTTCTCAGAGCTGTTTGTTGTCAGATTCATTTCTCCATTGGGTTAATTTCCTCTAAATTTGAGGATAATTTCTGCTCTAGGTGTTCTATACATCACCCAATAATACAGCTCTTCATTTAGCTTGTGACACCCACCAGTCTCTAGTTGTGTTCCCTTTTACTGTTAGTTTTGACCTCTTATTTTAAAGGCCAAGAGTTCCTTTCTATTTTGTAAACCCAATTGCCTTAAAACTTCATTTTATACATTTGCTTCTGGCAGAATTCAGCTGTCCAGGTAAGGCCATGCAAAATCCTCCACAGAGGACGCAGGGTGAATTGGCTTTGGGTGGCAAGATTTTCATAGCAGGGGGACTACAGGGGTGGTTTCTGTGAGAAGTTGCCAGAAGCTTCCCTCATGTCCAAAACCCAACACCAGCCAGCTCCAGGACAGACATGCTGCTGGCCAAGGCTGAGCTCATCAGGGATGAGGACAGAATCTCTGGGATAACAGAGTTCTGGGGAAAAAGGCCCTA
The DNA here is from genome assembly GCA_013400775.1 of Chaetops frenatus. Lineage (NCBI taxonomy): Eukaryota > Metazoa > Chordata > Aves > Passeriformes > Picathartidae > Chaetops > Chaetops frenatus. The sequence continues at coordinate 151,465 of VZTR01009135.1, forward strand.
TGCTACTGCAACCAGAAGAGAGGAGTGAGAATATGTGAGAACAACAGCCCTGCAGACCCCAGGGTCAGTGCAGAAGGAGGGGCAGGAGAGCTCCAGGTGCCAGAGCAAAGATTCTCCTGCAGCCCCTGGTGCAGCCCATGGTGAGGCAGCTGAGCCCCCAGAGGTTCTTGGGATCACAGAGATCCACCTGCAGGAGGATCCCATTCCAGAGCAGGTAAATGTCCAAAGAAGGCTGTGACTCTGTGGGAAGCCCATGTTGGAGTAGGCTCCTGGCAGGACTTGTGACACTGTGGGGGATAATCTCTTCCTGAAGGACTGCATCTCATGGGAGGGATGCACATTGGAGGTGTTTGTGAAGAGCTGCAGCCTATGGGCAGGACTCACGTTGGAAAAGTTCATGTAGGACAGTTTTATATGGGAGGAACTCCACGCTGGAGCAGGGGAAGATTGTGAGGAATCGTCCCCTGAGGAGGAAGGAGTGGCCACAGCCACCATTCTCTGTCCTCCTGTGCTGCTGGCGGGGAGGAGGGAGAAAAATTGGAAGTGGAGTGCAGGAAGAAGGAATGGGTAGGGGCACAGTGCTCTTAAGATTTAGTTTTTATTTTTCATTATCCTACATTGATTTGATTGGCAGTAAATTAGGCTAATTTCCCCAAGTTGAGTGTCTTTCCCATGACAGTCACTGGTGAGGATCTCTCCCTGTCCTTATTTCAGCCCACGAGCCTTTCCTTGTATTTTCTCTCCTCTATCTAGCTGAGGAGGGCACTTGGCATCCAGCCAGGGTCAACCCACCACACAAGAGCACAGTAGCTGCAAAACAATGGATTCCCTCATGCTTTACCAGAACAGCACCAATTTCACAGAATCACAGAATCCTCTGAGTTGGAAGGGACCCACAACAGCCATCAAGTCCAACTCTTAGGTGAATGGCCCATGGAGGGACCAAACCCACAACCTTGGCATTATTAACACCCTGTTCTAACCAAATGAGCCTTGAGAACCTGATAGGAGCTGACAGACATAAAAATAGAGAGACCTAGGAACCAAAGTAGCAGCAGATGTAAAAGCAAATTATCAGGTGCTGTGAGTTACAGGTTCATAATTAGGAGGATAAACAGCTGAAAAAGGGTCTCATCAGTATAAAGATGGCAGCCTTTCTATTTAACCCAAGACTAAAGCCAGAAAGGCTTTGGTTTCTATGCAAAACTGAGAAAGGGGATTTTTGTGTGGTGCTATATAGGAAAAAGCACCACACATAGAGGCTGAGCAAGTGAACAATGAAGCTGAACCTGGTGCAGAGGTGAGAGCTCTGTGGCTGTGAAACATAAATGATCTTATTTAAGGCATTAAATGTATTAACTTTTCTGGTTTACCTTCCCTAATTTTCTAGTGATGACTAAGGAAAACCCTTTTTTCCAATTGCCTACTTTAGAACTATTGCTCTAAACTTAAGACTAATTTAATATTTTGAGGAGAGCTTTCTGAGCAGGAAATTTGTGATCAAGTTGTCACAGCTAAAACTGCTAATTCCTGTCTTCTCTTACAGGTTGTTATTAATAGGGATATTACTTTCTGGAGTATGGACTCAAGAGAGACCAGGTAATGCTGCTCTGGTTTCATATCAGCTTCCAGACTTTTCCATAGGTGATATCTAGGCTTATGTGTGTGTTTCAGGAGAGTCTGAAGCTCTTGTCACAGCCTTACTTTCATGTTTTTCTGAGAAACTTTAAACATACAGGGATCTGTTGGAAACTACACTCTTTAGTTTTATGTGTTACTATATTAAGCAAATGTTTCTACCTTTCCTCACTCTTTTAACAAGTACTGATGAATTAATAAGGATTTTATTCTTATTTTCTTGAGTGTAGTTTTTGTTAGTCGCCATTCAGTATGTAAGGTCTTTATCATAGTTTAACCCAGCTGAGTACCAGGTAACTGTTTGCTGATTGCTCATCCTCTCCCACCCCTGCAGAATGGGGAGGAAACTCTGGGAAAGCCTCAGGGGTAGAGAACAATATTTTAATAATTGGAACCAAGTAAAATATGACAATACTAATTGTAATCATAATTTTAGTTCTTAAAATTATAATACCTAAGAAAAATTTATGATGCACAATACATTTGCTCATTGCAGCTGATGTCCAGTGTGTCCCAGCCAACTCCCCCAAGTTTATCTCTAGGTCATGGCACTACTGTATAGCATATACATTGGCCAATTCAGGCCAGTTGTCCTGACAGTGCTACCTCCTGGCTTCTTGTGCACCTCCTCCCTGGCACAGCACGAGCCACTTACAAAGTCTTTGACTTGGTGCTAAGCACGGCTCAGCAACAACCAAAACTTCAGTGTGTTATCAACATAATTCTTGCACTGAATCCAGAATACAGCTCTGTACAGCTACTAGCAAGAGAATTAAATCTATCCCAAAAGGAAAAACAGGACAAGCAGTTACAAACCAGAGCTGGTCCTGGAGCAGCAGATGCAGAGAGCTGTTTCTAGGACTGGCTGCCCTACTCACTGTGGGCCCTATACAAATACATTGGGAGTTCCCAAAGATCAAAGTAAATAGATACTGAAGAAGGCTTTATCCAGCTTGGAGCAATTATATCGCTTCTGCACTGAATCCAATTACTAGGTTGGAGTATTGGTGGAACAGGGTCATGTTCACCAGCATCTGTCTGCTGCTCCTTAGTGTGACCATCTCTGACGTGGGATTGCATCACCAGTTACCTTCAGCCTATGGTGCTGAACCCTCCAGGAAAAAGAATCCTCTCAGCTCCTAAAATGTACCATTGTTGTAAAAGGTCTAGTTGATGTTAGCTTATGGTGCCACAAAAACTCCTGTTTGAAGCAACAAATTCTAATTCTAATAAATTTATTAGAAATGCGTGTCAAATGAGAAGCCTTCTCTGGTCTCTAGTCCTGCACTTAGGACAACGTGTGCCTGCTCCCTGCCTGGAAGGGTTTGGGAACTGTGGCCTGGCTTATGCTGTGGTGATAGCTGGGGCTGAAGCTTCTCAAGAAGTTTCCTTGGCTCCTGTGTGGTCCTCTCCCAGTATGAGCCAGTTGGCTTTCGGTACTGGTACTTGGGCAAGTGACCAGGGTAGGTCTATGTGCTGCTCTCTGTGCAAACTGGCTTTGGGCTCCTCTTGTGAATAGAGGGGGGCAGGTGAAGGTTGGTGGCTATTTTGTGATTCGTTTATAGGGTTTTGTTGATTGAGAAATTCTTTTGGTTTAGAGGTTGGGTTTTTTCTCATTTCAGGAGTGTGTGGGACTTTTATATTCTGTTTTATTTCATCTTGTGTTCAGATTGGGGTGGCAAATCTAGTACCTTTTTGACCCTGTTCTGAAACCCTATTTCCATGACTGGCTATTGCAGGTAGCATTGCCAGACCATCAGAAACCACTACTAATAGGACACTAATTTAGGAGCTAGCTTTTCTCCTGGAATTACTCTCAGTATAAACACAATCTCTCACCCCTCCTGACCAGAGATATATGATGGTCACAACACTAACTTTATAAAGCAATCTGTGAAGTAGATTTGTTTGTATCTTGTTTGGAATCCCCATCTTACCAGCCTTTTCAATATATCTGACACAGAACCCATGAGTTCAGAGTGCCTGGGGAACCTCCTGAGGATAACACTGAGTGCAGAATACGTTGAAGACAAATACTTATCTCTTTCTGTTGTTGGTAAGTTGATGTAGAAGAACTTGGAGAGAGAATTACATGTGGTTAAATGTTTAAAATTCTCTGAGGTGCTTCTGTACTAGAATCCCCTGTGTTGTTTTCCTATTACAGAGCTTAGTAGGTTGAACCTCACTGAGGTAAAGCCAATTGCTACCTTGATTTCTGTAGCCTATACTTTTGACTTGTTTTTTTGATAACTTAGCCATGATTAGACTTGGTTTTTCTGTCTTTGGGCTCAAGTTGAAATGCACACAGTAGTTTCTAGGCATGTTAAAGCTGGTGGATTTTCTTTGTGATAAGAATGTTTTCCAGTAACAGTACATACTATTATGAAAATTCACTAGCTGAAGCTGGCACTACCTTACTTATTTTTGTACTAATGGCTTTCCACCTTCTTGGCTTCAGCTTGGTAGAAGTGTATACTTAATGAAGTTTAAGAAAAATTAACTGGGCCCTCCAGCTATAGAATTAGTAGTCAGCAAGTGGTGCATTTCTGTGAGAAGCATCTCAGAATGCCCTGGAAGGCAGGGCTATAAACATTTTTTGGGCTGTAAACATCTGCTGTAAGATTACACATATAAAATGTAAATTTGGCCTTGAAAAAAACAGTCCATGCCATCCATTTTTCTAGAAGGTTGAACTTGAGTCAAAACACACTTTAAAATATGTTCTTTGTTCAGGTATCTTCCCTAATACACTAAGACACTCTACTGCTGGGATACGTATATCTTAAACCATAAAGCAGTTATTTTTTGAAGGAAAAAAGCCCAAAACAATAAAAACCTCAAAACCATAAAAATAGGTTTGCATACTAAAACCATCCAAGCTAATTTTTAGTGTGTTCACCATCCTGGTGGATTGTCTCCTGAAGAGATTCTGCTGGGCAGGCACCAGAGAAACGTGAGCCTGTGCCAGCCACAGGTCAGTGTCCTGAAGTTGCTGTTGACATCTGCCAATCCTGGCAGCTTTGACACAGATGACCCATCTGACTGTTCTGTGCTTACTGGAGCTTTCACCCCTCTAGGATTTAATATCTTTCCATGTTGGTGGTTTTGGGTTCTTTTCCATCTTTGGTCCTTCAGCTGTGACTGTTCCCTGTCCCAGTGTACCTGTAATTTTACCATTCTTTCTTTCTTTACGCTTTCTTGGAGCTCTTTCCCCATTTTGCAGTTCTCTGAGACTGGGGCATGGAGCTGGGCTGTATCAGAGCAGGTTCAGCTGAACCCTGGTGCCAGAGCAGGTTTCTCAAGGAGTCAGCAGAGAAGGGATTACTTGTTAACACAGATCTTTGCTATTTACTTACCTGTAGATCAGTCTGGCACAGCCTGGGAGCTCGATGAGGCCATGGCAGCACAGTGTGGTTATACAGTAACTTACAGCACCTGGGGTAGCATCGAGCTCCGTGCTTCTGCCCTGAGTTGCCATTCTCACTTAGAGGTAAGTCTGTTACAGACACTTTGACTACAGTGCTCTTGTACACTAGCTTTATGTGAGAAATTACCAAATTATTGATGGGCGTTAACAGAGGTGTCATAATATCCTGAGTATCTGTTAGCAGAAAATTATTTCATTTTCTTGAAATGTATCCAGAGGTCTGAGAATATTCCGTGGTTCTGCCATTGGGATGGCCTCTGGATGAATGCATGAAGTATATCACATATGCCCTTGAAGGGCAACTCTTTTCTTGTGGCTAACAATAGGGAATTCCATCTGACAGCCATGTTGCACTCTGCCCTGACAATATTTAGTGTCTTGAGACACATCAGGGTAAAAACTCAACCTTTGGTTGCTGGCTCACTGCTACTATGTCTTAAAACACAAAACCAACTCTATTTTAGGTTTGTTTGTTTTTCTTATTGTCCAGTTCTGGGGCTATGCAAAAGTAACAAACCTGCTGCACGAAGTATTTATGTTGCCATGTAGCTATACACCTACATACATATATACACATACGTACATGTATCTTGTGTAGTTAATGAAGTAGAAATTGATAATGCTTCAGTATGGAGTTGCTCTTCTGTGCAGAGGCTGGTGGGTGTGTTTTGTAGTTTACTTTTGGGTTGCAAGGATAGGTGGTGCCCCAGCTAGGGAAAATCAGTCTGATGAGCAAATGTTCCCTTTGCCTGTGCAGAAAGATGTGTTCACAGTAACTGTACAAATCAAAACATCTCCTACTCCTGATATGAGCAATGCCACAACTCATCTGAAAAGTGCAAGTTGCCATTACGGTCTGTGGAGTCCCAGAGAGTTCATATGTGAAAGTAACTACATGGAGGTAAGTAATTATGGGAAAGTGCTAAAAGTAAAGAGGTAGGTACTGCAAGATGCTCTTTTAGATTGTTTCCAATACATATTCCTAGAATTTAATCAGCTTCAGACTGTTCCACCATGAGCAGCTTTTGAGTGCACAGTATGCATCTTAAGTGATATATTTATATTATGATTATATAATCTATATTAGCACTAATGGCTAATAAAGCTGTGAAATGGTATTCAAAAGGTTAAGCTCATAGATTGAACTCAATAAAAGTTGTCCCAACAAATCTTAATTGACACAACAGGGATGTATATGTTCTGAAGGATATTTCCCTGTGGAATTTGCCAGGGAGGAGTGCAGAAGGGGAAATGGACTCTTCTTGGAAGAGGATGTGGGAGTCAAGGACAAACTCCTGGTGTTAAGTGGAAATAAAAAGTAGAAGATAGATGGAAAATTAAAAAAAAAAAAAAATCAAGCAGACTATAGGTCATACACTGGACATGGTGGTATCTCTGTCTAGGAAAAGCTGGTTTCCCTTTGAAAAAGACTTGTAGGGTGCTGAAGAAAAGGAAATAAGTAGTATCAGCAAATCCCTTACATATATTTTTTCCCCTTCAGGTTTCTCTCAGGAGGGAGGTTCCACAGACTATAAAAGACTTCATTGAAGATGAACTTGAGGACTGGACTCTTGTCTTTCCAGAAGTTAAACTACAGGTTTTCTTCCTAGTAAAAGCTAGTGCTACCTCTTGCACAACCATCCCTCTTTTCTATAACCACACAGTACTTTCAAAAAGTACATAAGTAGAAAGAGCAGGACTTCTGTAACAAGAAGTTTTAGTATATTTTAATAGGTTAGAAGTACAGATAGCTGTCTGTAGTGTCTGTAGGCTGTGTCTCCAAGGAGGAAATCAAGCCTTCCCGAGGAAAGAGACTGTGAAGAAAAAAAAAAAACAAAACCAAAAACAAAACTTTAAGACCCTATGGCCCAGAAAAGAACTGTGAAGAGGCTTTTTTCTTCTTGGACTCTGTATGTGCAGAGTCTGCAGCAGTGTAGTTAGTGCCATTAGTTATTTTCTGATGCCCTTAATATGGAAAGTTTTCTGTATGCATGAGGTGGGGAAAGCTGGAGGGGTATCCCACTAGCAAAATTTAAAGTAAGGCAACAAAACTTCTGGGCAATTCAGTACAGTAAATCATTCAATGTAGTAAACCTCTTACTTTGAACATCATGTTTAAACTATTGATGAATTTCTCTGGGTAGGCAAAGGCAGAAGAAGGCTCAATATGGCAAATAATATTTCATCAGCCAGAAGAAAAAAGGGCTCTGCTTGTGAGCAATGCTTGGAGTGCAGGCTATGGGCTCAAGGCCACAGACTCCAGGGTTCTGCTGCGAGTGCCATACACTGCTGCCCAAGTTCAGCTGGTCAAGGTTGGTGTGCTCCTTCTGGCCCAACAAGCTGCCAGGCTGTGCAGGTCTAACCAGAAATCTTCCTTACAGGATCAGGGAATTACCTTTTCTGTGCTGAGATCAAGTGCATTTTACCAACACCGATGGGTGATCCTGGTGGTGGACACTGCTGTGGCATGTCCTGTAGGTGAGGACTGTGGTACCTTGCTCCAGTGCCAAAATGTGCAGGGACAGACTGACAACTGAGCTGACAGCTTTCATATCTTGTCCCTAAGATGGTGTGGACTACACGAACAAAACCATCACCTGGACTGTTCCAAAGTACATTCCACCACTCTCTGCTGGAGTGACGAGCTTCAAGGATGTGCTTGTGGAAGCTGGTGTGGATCTACATAAACTCTCTGCCAAGGAAATGGCTTCCAGGAAATATGTGTTATTGAATGAGTTCAATGCAATTACAATGAAGGTTCCAATAGGTGCAGAAGGTGGTTATTACAAGGTAGGTGACTTACACTAGGTCCCAGGAAAGTAATATTCTGGGATGTTTGTTTGTTTTCTGATGAGGAATAATTCTTCATCTTATTCCTTTCAAATGGAAGATGGGAGTAAGGGAGAACAAAGAGTTTGTTAAAAACTCCAGAAGCCCTGACCAAGGATAGTTTTTGTCACCACTTTATGAAGAATTTATTTTCTTGCAAGTACAGATAGACAGAAAGCTACACAGAACTATTGATTCATTATTTCCTCAGGTTGACACAGAGCTTTCACCTCCTAGTCCTGATGTCATACTCCCCAGAGACTGTCCTAACTGGATTGCAAAGCATGCAAGGATTCTGTTGTATTTCACACAGACCACTTTAGAGAAGGGGAATAACCCATTAGTCCAGCAGACCATGTGCTATTGGGGTGGGCTGAGGCTACACATCTAAATCTTGTTGCTTGGGGTGAACTGAGTCCTGGGCAGATGTAGCAACTGAACTTGTAGTGAAGTTGCAGAAGAAGCCCTTTCACTGTGAAATAGTCCCCTGCTGCTTTGAAACTTAGGGAGTGGGAGATCATTTTCCAAACAAAGTGTTCTGAGATAATCTAAACAGGGGTACAAGAGTTCAAGATTCCTGAGAAAAAAAGGGCAATTGTTTGGGGCTGTAGCTTTAGCTGACCTTGAGATGCTCCAACATCATTTTAATACAAAATCAAGCTGTACTAAAGGGTGCTGATTTGAAATTCTAGACTTCTGTGAGCAATGGACAGCTTGGGGCAAAATACACCATCAACCTGTTTTTGAAACACCAGTGGGAAGACAACAAATGGAGACTAACAAAACATACTATCATCAAGGAAATAGAAACACCATTTGAACAAGCAGAAGTTGCTACAATCAATAGTGAGTAGCTGAACACTGAATTTACTGAAGGTTTTGTTACTGTTAAGAGCTTAAAGCTATTTGTTCCTTTTCAGATTTAAATCTGAGTGCCAGGCTAATGAATGTTACAGTGGGAACATTCCTCCCAGACGTTGAGCTTGTGAACTTAACCATTGAGGGTGTTACTGTGGCTGTACCTGAAGCTGTTCAGCATGGCTACCTAATACACAGGACCAGATATGCTAATGGAAGCAAAGCATATGTAATACAAGTCCCACTTGATGCACCAAGTGTTAAAAAAGAGGTGTGTACTGACACACTGCAGCATCCCATGGTATAGAAATGATGATATCACTTGGTGATTTTTCATGTCTAAATATGATTTTCCTAGTACATGGGAGAGGACATGAGAGCATATACCCTGAATGTCACACTCACATTCATCACCCATCCATCAAGTGAGACCTTTGTCATCCCAGTAATTGCACTGTCAGCTGTGAAAGATGCAGGTAAACTTTGTGGATCTTGGGCAAAACTGCACCAGCCTGGCTGTGAGCTGGGCTGGTTTCAGCCAGGGGTACTGCCAGTGCCAGGGAGGTGACTCTTGGCTGTTTTGCAGTACTGCCCAGTGCAACAGGGCTTTGTGATGGGAGGAACCTTCATCTCATTATCACCCATGGGAATGTGGACCAAAATTGGCTACCTTTCATCTCAGACTGGCACCTGACCCCAGAGGCTGCACAGAAGTACAACTACATTCTGAGGGACAATGGCACTCACCTGGCAGTCTCTGTCCCTTTCCTCTCTTCTCATGTGAGCTATGAGGTAAGGCATAGCATATGTAGCAATTGAAAGGCATGTCCCAGCTGTGAGATGTCAACATGGCACAGTACAATCTTGAAAGCAAAATAAAACTTCTCTTTGAGGTGGTCTTCAAAGGTATAATGGATGATTATTCCCTGCCCTTGTAAGAAAATTTTTATTTCCCTTGGTTAATGTTGGCAGAAATAGACAAGGAAAAAAAGAAATATATTCTGCATTTACTTTAAGGCTGAGCATCTTTAATGATAACTATACATGCAATGGAATTTGTATTGCATTCTTCTGCAAAACAACTGAAAAAGCTCACTGTGTGAGCTTCTGGATTAAAAAGATACATCCTGTGAATTTGACTTTGCTCAAGCACCATTATCTTTGTCTTGTGATAACCTGTCCTCTTAGTTTTTGAATGTTTTAGTTGATCAGTGTGTCTTTGTTTTCTTGTTTAACCTGTGATTATCATCTCTAGGGCTTTCATTCCTCTGCAATAAAGGCTTCATTCCACTTAATCTTGAAGGATGGCATCACCTTGGCTCAGAGGAGAGATTTCTCAGTTTCCTGCATGTTTCCACCTTCAGAGCTAATACGTAATAGCATGTTGGGGATTAGCTGTTAATGCAGTCTGAAATGTTTCTAGGTTTTAGTGTTGTGTGGCACTCTGTTTGCTTGTCAGATTTCCTACCTGTTAATATGCCACAAGGCAAGTCAAATTAAATATTGGAGTGGTTATCCTGCCTAGTAAAACAACAGGGGAAGGAGGTGGGAAAATTTACTTCCCATCACACCTCCAAAATCAAGAAGGTTTTCTAAAGAGTTTTTGTGGTTGTTTTGAGAGTTGAATGAAGTGGAGGGTTTTGGTGGAATGTGGGGAGAATCAGCATATAAACTAGTCATTCTAAAGCTACTCATCAGTATTAAATGTACTGACTATGTTGGGTAGAAAAATCATTTTAAAGATGGTGAGAGCTCCTTGTGAGCTGCCAAAAGATCTTGCCAGAAAATTCGTGCAGAACATCTTTGTTGTTAGGCTACAAAAGGAGCTTGAATCTTGATTCATGTGAAAATTTATATTCCTCTTTCAGAATGCCTGCCCAATGGCACTGTGATTATTACTGCACTAAAACTGGTAGGTGGTGAAGATCTGGACACTGCTCTGCTTGTCTTGAGGGACAGACGGTGCAAACCCAGTCTGGTGACAGAGAAGACTGCAACCTTCAAGTTCAATGTGAACACCTGTGGAACAAGTAGAAAGGTAAGGACTGAGTCACAGGAAGTTTACTTTGTCTTGGGGTAGGGTTATTACTTGACCTGGCAGAGCTTCAGAGGTGAGCAGAAGCTGCGTGGAAGCCACAGCTGAAACCAGCACAGTAGTATATCTATAGTCTTTTTCAGAGCTAACTAAATTCAGTTGAGCAGAAGTTCTTATTTGGTGAAAATGTTTTTTTTTCAAGGTCAGAGGTGCTTTCTGAAACTAGCCTTCAGTTTGACAATTGAATTGTTTAGTGGTGGGTTTGAATGTGAGTTTATGCTGATCAGATATACTTGTACCCCTTGCAGAAGCTGGTTGGGCATTGTTAATGACTACATGGCCAAAGACTAGAGTGGGTACTGTTCCTACCACCAAATACTGTACAAATAGAAAATAGACAAAATGACAAATAATCAGAACATAAATGCAGCTTGTTTCAGCATTGTTGCATCTCATTCTACTCATGGATTCAGTAAATAGACACAGCTGTTGTTTTTCTCAGGACCCCTGTGCTCCCTTTCTAGGGTGTTCTGTCATGTCCAAGCTAATAAACTTTCTTCTTGACTGTGGCATAACTGTCAGCTTTAGTTCAGTGGGCGTTGGGCTGTTGGCTGGTAATTTCTGGCCATTTCTAAGCATACTCTGCTCAGTGCAACCTGCCAACCAATTAGTGTTGTAGATATTGTGCTAAACACCAATCAGGCTCTAATATGACTGTCCTGTTTTTAACAATGCACATCTTTCAGTTCAACAGCACAACTATGACATATGAAAATGAAGTACTCTATTTCAGACCTGGCAATGATAAACCCATCTACCAGTAAGTTTCGTACCCTTAAAAAAGGTTATATATGTTATTTTGGTTATTAAAAATCTAATGCTAAACCTCTTCTCTCAGACTGAAATTTCTCTGCTCGTATGCAGTTAAGCAGGCTGATGCTGTCCTATATGAACCCCAGAAGAACCCACCACCCAGTATTAAGCCAGGGTCTGGCTGTCTTGCTCTGTCATTGAAGCTTTTCAAAGGTAACATCTATGATTAGACTCTATAAAATCACTGAATGGCTGAGACTGGAAAGGGCCTGAGATTGGTCTTACTCATCCACTCTATTCAAGCAGGGCAGTGTAGAAAATGTTGCCCAGCACCATGTTCAGATGACATAGTAATATATCAAAGGTTGAAGTGGAAAATTTTTAAGGCCTCTGACAGGGATTTTCTATTCCAAAATGCAACATAAATGGTCAAATATCTGTAGTGGAACAGACACAGGTATGGTTTTCCTGCTTTGTCTGGGCATGATATAAGTTTTGTGTAGTGAATGTGATGCCAGCTTCTCTCTCCTATCAACTCCTGAAATGTTGCTAAGCAGATGCAGCAACTCACTGCAATAGTTTTAACCTGTGTCAAAGATGCAATACTGCTTTAAAATGGTACCTATGCCACAGAAAGGGCTGACTGAAGCCTGAACCAAACATTCATAATGACTGGAATGGCTGTTATGATTTTTTTTTTAGTTGATTTTCCCTTCTCATTACCTTTAAGACAATTTGGAATAAAAATCCTACTCTAATGGCTTTTTGCAGAAGGAGTGTTTCATTTCTGGGTCCTCAGAGCCAAGGAATGTGGTTGAGATTTTTGCTTTCATTGCTGATCTTGTTTCTTGCCATTCTATCCCCATTTCCTGACATTTGTATCCTGTCTCAGGTTTTAGTATTACTGTGCCAGAGTAAATGGTAGTGGAAAAAAGAGTGAAGCAGAAAGTTTGTGAATGCTTGCCCCATAAAAAGGAGGCTCCTAATATCAATACTCTTTTGCAGAGAAATCCTATTCAGAGCCCTACCAGGAATCAGACTATCCTGTGGTAAAATATCTGAAGGAGGCTCTGTATTTTGAAGTTGAACTGCTCCAGCCTAAAGACGCAAGGCTTGACCTAAACCTGGATGACTGTTGGGCTACCAACTCCCAAAGCCAGGACAGCCTTCCCCAGTGGCACATCTTTATACATGGGTGAGCAGGGCTTCCCTCCTCTGTTTGGTGACTGCTCAGCACAAGGTGCTGTACCTCAGGTGGGAGGAAAGGGGAAGAGGCAGAGGCCACCTTGGATGCAATTGCTGCTAATCTGTGGGGCACATATTGGTGTCAGCACAGTGGCTGTGCCTTCTGGGGGCAGCAGGTTGTGTCAGTGGCCACAAGTGCTTCTAGCTAACAGTTTGGGCTGGAAAGAAAGAGCAAGAAGCAAGCCTGACTGTGGCTGAAGAGATCATGAACTGGGGAGATGCTATTCATTCTCCTATAGCCCAAGGAAAATGGAGAGGTTAGCTCCACTGTGTTTCACCTCTTTGCTCTGTTTGAAGATCTGGTTGAAGGTTTAGATTAAATACATTTTCTCTCACTTTGCCAAACAGGTGTGAAAACAATAGAGACTCTTACAGAACTGTCTTCCACAAAGTAAATTACAGCCTCAGAGTAAAATTTCCTCAGCACCTCAAGAGATTTGAAGTGAGGATGTTCACCTTTGTCCAGGGCACATCTGTTTTACAAGAGCAGGTGAGATGTTTCTGTTCTGTTGTGAGCTGTTGGCAGCCCCAGCAGGTGAGCCCGAGGTGCTGCATGCAGCCACTGCTGTGTAAGGGCTTTGCTGGCCTGGGGCTATTGGACACCTCCTTGAAGGCATAACACCCTGGGAGGAGAGAATAAATGCCAGCCACTTGTGCTAAGTTCACATTCAGGTTGGAACAGACCTCCAGAATCCTCAAATCCAGTCTTCGATTATCATCATGCCCACTAAATCATATTGTGAAGTGCTACATCTACTACGTTTTTGAACACTTCCAGGGGTAGTGACTCCACCACTTTCCTTGGGAGGCTGTTCCAATTCTTTATCACTTTTTCAGTGAAAAGCTTTTACCTAGCATCCAACCTGAACTGCTCCTAGAGCAATTTGAGGCCATTTTCCCCTTGTCCTGACACTAGTTGCCTGGGAGAAGTGTCTTGACATAACCTTCATATCCTTTGGGATCTGCATGCATTGGATTCCAGAGAGGAATTTCCTAAATGTAATCTAAGTATTCTTGTCTTGTAGATGTATTTCCACTGCAGTGTGGTGATCTGCAACACTAAGCAACAGCCTTTAGACATGTTTTGTCCAAGGAGATGCAATCCTGGGAAACACAGGCTTGGTAAGAAAACAGGCATGTCTCAAGTGTCTCCTGTGTTTTTGCTCAGCAATTTTGGCATGTGCTCTCACGAGTCATGTCAGGTCACAGACCTCTAGTTGTAGATTATGCTGTACAGGGAGTTAAAAGCTGAAATGTGTTACAGCCCACAGTGCACATCCACATGGGCAAGTGTCATCCGGACCAGTGCTTTTTAGGAAGAAAAACAATAGGGAGAGGTTGGTGTCAATCTTAAATTACACTACTGGAACAGCAAGTGTACTGCTGCTGTAATGTAACAGACTCATGTGCACCTCTCTTCTCCCTGCAGGTGAATGCACCGACTTCTGACAGACTAAACAAGAACTACTTTGTTTTATGAAGCCACAGTTAGGTGGCCTAAGCAAGCACAGCCTGCTGCTCAGATTAGCAAGTAAAATTGTTTCTGTGGTATCTACCGGGAAAACAGATTGGCAGTGTCTTCTGAGAAAAGGGTCAGCTAACCAATATTTGGCTTAACTCTAAATTAAATTATTGTGTTTTTCTTCTCTGTTCCTCTGCAGCATTAAACACTTAGTTCATCTGACCTAGTCTGCTCAGCTAACATGTCTGAAATTTGGGTTACTTTGCAGTCCATAGCATCTGTTTTAGGGTAGAGGAGGAAGGTGGCAAGAGGTGTGAACTTAATTGTAAATCTTCAAGCTTTTTTTTTTTTTTTTTAAGTTTCTGTATGAACAAAAGACTGCAGGGACCTTAATGTTAGTAAAAGAACATGGGTTTTTTTGAAGTAATATGAGGATGAACATCCTTGATCCTGTAGTGGCTGTTGACAGGAAGGCTGTAAACTGTGATGCTTGCAGGAGTGTTTGGGCTCTGCAAGATGCCTTCCCTAGGTGGGTGAAATCACTCACAGGTAACATTAATTGCTGCTTAGCTGAGTATCCTATCAGCCTAAATGGAAACAATTTTTAGTGAAGACTTGTAATAGTAATAATGACAGTACATGGACTCTATATGCAAAGTGTTATGGACTTTTCCTTATTATAGAATGTGATGCTTAGGGGTTCTTGTCAGATTTTCCTGTGTGTGTTTTGTTTGTTTGTTTTTTAATGGGTAAAAACTTTCTTGGTGTTTTCTTTGCATCTGACCAGTGACATGAGTGTAGTTTGGATGCAATGCAGTGTTTTCCTCTACTAATGAAAGTGCTTAGCCTGAATCATGATCCCTTAGGGGTAAATATACAATAGTGGGTATCTCCTTTTTAACTTTTAATTAAAGAGAATTGTGTAACAGGAGATTTCTGTGGAAGCTAACTCTAGCAAGAAAGTATTTTGTGAATCTACTTGCACTTTGTGAGACAGCATGGAGTTGAAAATATTGTATCTCAGTTGCTACCTATACAGAGATCCCACTAAACAGTTTGTGCTGTAGTTGCAGCTTGTGTTTGTAAGTCTTGTTTGTCTTCTAGTTGCCTGCTAAGCATTATCTGTAGTAGATCTCTTACTGACATTTCTGGAAAAATCTATGTGGGCTTTATGATGAGGAACATATCAAGACTGTTTTCCATTAGAGAAGGCTATTGTGATGAAGGATTCATTTTGCTACTCCTGTTGTAGATGAAGACTAAAGCCATGGGGCTGTGTTATTGAGGAATAGCAGGAAAAAGCAGAACACATAAGCCTGACAGCAGATTTGACAAGCCAGTGACTTGGTGCCCAGTGCTTTTCCTTGTGTTAACCCACTGATCTGAGGACTGGGTAATGCTCAGTCTGCAGGCAAAACCCATTGAGAAATCAAGGGAGACTCCTCTAATGTGCTGCCAGGGTTTTGCACCTAAGAGAACACACAGGGGTGCTTTAAGTGTTGTGGTGACTTCCCTGTGTCTTACATAGTGCTGACTGTCTTCCCAAGAAATGAGACTGCTAAACAGTGTTTTTTCCTGCTGAGTGAGTGGCAATCTTCATCTGCCATGACAGTGCCCTACCAGCACAGGCTGCCTTGAGGAGCCTGAGGCACCTTCTCTGTTACATTTGTGTGGAGGGGAACAGAGGCTGCTGTGATAACCAAGCTTGCAGTTGGCCAGCCTATTTCAGTACTGTCAACTCTGTCTTGGTTGTGGCTTCCTGGGTTTTCAGTTTTTTTTCTTTAAACCAAGGCTCAAGGACATCATCAGGCATAGAAATCTGGTATTTAAAATCTTGTCTAAGACACCGTCATTTATTTTCATAAGCTTAGTCAACACCTTGAGACGCTTTATCTGTTGATGGACTTTTAACAGTTGTAGAAAAGCAAGGTAATGCCTATGTACACTGTGGCTCTACTCTTCAGCTCTTCTAAAAGCTTTCTTTAGTGTCATTTTGAAGGATGAGTTGTGTAAGGAATCATCTTCTCTTGAAATCTTTCTGATATGTGGGAAAATTCAAGGACATTTCCCTCCATGGTTGGACAAGGATTTATATAAATCCTCTTGTCAGATGTTCCAACAGCCTGTGAGATACACAAAATCCATTTGAATATCAGTAAAATCTTTTAAAGACGTGACAGTAGTACTCTCTCTACCTCAGAGGTGTCTGTTTATACTAAAATTCAGGAACTGCTTTCCTGGTTATAAATATATAAAAAAGAAAAAAAAAATCTTCAAGTGTTTTATCAACACCTCTTTGCCTTTTAAGTGGATATTTTATGACCACATGCTTTTCCCCTGGTATTTGGGATGTTATTTTTATATCCCTGTTAACACAAGTTGAAAGCAGATCAATCTTCTTTGTTTATGCTTAACATCTTCTGCAAGTTCAACAGGTGAATGACAAAAGTGTAAGGGAAAAGAGAAGTCTGGTGTGATTTGTTTTTATAGGAAAATAGGAATAATAACAGAAATGTACTGCAGATAATTATTTCCATTTCAAATAAATGTTAATAAGTCACTGCTAATAAGTAACCTCATATCTAGTCACTGATAGGTAGAAATCTCATTTTTTTTTTTCTATAGTCTATATTCACTGCAAGGTAATATTTTAGAACTTTACTGTTTTGGTGACTTAAAGTAGCAATAACCTATTATTAATACTGAAAAACTAAGAAAACTGACATTTACTTTTTTTTTTTGTCCTAGTTAGTTTTCTCTCACTGGCATATTCCTTTAATTTTTATTTTTTTTTAAATGCCAAAGTCTTCAGTAAATGCTATACACCTATATCCAGAGGAAAACATGTTTGATAATGCTCTGATGATTTGGAAAGCTTAAGGAAGTTCAAGTCTTGGCTTCTGCCACAAGTCTATTTGAGTCTTTAGCAACTTCCATAACATTTCTGCTTCTCTTTGTGCCTTTGAGTCCAGAAACACTTAAACATAGTGCTAGGTAGAATACTGGAAGAGCATGTGCTTGGGAAAAAATAATGCTTTAAAGCATAAATAAGGTGAGTCTCTTTCCTTATCATGACATCAAGTACTGTAAGAGAGCAAGCCTGGGCTGAGGTTGGTGTATAAAGAAGCAAAAAGCCAGGGGGTTCAGAAGGACCCAGATTCTACAGCTCATTAGAAACCAGACAGCTTTATTGAGATCTGTGAGTTTTCTTTCCTGTCTCCTGCCTGTTAAAGGCAATAAGAGCATTTGTGGTTGCATGACAGAAAAGTTGTGGAGCAAAAGTCAGTCAGATACAGGCCCCCTTGAAGCTGGAGCTGTATTTATGTTCTTGTGGGGTATTTTTTAGCTATTGCTATGCAGAGCTGGAAGGATAGCTCCTGGCTTCCCTAGTCAGAGGGGATATAGCAGCTCTCCCAAGAAATTGGCTGAAGCCCATTTGCAGGAGATTTTCTTTGTCCCAAGCACACCTATGTGCAGCCCAAATGTGTCACCATAAAACCTCTTGGCACCTACGTGGTGCTCCTCAGCATAGAATTTCAAAGCACTGTGTGTGTGCAGGCAGCCCCAGGCTCCCCTCTGCTTTGGGGGTGGGGGGTGATCTCTGTGGGTTACAGAGCTGGGGCTTGCCTAGGGAGCTTCTTGCACTTGTGAGCCTTTAACCACTGGGGAATAGTCTCTCCAAGGTACTTATTCTTACCCTCAAGAGGTGATTTGACCTCCCTGCCCTCCTCAGGGTGTCTGTGTAGGTATTGTCTGCTGCTGGCAGACAACACTGCTGCATCCTTAGTGTGGAGTAGGCAGAGAAGCTGTCACGCTCCTGGATTCAGGTGGAAAACCTCCTGAATCCTGGGCTAATGCCCTACCTGCAAGGCCTCCTCCCTTGCATTGCTGTGTCTCCTGCTAAACAGAGCAGTATCATATCCTTCCAGCTGCCCCAGAACAGCCTCTGGTCCCTGAGGTAGAAAATGAAATCCAGAATCTATTCTCATGTTGTTGGTACCAGCAAGTGCTTCCTCCAGCAGCACCAACTGCCTGGCTCACAGCACCAAAGGAGTTAACCAGTATAAAATCCATTATATGTAACTGCCTGCCCTGCCCTGCCCTGCCTTTTTCTTCCCTAATTAAAAGGCTAGGATGGATGTGGGGCTGCAATCCCTCTTTTCCCTGGCTTCTGAAACTTTTAGCACTCTGTGGTTACACGTGGTCTCCCCTCAGCAATTCACCCAGAGAGGAGGCAAGGGCACAACTCTGGGCGTGAAGAACAGTTCAGGAAACACTTGGTGAGGTCCAGCTGTCTCACCTGATTTGGTGCCACTTGCTCATTTCTCTTGACCTCAGCCTGCTTCTGGGCTGTTTGTCTCTGGCTCAGTGAAAAGTGTGCATTTTAAAGTCCGGAAATAGTTGTTTAAAAAGCAAACAATGTACTATGTGCAGCAAACTGATGGTAGCCACTTCATCAGTAAACAGAGTGAAGGACTGCTCAACCAAATTGCCAGGCCTTCTGTATCTCAAGGTTTCTCCTAAGGTTATAAAATCCATTTCAATTACCTAATTTCTGTAGAAGAGTTTACAATGTGCTTCATTACTTTTTTCTTTAGCATTTGAAAACTGTTTTGCTGTTCTTTCATTTTTATGGCTAGTATCACCTGTGTATGATTTCATGTACCTGACAAGATTGAGTACAGTAGAAAACTATATTTCAGTGGTGATGGTTTCTTCTCTAGGACCCACATTCTGCTTTTCAAGATAGTAAGGAATTTCAATGACATGCTTACCTGCAAAAGGGTGAGCTCTTGGGGAGAGAAGAGTTAATTTAATTGTGTAGGACTAACCCCAGTTCCCTTTCCTGTATCTTTTCACCATGGTGAACAACTCTGTCTCTTAGACAGAGTATAATTTAATTTTTCAGCCATGGCCTTTCAGCTATTTTAGCTTTATTTCCATGTATATTTTCAACATATTGTTTTGAGAGATGGTGCTTGTATGTGAGAGATGTTCTCTACTTTTGTGACTTGTGCAACTTTTTCAGAATAAGGTTCAGATTTTTGCTGCTTTTTTTCTACAGCTTGTTGTGATGTTGCTATTAGAATTAAATACAGCTTTATGGACCTTACAGTCCTGAAAGCTTGATCTCATAACCATAAGTGGGGAACTTGATCTCTTTCATGTCATTTGGTTATCCTAAACTCCTGGGCCTAAAGGAAAAAAGAAGAGGAACCTTAACTGTTTTCAATTTTATTGAGAATAATAAAATCCAGCATTGAATAGTAGCAGGCCTTGTCCCATCTTGTACTGTGAATACAATAATTCAGCTTGTTTTCTCTAGATCAGTGAAATATGTATGCCAAGGGGAAGAATTACAAAAGATGGGGCATACAGAGATTTTATGTTAAGCAGAGCAAGAATTCATTTCTTTCTGGGAGGGGAGAAACACATCCCAGGAAACTTGGAAACTTCAGTCATGGGCACCTACTAAACCACACCTAAGTTGGTCTCACCCCCCTCCCCCCGGGTAAGAGGAGATATCCCCTGAAGGGGGATCAAACAAAATAAATGGTGCATATGTACAACATGTTCTAATAAACTATCTGCATTGTGGGTGAGGGCTTTGGCCCCACTGTGGCACAGGGAGTGATTTAGTGCAGCTCTTTCCCCAGGGTCAGCTTAGATGCAGCCCTGTCCTGCTGCAGCCTGGGGCAGTGGCCCCTGCAATGCTGGGGCCAGGGAGTGGACACAGCCAAGGTCTGGTTCACTGACACAAAGGCAGAACAATGTTCCTGAGACTCACAACCTTGCCTCAGTGGGTACCTAGAGCTGTTGCTCCACCTTGGACTTGCAATGAGACGGAAGAAATCCCCAGGCATGTAAAAAGTTACAGCCCAGCTAGTTCAGGGCCTTTGTCTCCCCCTTTCATTGGGGTGGTGGAGAATGCTGCCTGAGCCACTTCTCCAGGGTGCAGGGTACCTCCTCCTGGGACACTTTCTCCATTCAGCATCACCCAGCTTTGTGAGGCCACTGTTAGCACTCTGTTTGCAGATGGGTAAACCGAGGCAGCAATGCTGCATGACCTGCCAAGGTCATAAATAAAATAACAATGAAAGCAGATCCTTTTAACTCCTTGTTCCTCTGCTTTAACCATAGGCTTCCCTAGCTGGAGAGCATAGTCTCTACCTGTAATTTCCTGTGTGGAATGTTTAAAGGACCTTTGGGTCTTTGAGAAAGAATGTGGGATCAGGATTTCAATTATGGTTCTGTGCGAGGTCCCACAGGTATCACGCAGTTTAAATCCTTTGCAAATAGATCCAGATATCCCTTCCCTATGTGGCAAATCTGCTAAAATCTGGATCAGCGGTACAGATTTATACCGAGGAATGCTCTTCTGACATCAGTTTTGCTACCTCATGTCTCTAATTTGACAATTTTATAGGGCTTTAAAAAACTATTCTACTTATATTCTTGCTGAAACATTAAAGCCTGTAACAAATCTTACATGGGTTAGTTACAAACAGAAGCATGAAGGATATGCTTAAATGAGTTATGCCCGAGTGACAGTAGTACCTGCATAAAGTTGAGAGTAGCTGCTTTTTTGGGATAGTGCTGGATTTCATTCTGATTGCCCCAATATGCACATACCATGTGAGAAGAGCACTAAATCAGCTCAGACTAATCCTTGGAAGAAAAATGCATAAAGATGATTGTAATTCCTTCCAAACAAACAGAAAGAGGGAAAGGGGGAGAAAAAATATAATGAAGTTTTAGCTTTGTGGTTCTCTGCTACAGGATTTATCCACATGCCTAAACCACCTGCCTCATGCAGACTTGCTGATCTGGGGGGAGACAAACCTGTTAGCTTCTAGCTGCTGTGCTCTTTATGCCTCACATCTCCCCCAGCAGAAAAAGTTCATATGACTTAATTAGCTACCCACAACCAGGCTTTGCTCCTCTCTGGCTTGTTTCATAGGCCAAGTCTTATTGAATCAGTTGGGCAATGAGATTTACAAAGCAGCACATGCTTTTGGTGGTGTGGTGCCCATCAGCTAAAAGTCTAAGTAATTAAAAATTAAAATGACAGCCCTAGTTGTTTTGAGACTTTTTTTCAATCGTTTCTGTGTATGTGTTATAGGACTGTGACTGGCTGCAGGAAACTGCTGATCTGATGGCTTTTAATAAAATGATGTTACCAGAGCCCTCCAAGATTTCAGTACAACTTGAGAATAGAACTTTACATCTTTGTGAAACCTGAATCAATTTATTTCATGTCAGAGTGTAGGATACCTCAACCTAATCTTGTTTGCTTAAGAAATTTGATGTAAAAATGTCTTCCAGCATTTATCAGCATTGAAGAGTTTTTTTTACACATTAAATACAGAAAAATTATATACTTCTGTATACATTAACAAAGAAGAGAGGACTTAACAGCAATTTATCTATACAAAATATCAGTTTGCTTATATTTAATTTTCATTATTTAACAATTACCGTTAGATTTTACTTATCTATCAATCAGATTTATAATACACATGACACATTTGTTTACTTGCAAAGATGTTCTCACTATTACTTAGTTTCTTAGTTTCACTTCTTAGGTACAGTTGAAACGTGGATAAATAGACAATACTTGAACTAAATACATGTTCTTCCTCATCCTATTATTAAAGTGCCTACAAATCAATACACTTAGTATTCTTATAGCGTTGTTGTCATTTTTTAAAGTTCAGTTTAACACCTATGGATTTACTATTGTCCTTATAAAACAAGCTCAGTCAGAACAGTGATATGTAAATCCTAGGAAGATCAGTTGGCTTTCTTTTTACTTTCGTATCAGACTAGGTTTAATATTTCTGCAAAGCTTATTAAAAACAAAATAAAATAAAAAAAGGCAAATAGCAAGCCTTCTGTCTCATCAACCTGCAGCTCAGGTTTTCAGGCAATCCTACATCACCTTCCAGCATTGTGTCCCAGGCACAGCGGTGCCTCCGCTTCCCTCGCGCCGTCCTCCTCTCACACCAGGCCCCACCGTACTCTGACGAGGAAGAAACATTGATGGTTTTTGGTTTGTAAAGACCCTGAGTGAGCCGGGGCAGGCTCTCCAGGTGGGCTCTACGCCCGCTTGACGCTGTTGAGGAGCTCGGTCAGTTCGCTGATGTACTTGATGGTGTACTTCAGGGTCTGTATTTTGGTGAGGGGCTGGCCCCGCTGGCTGTAGATGGGGGGCAGGTAATTGCGCAGCGTGTGGAGCGCATCGGCCAAGGTCCTCATCCGCAGCTTCTCCCTCTCGCTGGCCTTCCTCCTGCGCTGGGCTGACATCCGCACCTTGGCGCCCTTGGGCAGCCGGGCCTGCCCGGGGCTGGGCAGGTAGGCGGGGGGAAAGTCCACCAGGCCGTATCCCACCAGGCCGCTGCCGCCGCTGCCGTAGGGGGTCTCGGCCGCCGCCGGACGAGGGGACGAGGAGTAGGACTCAAAGGAGGGCGTCGGGGACAAGCTGTGCGGGGGTGAGATGGAGTGCAGCTCAAAAGACCCAGCGGAGCTCTTCCAGTCCCAGGATGACAAGCAGGCGGAGTGTTCGGAGCCCAAAGCATCTTCCATGTTTGCCAATGTCTCGTGCAGCTTGTCCATGCTGGAGGAGAGCTCGGGAGAGCAATGCCCTCTGCCCACCAGCAAAGGCTGGAGCCGCCGGCTGCCGAGACCTTTTTATGATGGAGGGAGGAAAGTGACAGAGTGGGAACACGGGTTTGGTGCGAGGAGTTCAAAGGAGCGCCAGAAGTGCTAAGATAGAAAATGAACTCCTGATGTGCTAGTTTCTTCTCGGTGATAATTATCAACCTTCAGCTAAAAAGCCTTTAAGCTAACAGGCAACAGCAAGAAAGGGAGAAAAAAAGATTATCTTCTTGCAACTAAACCAATTAAGGCTGCGTATCTACATTGAGTGTTGTGCTGGGGGTAAAGGTGGTGAGAGAGGAAAAAGGAAATTAACCATTTTACAAAACAATTTACAGATCTAGAATTATTTGGTCGCTAACAAAAATCCTAAATTTAAACCATTGGACCCTGATTTTTGGGTAACTGAAGGTGATGGCATTAGAGTGAATATGACCCATGCTTGCTGCTGGGGTAGTCTCTTATCTGCATGTTAATTGTGAAAGTCAAAGATGGTTTGTTTGGATTTGTGTGTGTTATGGCTCTCTGTGGATTTCTCTTCTCATGAGATTGACACTGGATCACTTTGGTTTTCAACATGAGAAAGGAAGAAAGAACTGCAATGCATTCCTTTGCAGTGTGTAGCTTTATTTGCTATTTTAATACATGACTGGCAAATCAAAAAGAAAATCTGTAATTGTAAACAAGGTTAAAGTCCCATTAAAAGATAGGAAAATGTAATTTAGAAAAAAGGTCTGGGAAGCAAAATACACAGTGTATATACTTTGGGTCCAGACAAATGTTTTCCATGGAAATACAATTCAAAGTAATATACAGGTTATGTATTTGTTAGAGAAGACTAGAAGCTACTTCTGTGAAATTTTCTACCTCTAAGAATCTGTTCTTCTGGCAAAAAAGCCCCTTTCCAGCCCCGGTTCAATGCAACAGTGGTTGTATGTTACACAGTTCAAGTGAAAATGTATAACTTATAAATTAATGTCATTAATAAAAAGCACTTTTCATCTCTAGGCTTCAGTACAGCTTACAGTGATGATTAATGTTCTCTATTACTCTGGGGAAATGGATAAGCAGAGGCAAGGAGGAAGTTTCACCAAATCACACAGCAAAGCATTGGGAGAGCCAGGAAAACTGTCCAAAACTCCTGAGCTCTGCAGCTGTTGAGCAGCTCGGCTGCCAGCCATGACTTTGTGCTGGCACATAATGGAAGAAAAATGTAATATATAATGAAAAGAAGGAGAGAAGGAGTGTCAACCTGGAGAAAAATAAAAGTAGGATTTATTTCAGAGTTTCCTTCTGTGTAATGATCTTTGTGTGTTCCATAATCTGCTCCAAACAGAGGCAGGGAATGCCTTAGATTGGCACACAGACAAAGCACACTGAGGTTTTCTGGAACATGCCACTTCTTTCTGTGAAATCCACACAGAAAAAAAACCAAACCAATCCAATACTCAGCATAGTCACTGGGAAGGTTTTTGTGAGTTTTTATGTGTTTGGTATAAAAACATTAGGAGGCAGCTTATGGGACACTTACTGATTTTATGCTGAGATTAATAAGAAAGTACCAAATAGTGAAGGATTTTTGAGTTTCAGCCAGGGCTGAGAGAGTTTGACTGTCATGACATCTACCCCACACAAGAGCTCAGGGCACAGCTCCTACAGACAGGATTGCTTTGTTTTATGGTTATCCCGTCATATTCTGAGCTCTTCTCTGGTCCCTCTTTAAGGAAAACTAGCTGAAAGAGTCCTAAAAAACATAGAGATGCTAAAACTGCTAAAAACTAAAATTAGGATGACAGGTATTTTCTATGACTTCAGTGATCTGAATGGTTTCTTTGAGTATCAAGACAATGGTCACGATGACACAAGTTAGACACAAGATCTAATTTTGCATAAATAGGGAACTTGTTCTGTCCCACTCTTTTTCCTTTTTCCTCCCTGTATTTGTGTTTATAGGGTCTTTTCCATTTGATAGGTCCCCTGTCTTATTTCATGTCTTTTTTTTTTTTCCTGTTAACACAGCAATTAAAAGACTACAAATAGAAAAATATCAGGAGGGGGAGATGGAAGAGGAGGAACTTTTGTCAGAGTGTGAGAAGAAAAAGAAGTTTACAAACACATGTATTTGTACATGTATGTGTGCATGTCAATGTGTATATAATAGGTATGTAATATATAAATGTATTAAAAATACACATAGTGAGCACATATATAAAAGGTTCTACATAGGAGTTTTCAATTTGGAACCAAATAGTAATTTAATGCAGTCAAATTTAGAAGCAAATACTTCAACAAGTCACTTGTTTGCTGACTATAAATAATGTACCTCCTCAGTTAAATTATGGGTAAATCATAGAAAGTATTGCTCAGATACCAAGGGGAAAAGATTTTGTGCATATCCAAGAACTGTACAGATTTTTGCTGTGAATGAGAAATGAACACATTCTGATTTCATCACTGTGTTCTTACATATTGGGGTTCAGATGAGATTAGGCAGTGAAGAGGAATGCAAATTATAGCAATAGCTTTGTCATTTCCCATATGTTACAAGTAAATGTTTAAAGCAACCAAGGCAGGATATGAGAGTATGTAGACAACTGCTCTGGTTGCATGAAAAATCACTGGATCTTATAAGCTTCTGTTCTTGCGAACTGTTACACAAGCAAGAAAAAATTTACAGGCCTTTCTATATTAATAGATAATAAGGGGCTTGCAGGTTTTTTGCATCCTTTTTATGACCACTGTGCTCCCTGACACCGTTTTAGCTTGGACACACCTATTTATGTCCCAAATGCTGCCTGGCTGTGGTCCAGGAGAGGCCACTAAGGACACAGGGGTGAGCAAAGGGTTTCCCCAGACTAAAGCAAGCATTGTCACAACACATCTTCAGAGGCAAAGAAGGGGCTGTGGCCCTGTTTGCTCTCCTGGTGGAGATGCAGACAGAGGTTCTGTTTGGAAAACTAGCCACCCATTTCTGGCCAGGGTCCCCAGGTTCCCTAAACGGACTCAAATGAAATGAGACTGTGAAAGTCTCATTCACAAGAATGAGAATTCTCACTTAGGAGATTATCTTGCCAAGTACAGACAATTATAACAGGCAAAAATCGATGGGAATAGTGGAACAGTTCTCACTGTTATTTATAACACTTTAAAAGGTATCATACAGAGGAAAGCAAGGCTACAGGCTGGATACCAAGTTTATTTTTCTGTACCCTATAACAATTAGATGCTCTCATTAAAGTGCTAAGAAAGTCTACTATTCCAGGTGGCCTCTTCCTAGACAGTAAATCCCCAGAAAAAGTGGGGGAGGGGAAAAAGAAAAAAAAAAAGAAAAAAAACCCCAAGTTTTGCAATCTTTATTTTATTCTGCCTCCTGCAAATTTTAGGAATTTCCCTTTTTTCCATTAATAATGTCAAAACCTTCAGGGAAAGTGAGACATGAGGCTAAGACCAATGAAATATGAACTGACAAAGAATGATAAGGCATTTTCTTCCTGATTGGTACTTTGGATTTTCATTTCAATAATCTATTCTGCAATGTAAAGGCTAACATCTCTATCTTCATCTCCCTTAAAATGAAATGTTCTCTGCTC
The DNA here is from genome assembly GCA_013400775.1 of Chaetops frenatus. NCBI lineage: Eukaryota > Metazoa > Chordata > Aves > Passeriformes > Picathartidae > Chaetops > Chaetops frenatus. Next base: position 178,020 of record VZTR01009135.1, read on the forward strand.
ATGTTTTTTAATATACTACTAGAACATGGATGCATGGAAGGAGCAAAAACATTTCCATTTAAAAAAACCCAAACCACCAATGGCATAGAAAATTTTTATAGCTTCAGGTTTTTAATTTAAAATAAGAAATCCAGTTAATATACCATGATTTTTCTTTCTAAATTAGAATGTGTTTCTACCAGATTCTGATTTTGGTAGGAGAAACAGACAGTGAGTAAAAGATAATATGGGCTGGGAAGAATGCAGGCTGAAACTGAGTAAACATGGATAAAATGTGTTTAAATAATACTATTCCCATCAGTTAGCCTCCTTTATATTCAGGACAGAAGTCTAGACTTATTTTTCACAAGAAGTAGATCATACTAACATCCTTGTAGAGCACTTGGATGATACAGACTCATTTTGCAGTTTGTAATGGGAAGAAAAAAAAAAATACATCTCCCAAAAGCTTTTAAAGTCACTTCAGCTCCCATTTTCCAAGTGGTTCCCCAAGTTTTGGCTGCAAAGCCACCCACTGTGGCTGTCCTGCATGAGCAGCAAATCCCCACAGATAAAATGTGGGGCAAGCAGCTGCAGGTCTCACTAACTTCAGCAGACGCAGCAGGTGTTCAGCACTTCTGAAAAACAGCCTTGAACACCTCTGTTTGCACCCAAGCCAGCAATAAAGGAAGGAGAGGATCCACGACATTTGTTATCCAGAGTCACATTAGCCACCAGACGATGCTTCCCTCCTTTTTGAGGCTTTGTCTCAATTTTTTTTTTAGAATTTTTAGACTTTGAAGCTTCCTTCCTACTTGTGGAAGAAGGTTTGATCTGGGTCCAACCTCAACTGAAACAAATACAACTTATAACTAAGCAAGCTGGTCAACAAATCCATACATTTGGGGTTTTTTTGAGGTCAATATGCCAAAGAATGCAGATGCATAGCCACTTACAATTCCTAGACAGAAAGAAGGTAGTAAGAGAACAAGGACCAATTCTTAGTCTAGCCCTATGAGAGGGAGCCCCAAACCCTTACTATAGTCAATGAAAATAAAGTGTAAATTGGATGTCTAATTGTTATTAGACAATTAGACTCTTTGGTCAAGTAAATCTATGGCTAGCACAAGAGAAAATATTGCTATTAATTTGTAGTAAGATCAGAAATAGTTTACTTTTAATGCTGTTAAAAAAATCCTGTCATAAACACTTAAAACTTTTAATTTTCTCAAGGGTGCAACTCCAAAATATCCAGACTGGACCTGGCTCATGGAGAAGGAACAGTCAAGTGAGTATCACGGATTCCTCCAGGGCTTTGCCTAGTGAACAAGCATCTCTCTGGTGTTGGGCTGGCAGGATCAGGACTTATCTATTTGCTTTGCATCCTCAAATGTAAGTATTTGATCCCCCAAATAGTGTCAGTCACCATCGACTGACAAGTGACATCAGCTCCGCAATTCATTTAAAACATCTGATCTCCAAGCAACTGGCTTCCCAGATGAAAAGCCCTACGTGTGGAATTTACACCTACCCACCTTTTAAGTAGAGAGTTTATTACCTAGTGGCTTTCAGCTGATATTTAGGAATGTCTTTTTTAATACCCTGTTAACAGAAGTTGAAAGGAGGTTCGACTATGTGGTTGGTCTTTAATGTCCACTGGCTACTTCAGCCAAAAGAAAAGGGCAAAGCTGGGGGAGGAAGGAGAGCCTAATAAGATTCATTTTGCTCAGAAATTAGAAGTAACAGATATTATCAAAATAATAGAGGCTGTTTCTGCAGCATAACTCTATTATCACTTAGTGAAGCTAATTATACCAGCTTCCACATTTAGTTTTTAAAACTGTTGTCTGTTGTAATGGAGTGGATGTATCTCAGTTTCTCTTGGGAGAGGTGGAAGGTTACCTGTTGCAAGTATTTCAAGATCAACAGTGCCCCTTCCCTACCCAAAAGCATACATTCAAATTTAATACATTGTGAAATACAATATATTTGATCCCCAAGTGTTTCTTCTACTGTCCCATGAACAGTGGGGTGATTGCCTTTGCCATGTGTAACAGGGGTTTCACAGGCCTTACTAAAAAACTAGGATAGAACCTAAGGGTTTGTACTCTTGCTTTCCTGCTATTAAAATGGGCTTTCATGCATTCATTTTGCAACATGATGAATTGTCCAAAACTAGGCAAATCTTACAAGAAATTCCAATAGCCAGGAAAATCTCATTAAAAGCTCAGTTGTGACTGTTTGTAGTCAAGCTGCAGAGCTGAAGCTGGGTGTTTGTGAAGGGAGCTATTTTTCAATTTCTGTGATTACATTTCAGCTCAGGCTGTTCCTTTTTGTCCACTGAACCTCCTCATCAGTATCTGCTCATTTCTTTCTCCCCCACATCCTAGCACTGATGTGCAGAATTGCTGTGTGCTGCTAACAGAAACCATGTTTCATCTTCGTGCTAAATAAAGTTATGCTCCAGGCACAGCCTGCAGTTCAGTTTAATAATTATAAAATGGATCAATAGTCTGGATAAGAAGCCACATACAAGTGTTAGATTACAGATTTTATTTAGCACTTACATATTTCACATTCTGAAACAAAATGCTGTGTATCTGTTTGAGCACCTTTCAGGGCACATGTTTAGCCCACGGGTGAGGACTGTTAATTTCAAACTGCAATCATAAATTTCTTGTCAAGTTGCTAAATCTTAATTTCAATCACATTCAATTATACCAAAAAAACCCCAAGTCTGTCATTTAGGCTATTGATGAATCGGAATGGGATGTTAATTTGGGGTTTTTTTTTTTTTTTTTGCATTTGCTCAGAGTGTTTCCATGAGTTTTGGCTACCAAATTAAACTCAGTCTTATACAGGTCCCATGAATATATTTGAGTAAAATTGTTCATGTTTTTTATAGGTAATGCTGCATATTCCCTTGCTGCTTCAAGGGAAATACAAGTTGGATATTAGGAAGAAGTTTTTTACAGAAAGGGTGATAAAATGTCAGAATGGTCTGCCCAGGGAGGTGGTGGAGTCACCATCTCTGGATGTGTTTAAAAACAGACTGGATGTGGCACTTGGTGCCATGATCTAGTTGAGGTGTCAGGGCATGGGTTGGACTTGGTGACCTTGGAGATCACTTCCAACCTGGACATTCTGTGAATTCTGTGAATTCTATGAATATGCAGAGGTTTTCAAACGGTGTTGAAGTGTGGGTAGTTAATATCTTGGAGAGCAGAGTTGCCATCAGAGGGACTGGAGAAAATTATCTGGGAGCAGCCTTGGGATGTGCAAAGAGAGCAAAGGCTGTGCTGGCTGGGATAACCCCAGGCAGCAGCACAGGCTCAGGGAAAAATGCCAGAAGGCAGTTTCTTAGAAGACCTGGGAAGCCTGGTGGGTTGAAACACTGGAGCAAGTCCAGAGAAGGGACAGCAGGCCGGCCTGGGGACCAGCAAATGTGGCGTGTGGGCAGAGGGGCAGGGAGCTGGGGCTGCCCGGGGCTCAGGGCAGGCCTTACCACTGCCTGCAATTGCAACTACCTCATGGGGGCATGAAAGGAAGAGGGACCGAGCTCTCTGCACGCTGGAGGAAAGAGGCAACAAACACACTTTCTGAGTCTTAAAAGCCTTTGATCTTTCAGTGGTGCATTATAGGTTTCCTGCTGGTAATAGAAGACACAGATATTTTTTCTGCCTGATTATATTTGTGGACAGTTTTGTTTGGGTTACAAGGCCATAGTGCAGTGGTCTGTGTTCTCTACCACTGAAGACCCTGCTCCTTTTCTTTACCTAATGATCAACTTTTATTTTCCACCCCTTCTGAATTTTTCTATTTCTAGCTTGTCCCATCTATCACTAAATATTATTCCTTTTCCTCTTTCCTTTATATTTTAATTAATTTAATTTCTCTCTCCCTCTCTCTCTCTTTCTTTACGGTTTCATCTATTTGATTTTCTGTGTCTCACTCTTTTTGGTGCTTCTTGGTACTGACAGTAGAAAATTTAATCTTTTGTTGCAATCACCAGCTCATATATATCATACGTCTCTCTTTATCTACTCGGTTGCATGGATAAAGCTAACTTAGAAGCAGGAAACATTTAATTATCCAGTTGAAACAAGCTTTTTAGGCAGTCCTAAGCACAGTCTATGAAATAATTATATTGTTATAGTATATAGTTACAGATAGGGACTCAGTTAAGGTTGTAAAGTTGAAAAAAAATTTACTTTAGGTCACTGCTGTTTATAAAACTATTATATTATTTTTATATTTCTATTTTTAAACACAAAAGAGAGCAAAAAACCTAAACGCCTACTAAGAATACTTAAGTATGGGCCAGTAAGTCAAACTTATGAATCTATCAGGCCAAACAAAGAGAAAGTAAAATGTAGAACTAGAGGGAAAAAAGGATTACCAATCAAACCCTCAGCTTGCCTTAATTCTGAGAGCCCATTTAGCTGTGTGCTGCTGTCCCCATCACTCTGAAGAGACACAGACATCTGGTTTGCACCCTGCCTGAGTTCCTGCTTAGTTAATGGTAATTGGGATGTGTAAAAGCGGTGCATGCATGACTAAGCAGGTAGATCTCACAACAGCAGCTATGCAAATCCAGGGGGCAGCTGGTCCTGGCTGCAGCTCCACTCTCTAAGGACCCAGTTTGCTGCAATCCAGGGAAAACAGCCAAGCACTGTCTGTAGAGGCAGCACAGTCAGGTCACAATCAGGAGGGGAAATCAGGGCACCAATGTCCCGTTCTCAGCCTTGCCACTGACCTGCGTGATCACGAAGAGACCCTGTCTTCTGCCCTTGCTCCCCCAAATGTGCCCCTTCCCTGGGCACAGGCTGTGCCAGGGGAGGGATTACCCCTCTGCCGAGATCTCTACAGTGCCCACCACAGCGGTCAGCTTAAAAGACTCTATGAAATGGAGGCGGAAAGAGAAAGCAATTAAATCTAAATTCTCAGGCTGATAGTGCTTTAAGCCAGTTGAGCTTCCAGAGCAGTGATTTTCTTCAGTAAATATTGGCAAATGGGTTGTAGTAAAAATAAAAAGAAAGGAAAAAAAGAGGAAAGCCTTGATTTCCCTGACATTGACCCGCCCTGTCAGGTATGCGCGTTCATCAGTCTCTCGCTCTTATCTGGTATCTGACATTCTGTGATGAGTTGAAAGCAAAGTAACACAGACGGATGGAGTTCTCTTTTGAAGAACAAAATGTACCGGGAACTGAATTTTCAAGTACATTTTACGTGACGTTAACTCTTAGATTGAAGGAACATCTTTTAAAGGAGAGGGAGGAAAAAAACCCCAGGGACTCAGAAGGGCTATAGATGTTTTTCTATTGATGTGCATCCAAAGTAAGCTAACATTTACATAGTCCCTGCTATTTTCAGTGTACTCCAGACAATAGCTAATCAATACTCATTACACAGCTTTAAAAAGGCCGTGTATTCTGGGGTGGTGACTGAATCCTCCCAAATAAAACCTAGAGCCTGAGGCAATTTGGCCAGACACCTCCACCCTGGGAGCTTTCCTGAGATCAGACTGGCTGTCCTCCTCCAAGAAACCTACAAAGCCTTATATTCTTTCAGAGGAAAAGCTCAATTTTTAGAAATATTATTTGCTAATGGAACAGGAAGGAGTTTAATCCAGGGAATTTTTAATTAGTGCACTCAGACTACTTTGGGAATCAAATCTGAGATGAGAATGAAATGAGGCACTGGTTCACACACCCGGAATTCATCATTATGATCCAGCAGAGGAATCAGCTAGTTATGTTAAATTTTAAAGAATCATGAGGGTTCAGTACTCCTGTTTGAAATATTCAGCTGTGTTCCTTAGACTGGATCCTTAGACTTCCTACTTATATTGAGGTCAGATAGTAAATATTAAGAACATCTTTTATATATCCTGTTTGATTATGTTCATGGTGCCAGTAGCACCCTGATTTTTTTTTTTCAAGGTTTCCTCTTCCAGCCCAAATATAGCTCTCTTGCCCAGAGAGTAAATTTTTTTATTTTTTTTTTTTTAGTAAAGCAAAAATTTAAATAATATTTAACAAGTGGCTTCATGGCTGCCACAGTCTTTTCTCACTTGGTGTAAAAATTCTTCAAGTGTTCTGCAGATCGAGGCTCTTTTCAATAATAAATTCAAACCTCTAGAAAAACACAGTCTCGATAGTGGGCCATCACACTGTATTCTTTAAAATTTTCCATGAGGACTTCCTCTAATTTAAAATAAACTTTGATAAAAGAAGCCTCAATGAATTTTATTTCTAATGTTATATAAAGGCCACTCAAATTCAGCAATAAAATATTTTCTGGACACAAATAGCTTAGTTATTTTTTTCTAGTGTACATCTTCAGGGTGACTCTCAGAGCTGCTTTTGCTCCTAGATCTTCCACCTGGTAAAATGAGCATGTAGGTGTCTGGCCAGGGGCACAAGCACTGAGGGGAAAAGATCAAAGCTCTATAAATGTGTCAAACTTTCAAATGCAAATCACCTGCCATAACGCTGCTGAGAACAAATCCTTCATTATCACCATTCTGTGAAAGGCTTAAATTAGCCTGAATTAGCTGAAAAGAACAAGAAAGAGAAAGCCATCTATCTTCCTGTGAGTTTTATTACCTTTAGATTTATTTGGCTAATGGTTTGATAGCCCACTAATCCGAATATCTGCATAACAGATTCTTCAAATGATACATAAATAAAATATGTGATTACATAATGTTGCTATTATAATGAGATCTGTGACAATAGATTAATAAAAAAGCACTTACAATAAGCCACTCCTTTTCATTGCCAAACTATGAGTTACTGTGATTGATATTATAGCAATTATCAATTGGCTTCTTAGCTTGAATCACATTTAGTGAAATTTTTTAATGTGCACTTCCTAAATTGTGTGTTCTCCAGATAGATGCCGTATCCATCTTTACTTTTGGCTGTCATTCTGCAAACATAATTACTTTCCTAAGAGGTACTATGTCTTGCAGTTTTTTATGAATAGTTTTAGTGATGTATTTGATCAATTTAATTGACTAGAAGAGCAAGAGTTATAAACCTCCACAAACACACTATACTTTATAAGGGGAAACCCTAGTACTGCAGAGAGGTTTTGTTAAGTGAACATTATTTGGAACTTGAAAGAGGACAGGCTGCTGTCAGAAAGCTCTGGGTTGAGTTGGACAAGGCAATGTCTGGGAGGAGCTGGCTCAGGACTCTGAGCTCCACAAGCTTCTTCAAAAGGTGTCCTCAGCTGGATCTGATGAACATCTGTGCTGGTAACATCTATCTGCACCATGGACACTTTGTACCTCACTGGCTCTTCTGTTGGTCAGATTTTTAATATATTCCCTTTCTGAAACAAGTCACTTGCTTGCATTATACTCTGAGTTATAGGACCAGTTAATCACAATGTACAAACTCGGGTCTTTTCCCCATGAGTAACAAGGTTGTAAGATTTCCATCCAAGAGGGCTATGCAAGGTCATATGGACACCCCCATGGGGGGACCCCATAGCTTTGAACTCTCCCTGTTCACTGTCACATCAGAGCAGCTCCAAGTCTTTGGCTTCTGTGGTGAAAGTGGCCTGGCCATTGGAAGACAGCAGTGACTGTTGATAGCAATTCTTTATGAATCTGTAACTTATGGCTTCCCAGTACAAACTCTTTGGTTTTGTAGTAGAAAAGAAAAATCCCACGCTTCAACTGCTGGTAACTTACAAGGTACTTCTTCACAAAGAAGTTTTTGATACACACCACTATTATCGCGCCACTATTTGTTCAGTTCTCTGTAAAAATTCAAACATTTTCTATGCCAGAGCCACATGCCCATTTTACACAGTTATATTCTTCAGCTTCTCAGTGTGGGGAGAGGAATGTTCTCTCTGTAAGACCTCAGTGAGCTGTAGGAAACAGAGCAAGCAAAGAATTAATGGCTTTTTAAAACTTCTTTTATTAAATATGCTAGGTTGTTATACAGAAATCAATAGCTTATTACAGGATAGTTTTCAGCCCACTTTCCAAACCACTGACACCAATGTGGAAGGTGCTGAATTAGAAGATTCTGGATAAAGGTTTATTTGGTAAATAGAAACTTGGCCTTCGAAGCTAAAAAAGCCCACCACCAACCCCAAATAGAAAATGTCACTGTTCATCCTGCTTGTTGTCATTATTATATCTCAGAACTTCTTATCTATGTGATTATTGTAATGTTTTCTTCTGATATTGCTAAAAAGAATATTCTTAAAACAGAATAGCAGAATCACGTATTCTATGAGTTTTTACCATTACCATACTACCAAAACCATAGCAGTTAGCAAATGACTGTAATACTGGGGGGAAATAACAATATACCATCAACTGAAAACTGTATGTCTTTAGAAATCACAAACAAAAATCAAAATACAACTTTTCCCTAATATCGTTCTTGCAAATTCTAAGCAATCTGTAAGAAGATTAGGGATTTTTAGAAAGGGAAACAAAGTAACATCCTCTTTGACGATGGCATTTCAGTAGACATCAGAACAAAGGTGTATTTCTGCTTGGAGATGTGTGAGCACAAACCCGTTCTCTTCCCTTGGACTTGACAGAAAGAACACCTACAAATCCCACACATCTCCTGATAAATATTAACACAGAGGACACAAATCACTACCTGAAACCATGCTGTAAAAGCTTGTATTTTTCAAGATAAAAGGAAATAGAAAAGCAGGAGTAGATGTTGGGCAGGGCATGCCTTACTAAAAATTGTTGTAGGAGCCATACTTAGGGAGGACAACAGTTTGGCTGAGTTTATACAAAGGCAGAGCTGCTGATCTGCATGCCTTGGGCTTTCCCAGGAGGTTATATCAAATCTGGCAACAAAAATGCTTGGGAATTCAGGGTTCATATATGCCCTATGCCACCCCAATGTAGTATTTCCTGCTCTTCTGTTGTATCTCTTAAGCTTCTCTGTAACATCACCTTTCTCAGTTTTCTGATAACTCCTCTAGGCGAAGCCTTTACATCCCCATGTAGCCCTCCTGTACCCTCCATATTTTGTGACATTACTGACAGCCAAAGACAGTCCACATCACAGCTTGGGGAAGCACATGTGAGCTGGCTGCCCAGCAGACTGTCAGCAGAGCCACTGCTGATTTCCTTCCATCTGAAAGGCATGGCACTAATTAGCAGAAATCAGACTCGATTCCACATTTCTAACTGGTAGGTCTGATTTGCTAAAGAAGCCGTTCAATTATTAGAAAAACTAGCAATACATTAGTCTGGAGATAAAGTCCAGGTATGCCTGTGGCTGTCAACTCTTGAAGCCCTTTGTTCCACTAAACCCCAGGTTCTGGGGATTCTGAGACAGAGCTCGTGGCTCTTTCCCACTCAGCTGTAGGCCAAGCAGTGCATTTAACTCCCCAGCGCAAAAGGTTCAAAGAAAACGTTTACAGCACATTGCAGTGGGCTGAGAGACAGAGAGGCTTAAAGGCTAAATCTGCTCTGGGATGTGGCATTCGTGTTGGACTGAAAGACGGCCTGAATTCAGCCTCAAAGGGAGCCACAAATTTCATGGTTTTGAGGCAGATAAAGCTTGTACCATTTCTAGGGTTGGGCCTATCTCATCTGTCTGTTTATATGTGGTGTCACTGCCAGGGCAACACTGGGATGTTAGGATTGAGGAAGAAGACAGCATGTAAGGATTCATCTCGTTTGCCCATGAAATTATCTGAAACAGACCACACTCACAGCTCCTTCTACCATTTGCCAAAGAATACCCAAAACTTAGCACAGATCCAACCTTTGTTAAAAATATTTGGTGAGACAACAACTGGGCTTCAAGCTTGGCTGCAGAGGTGCTCTAGCAGAGCAAATTGCATTTTAAAGTAACAAAATAACAAATATTAATGTAAGAGCTACTTCTTTACTATGTTGGCATAAAATATACACCTGATTAATTTCTATTCCTTCATTGACTTTTCTTCAGACAGCTAGTTAAATGTAAATATTCATCCAGAATTTTAGTAGAGATAACTATTTTTAATGAGCAAAATTTTCAAACGTATGTCCCTTTCTCCAGTTGTGCTCAGTCTCTGAAGTGACAAAACCTGTACAACTTGGTCAAGGGAAATTGGGGCGAGGGTGAAGACTTGGGCTTAAAGAATTATTAAAGTTTCATACATGAATAATCTTAAATTAAATTAATTTCAATACCAATGGCAGGATACACGAGCAGAACTGTGCAGAGTGGTTCTGTCACCCATTGTAATTTTGTTTTCTTGAAACAGTTAAGGTGTTTTGTTTCCTGAAGGAAAAAGTGCTAAATCTAGCACCGAGTTTACGGTTTTGTCAGTAGCACTTGGGTTTACAACAACTCCCAGTAATATTCTAACTGCAGTCTCCTTTTATCTGCTGTTATAATATGGCAGGGCCTGACACCTTTTTAGACATGAAAAGACTATCTTGTCTCAAGTAACAGCTGCCATTAGTCTCTTTCACCACTCCATTTCCAAGCATCTTCCTTGATATAAGAGCACAGAGCCAAGGATGTGCAGATCCTTGAAGTTAAATCCCTTCTCAAATTCGGAAATATCTTGGTTAACTAGCAAAAGAGTTCTTGTGTTCATAAAATTTTTGTGTTTGTTCGGCAGGTTCATATGTGAATAAGTATTTCAATTATCTCTACTAATGGAAAAATGACAATGGGATGCAGAGGCGTGGAGAGGTGTTTTTTTTTTTTTAAATTATGTATTTTGTCCTAGCTCCCTATTGTAGATATTCCAAGAAAAGAGCATTTATTTTCCTTTGTTATTGATTGTGGACCTGAAACAGTGAGTTACAGTCCTAAGGAATGCAAAGTAAATGTTTCCCTTTTTCAAGCTATGCTAAACAAATCAGCTGCATTTAGTGTTTAATACTGTTTTTAAGTGGAAATAATGGTACTTATACTGCTAAGACAGAACCTATGGCTCTGCTCTGTATCTCTGACAGCAACATTCAAGCCGGAGGGAGGCCAGCATGAGGAGTGACAGATGAGGTAAAGTATTCAGGCTGGGACAGTGGTTGAGCAGAAAACCTTTCAGGAAACTACATTAAGAACGAAGAGCCCCTTACCTGCCCCACCTCCATAGCAGGTACATTTTTATTACACTGTATGAAGCACCGTGGTAGAGCCTATTTGGACAGATCAGGACAGATGGTAAATTAAAATCTATTCAGGCTCATGAGGTTGATGCATCAATTGATTTATTCTTATAGGCAGTTTAACATAATCGTGTAGAAATATTCCCTGCAGAAGAAAGTTACGTTACACCCCCTCAATTTATTTAAACATCATTCTCACAACTGTGAGAGGTTGCAAAGCAGTCAGCACAGTAAAAAGCTTCAAAGAAAATTCATCCTTAATCTTCAGATTCAGTAAATTATATAAAAATGAGAAACCAAAACACTTAAAAAACTGTAATTACTCTTCTGTAATGAATCACAAGTTTAATTCAAGCAACAGTCACCCCCAATGATAAATGTTTTTATTTGCTGCAATGGGCAGCTACAGCCTAAATAAAGGGAGCATCCACCAAGTTGTTTTTTCACATCTATTGCTGCTTCTAAAGTAGAGGCAGTAAACTGGCACAAAATTTGGATGCATTACATACAAAAAATACTGAAAATTTTCTGCTTTTCATGTTTGAACTGTACTTGTGAAACCAGATTAATTCATAGGAAAAATCAACATATTTTTTTCCTCTGCAGTTCTTAATATCTTATATCTCATTTCTGACTTTCATCATCCACAAAATATGAACATGTCACAATTCTGACAGAATATTTTCATCTCCTCACACCACGCAGATTTGGAAAACAAAGAAAATTCCCTGCAAAAATGCCTCTGGCCCCCCGATTCTAAAGAAAACTCCAAACCACAGAAATCCACACATTGTGGGAAAAACTGTATGATCCTCCCAGCAGAAGAGCACATTCCCATACCCTGGGAGGGAACAAAAGCGAGTTTGTTCACATGATGTTGGCGTTTTTATTAATGAAAATTTAAACTCTTGATTTCAATTTTCAGTATTCAAAATCATGAGAAAGGAAATAAAAAATAATGCATAACCAAGAACAATGTTTTTTTTTTTTCACAAAAAAACCCTCTACTCAGATCTCTCCATTACTGACCACTGCATAAGGAATGGTTCCCTGCCCTTGGCACAGGGGTTGGAACTAGAGGATTTGAAGGTCCCTTCCAACCCAATCCATTCTGTCATGCTATGAATCTCTGTATTTACAGCTCCCAGGTAATTTATTCTCCTTCACAACACTATTCTTCCAGTTACCCTGTCACATCAGCTGGGTGCTTAAGAGTCTCCAGAAGACAAAGACCATCTTCAAAACTGAAAATAAGTTTCCAATATTTTTGATTTTTTCCTCATTTACAGAATACATTTATCATTTGGAAAATCAATTATTGATAAAATTTTTCCATCTTCCCACAGAGTAAACTAGGAAAGTACCGGTTTTGCTAATTATAGACTGTACTAGCTATAGGCTACCTATGTCTTCCTTAAACACATCTGGAATTCACCTTCTGAACTTGGAAGTTGAATTCCAGACGTGGAATGTCCCTAACCATTATGTAAAACTGACATTTTCACTAAGGCACAGATATTCTAAATTTCTCTTGTTAACATTGTATCTTGGCAGGAGTTGTCTTCCTTCTGGCTGGTGCACAGAAAAATTTACAAACACTAAAATACAGAAAAAGAGGCATTCTTTCAACAGGCATCTGCTGAAGACAACTTTTTTTTGGTGTATGAATTTGGATTGCTTCTATAATAGAGGTAGGAGGAGCACCTTCAAAACTATAATTGTACTCAAGTTTCCCCTTTTAAAAAAACCCAAACATAATATTATTCAAAAAACTTGCAACATGATAATTAGATTTTCTGTAACTTAACTTTTGCTCTATTATTATGAATTGAAGTGAATGTTAGATGGGATTTCAACCTTCTTTAAGAAAAAATACCCTACACTTTAACTGTTTAATTGAAACACTCATCAAATTTCCTTAAATATTAGATATGACAGCTGCAAGACCAGAGTATCCTTACATGGCTTATTTCACTCTTTGGAAGAGGGACACCCCCAAAGAAGAGCTTATTATGGGGCATGGCAGATAGAAATTTAGCTACCCTGTGAGAGTACATCTGCTGTGTGTCTATCTGATCCTTCAGAGATGGTCAACACAACCAGAAACACAGGCTTTCAAAACTCATTTCCAAACTTGCAAAATTAAATTAGTGGAGGAGAATGGATAATTTCAGTTTAAACATGCTGCATCACTTTGTCTTCTTATGAGAATCCAACAGCACTGTGTGCACTGTTCTAGTAAGTGCTTTTATAAGCAAGACTAATAGCTGTACACAAAATCTGCACAATTGGTTGGGAAAACACCCTTTTTCTTAAATAAATATCCCCCATCCTTGCATATTGTATCCTGATGCCTATGTATCAAGTTCAGAATGTAAACACACCCAGAATGACTGGTACTCGCCTACAATCAACTGTTTGGTACTTTTGCTAACATTATAGTGTCAAACTTCAGCTCCAGTGACAGCACTTGCTATTCATCAAAACTGTGTCCACATAAAATTGATAGAGAATACTGCAGAAACTTTGAGAAAGAACTCTTTAAGAACTGACAGTTAACTGATAATTAATTGTTATCATAATCTATTTTATGGAGAACCTAATTGATTTTGATTCTTCCTTTCAGTCTTTCAGCTAGGGGAAGGGGACTGTCGGCCCATGCATAAGTCAGAACATCACTTTTGTCTTCCTGTTTGGGATCAGAACCCAATCTTTCAATTGGTTGCTCTGGACTTTGGGAACAATTAACTTCCTCTACAGAGGATGGCTGTGGTGATACTTGCACTGAGAAACTATTAACAGCTTTCTTTAAATTGGTCGTTTTCTTCTTCCCTTTAATTGTAAGGGCTGAGTCACTATTTGTCCTTTTGCTAGTAACAACACTACTCCTTTTCTTTGTAAAACATTTTTTCAACTGGCCAGAGTTCAGTTGCCTTTTCTGCTGCTCATAAACCAGGATTTTATCCATGTGCCCATCATCGCTGTCTTCGCTAGAAGAGCATCTGTTCTGACAGACACTCTTTTTAAAAGAAGCTTTCCAAGCAGTTTCAATACAAGCTTCTTTAATGTGACAGCCACTTGCATCTGCTGGCTTTTGAGATGCTGGAAGCATTTCACAGCTGGGATGAAGCACCTCTGCTGTCTGCCCACTGAAGGCTAGAGATGCTGAACCACTTACATAAGGGTCTTTTTGCACCATTTCAGCCAGGATGGCAGCTTTTTTGTAGGCATCTTGATAGACACGTACACTGCATTCACTTGCAGAGTTTTCTGGTAGAACATTTTTACTTTCCGGCACTGGTTTATTTAACTGCCATGAGGAAGAGACATGATTTCTATCAGGATTCAATGTTTCTTTTGTTTGTTTAAAACATTTCAAAGACTCCAATTGCATTACATCTTCAGACAAAGGCTGTGATGGAATGGGAGCCTTCTTGAGTATTCGCTCACTTAAAGACCACTCCTGAAGCTGTCCCATAGCATCATTTGAAAACAAATCATCTTCACTACCTGAATGTGTACCAGACTGTGTAACATCAGAATATTCTGAGCTATTTCTTACTGTTTTGTGACCTCGTGGATGTGAGTGTTTTATGCATGTGGTCAAGTCAGGTGATGGACTACAGTCATCACCTCCATGAGCTGGTGAAGTGCTGAAGCAAGTTCCTTTCCCATCAGTACTGCTCAGCTGCAGAGCAGCTGGTACAGAGGAAGAGGATGATATCCCTGAATACTTAGTGCATTGTGAGGGCACAGATGAGTCAGCAAGAACAGCTGCTGATGCCGACACATGAACTGTTGCTGTGCAGGAAGCTGCAGCTAAGATTCTGTCTTTTGATCCAGTACTTCTCTGCTGTGTCTGATCTTCTGGGGGAGCTTTTGTATCTGACATGGAGTATTGCACAGGAAGAATTCTGTATGCAGGCTTTAAACTAATTTGAGACAGAAGACTGGTAATTTCATCACAAGCATTTGGTAATTCCTTTTCTTCCGGTCTGTCTTTCTTTTCTGGAAAAAAAAAAAAAATCATAAAAAGTGCAATTTGAATAGCATAGAAATCACAGTTCATATTTCTTAGTGCAAAGGTATAGAATAGTAAGATTAAAGCACAGCCTCTGCAAGTTATCATGATCTCATCTTGTTTTGGCATGATATTGCTCAAGAATGGGAGGAATGCTTTTTGCTTTTTTGCATTCTGGCAAGACTCATACATTGATAAGAAATAAGCTTCTGTACTTACTTTTCCGTTTCTTCTGAAGAACTTCTGACTTTTCCACTTGATAGAAGGCAACAACATCAGGATAAGCAGCCTGAAACAAAGACTCTTCTTCTACTGTGGCTACAAACAACTCCACAGGCTCATCTTCTGGATCAACATAATGTTCTGAAAAAATAATGAACGTACTTTTGGTATGAATATACACATGACAAAGTAGGGAATGAAAAACCAAACAGCAAAGATCTGAGTACAAAGAAGGTACATCAAAAGTCAGTAGTATGATATTTGAGATTTACCTACAAGTGAAGTCTTTTTCTTCCTGCCAGTCTCCTGGCATAAACAGACACACTACAGGGAAAAGTCTGGCAGCACACAAAATTTTCTAGCTAGTAAATAGTGGCAGCTTCGGGTACATAGTAAAATAAGGTATAAAATACATAGCTCAGGTCTTACTAACGTGTACCAGAAAAAGTAGCTAAAGACAGAGTCCCTTGCTTTCTAGGTAAATTTCTTTTCTCTTTAAAGCATTGTTTTTTCTTTCAGGGTATGTGAAACTTAGTGCACATTTTCTGTTGTTTCCACAGAACACAAGTTTCCAATCTCATCAACATTCCATTGCCTCAGAGTGTTGCCAAACTCTTGTCCTCTTTAAAGCTTCATTTCATCTTTTTCTATGAACTGTTTTGTTCCATAATGTATATAGAAACCAGACTCACCTGGTTTATGCCATTCAATTTCAAAACAAGGAATTCCATTTTTAACACGTGTCTTAACAATTCTGTAAGAAGAGAAAGTCTATTAAAGGACTTAAATCTAAAAATATTTCAATATTCTAATTTGGAATGATTCAGAGAAAAAAATCTCGTAAAATTGGAATTACCACACCTTTTGAAAAAATACACTACTCTGTATACAGTAAAATTTGGAGTATAGATTTGAGCACTGAGGCATTTTGACACTCAGAAAAGCATTTACACAAAATAAAAAAGTTCTTCTGTAATAAACACAATGCAGACTCCTACAAACATTAGTTTGGTATCTCCAGCTGTGACCTGCCTGAAAGGCAGGTCCTACTTGACCAACCTGATCTTCTTCTTCAACAGGGCGACCCACTCAAGCAGATGAGGGAAAGGCTGTGGATTTTGTTTGCCTAGACTTCAGTAAAACTTTGGTGCCATTTCCCACAGCTTTCTCCTGGGGAAACTGGCTGCTCATGGCTGGCATAGGTGCACTGGGGCAAACATGGTTTGGATAGTCAAGCCCAGAGAGGGGTGGTGAAGAGAGTTACATCTAGCTGGAGGCCAGTCACTGATGGGACTCCCCAGAGCTCAATACTGGGGACAGTCCTGTTTAATGACTTCATCAATGATCTGGATGAAAGGATCAAGTGCAGTCACACATGACACCAAGTTGGGCAGGAGTGTTTATCTGCTGGAAGACAGGAAGGCTCTGCAGAGGGATCTGGACAGGCTGGATTGATGCTGAGGCCAATGGTATCGGGTTCAGCAAGGCCAAGTGCTGGGTCCTGCCCTTGGGTCACAAAAACCCCTGCAGTGCTACAGGCTGGGGCAGAGTGGCTGGAAAGTGGCCAAGAGCAAAAGGACCTGGGGGTGTTGGTCAAGAGCAGCTGAGCATGAACCAGAGTGTGCCCAGGTGGTCAAGAAGGCCAATGGCACCCTGGCTGTATCAGCAATAGAGTGGCCAGCAGGACCAGGGCAGTGATCGTCCACCTGCACTCAGCACTGGTGAGGCCACACCTCAATCCTGTGTCTATTTCTGGGTCCCCCACCACAAGGGGCGGTACTGGACACACTGGAGCACGTCCAGAGAAGGGCAGTGGAGCTGATGAAGGGTCTGGAGCACANCAGCTGAGCATGAACCAGAGTGTGCCCAGGTGGTCAAGAAGGCCAATGGCACCCTGGCTGTATCAGCAATAGAGTGGCCAGCAGGACCAGGGCAGTGATCGTCCACCTGCACTCAGCACTGGTGAGGCCACACCTCAATCCTGTGTCTATTTCTGGGTCCCCCACCACAAGGGGCGGTACTGGACACACTGGAGCACGTCCAGAGAAGGGCAGTGGAGCTGATGAAGGGTCTGGAGCACAAGTGTGAAAGGAGCAGCTGAGGAAGCTGTGGGTGTTTAGTCCAGGGAGGACCTTCTGGCTCTCTGCAACTGCCTGAAAGGAGTTTGCAGCCAGCTGGGGGTCAGTCTCTTCTCCCAAATAACAACTAATAAGAAAGGAAAGGAAATGGCCTCCAGCTGTACCAGGGGAGGACTAGATTGGATATTAGAAAAAACTTCTTAATGGAAAGGGTTGTCAGTCATTGGGACAAACTGCCCAGGGAAGTTGTTGAGCCACCATCCCCGGAGATATTTAATTTAAAAGATTTCTAGATGTGGCACTGAGGGACATGGTTTAGTAGTGGACTTGTCAGTGTCAGGTTAATGGCTGGACTTCTCCAAACTAAATAGTTCTATGATTTTAACATACTAATGCCAGAGAAGGCTGCTGCCCTGGACAGTAATTTTCTGAATGACCAGAAAGGGTCGTTTATATCTTTCGGGTGAGAGCATGAGGAGAGACAAAACTTGAACTGAGCAGGGACAGTCAGTCACTATGAGATTTTTCTAAAAAAATTTTCTAGTTTAGTAGTTTCCTATGTGTGAAGAGTAGGATCATGCTGATCCTGCTGAGCCATTACTGCATTTTTAAACACTTTTTAACAAAAGAAAGCTTTGAGAGCACATACCATCTGTCTTTTAAACTCCTGAAACACTAGGAAGTGTTATAACAGAGAATGTCAATGAATTCATTCATCAATGTAAATGCTGGTAAATTATATTCCCAATCTATTTAAAAAGCATCCTCCAACCAGTCTCCCCAATCTTTTGAAAGTAACACTGAATAGATCAGCATCTCTGGAAGTACTAATTCAGGACTAGACACACCAACCCAGAAGAGATACTATCACACTGCTACTGACTGTCTTCCTATGCCACAAAAGTAATATCTAAAAGCCTTGACCAGCATGGAAAAACTACTAACCTTCTTCCAATAAAAGAATTAGTGAGGCAGGGGGAATTTGGGTTTCATCTGGGAAATGAAACCATCAGATAAAGTAAGTCACAATTCCCTTCACAAAGTGAAGTTCAGATTTGCCAACAGACACTGTAGATTCTAGAAGTTGACTTAAGTTTAAGAAAAGATTAGATCATTAAAAAAATAAATTACATTGAGGGCTGATAGAATAAGAAAATACTAATTCTGGCTCAGTACGTTTCTAAATAACAAATCTGGATGGTGGGAAATTATTCTGGGAAAAAGTAATTACATGCTTTTCTTGCTTTTTCTTCCCTGCATGTCCATTTTTAGTAACAGTATACTTGGCCATTTTTATATTCCTAAATGCAGCAGTCCTGAATGAAAAGTATTGTTGACACATAATACAATGACAGCTGGTGGGTCTGAAAAGCAACCAGAGACTATGACTGAATTTGCAGATGCTCATTTCTAAGCCTGAGCTCTTATTTCGAGACACAGAATTCAATTCAACAGTTCTCTGCTAAGAACCTGAGCAGAGGACCTAGGCAGATCCAAGGAAAAGAAACAAGAAGCACAGGAGAACACAAGCACTGCCAGTTACAATTAAACTGCTCTAGGTATTACTTTGCACAGCAGTAGTAGAATTGGTGCACTGATCTGAATTTTTGCCTCTATTCAAAACAAGCACAAAGCTTGAAACAGGGATGGAAGAAAACAGTATTTTCTCTTTTTTTTTTAGAAAAACCTAGTAAACATATTAAGAAGTTCAAGAAATCAAGCTACATTACCGGATTGCCTGCAGCTGTTTTGAGTCAACATAGCCAGATTTTCTCTGGATCATATCATAACGTGTCAAAAGTGCTAACAGCTTCTTACAAGCATAATGTTTGGTCCATTCCATCTTCTCTGAAGCAAACAGCTGTTTGGATAAAAAAAAAAAAATTCCCAAACTTTAAACCTTTCTTTATTCTGTTCGATATCATGCTTAGATAGTTATGTATTTGGGACACCAGGCTAAATAATTAAAATATCTAAAGTGCTTTTATACATTAGTGTAATGCCCAACAACACCTCACTGCCAAGGGAGGGAACAGGGCAGATTCATCAGTGGTCAGTGACAATCCAAGGGAACAGTTGTGTGGTGGCAGCAGCAGGGATAAGACAGTTGCTGAACACCTTGTCAGATTCACATCAGCTCTGCAAAGAGCTGTGAAAGTTACAGATTTAACATGTGAGACAATGAACATGGATTCTCATCAAAGCCACATTGTTTAACTGTGGTCTACTCTACTATCCACAATTCTCACACTGTCATCAAACCCAAAAAATGAAACATTGTAAGAGATCTGATTTAGCCAACAAAAAACCAAATAGAAAACAAAGCTAATATTCCTAGAAAACAATGCTAATGTACATATATTAGCACCCTCACCCCCATCTAGTAATATTGGACAATGAAAAACAAAACAATGACAAGTGAGCTTTTTCTTTCTTCCACTTTTCTAGCCCCTATTTACAGCAACTGATTCTTTCCAAAGTCTTCAATTTTGGGCTTTCAAAACAGTAAAATACCAGTAAAATATTAAGATGTTGTAGCAAGATTCTTTAATTCTTATTTCAAGTAAAATTATCAATGAAGATCACAATTATCACAGATACCTTCCTTAGTAATAAACAAAAGACTACAAAGATGAATATTCAATATTTTGTTATATACCTGAAAGGACAATAAATTTGGCCTTTGATATTCCTTTATGTTGATCAACTTATTCTTGTTTACAAGAAACTCTTGGATAACCTAGAGATAAAACATGAAAGAGTTTAAGAGATGGCACAAAGATGAAATTTAAACTAATTGATTAAAATAATTAATATTAAGTAGTCTTGTTTTTTACCTCAGAGAATGGAAAGCCCTCACAACTCTTGGCTTTTCTGCAGGTAAAACAATGTGTTAGGAACTGAGGACAAATGGGAAAAAATGCAGAACCTAAATGCTCACCCTGCACATGAATGCAGGCAAAAGCAGTTAATTTTTCAGGCCATTCCTACTTTCTGATACTGTCCTCCACTGCATTTGCTTGTTTCACTTGCTCCCACCGATGCCATGCACAAGGGCAGCAGTGTTTGGAGTCACTGGGTTTGCAACATCTCACACTTTCACAGAATTTACATCCATTGTGCTCATGTTCCTTGTAAGATCCTACAGAAACAGACACACAAAGTGAGGAGAAAAGAGGTTTCCAAAATCTCCAAACCTATAAAGCCAATATTACAAATACAAAGCTCAGAACATGTGTGGCTGTGATGTGAATAGCAGCTGTAAGCAGATCTGAGTGCATCAGCTGCATTTATGGATCTACAGTAAAAACTGAAAAAGACATGCAGGCTTCCATTCTTCTCAAGATTTCTTCCCTCAACAGTTTCAGATCTTAAGCTGGAAACTTTTTATCTTAAAACTAGAGAAGTAATGTGTGATTATCTGGAAAACACATATAAGTAATATATTTGAATCAGGCTTTTCCTTCACCCAATGATGGGTTTGAATGATCAAAGATGATACCAAAATGAGGGTTCTTGGGATTAATTTCTTTTTAAGAAAACACTGCTGTAAACCTAACCAATGCTAATGAGATTCAGTCCTCTTGATGCAGGACCGATTCAGGCAACTAAAGAAATAGTTACTGGGCAGTATAGAGTATAACATGCTGTCTTTACTGACCATGTTAAAAAGGCAAATATCTGTGATACCACAACAGCATTGTCACAACATTCCATCTGCTGTCAGCTAGTTTCACATTTGAAGAAAATTAGTCTCAAGTCTTAAAAGTGTTTACATAAGGGTACATATACACAGTGCTGAAAATGGGAAGATGGAAGCTGAAAAGACTTTTTAACACTAGTAGTGAAAAACCTCATAACCCAATAAAACAAAACCCATCACCCCTCACCCCATAGTAAAAAGTGAACAATTAGGCTAGAAGTACAGCTCAGCACTTTTCACACTGACCTGGATGACAGCACTCTGAACAGTGAATTACCCTTTTAACAACCAAAGGTGGATTATCATCATACTGAAATTGTTCCTTCCACTGCTCAAACCTAAAAGGATGATGTTAAAAGGACCAAGAAATGTTTTTAGCTTTCACACCAGAAACACTGAAAAATAATCTCTTTATACTTCTCAAGTATTTATCCAAGAAACAGTTGCTCAACTATGAAACAGGGTTCTTTTACAGTACATCATGTTAAATTTCTAGCATTGACACACACGTTAGGATAACAAACATAGAAAGCATTTGGTATCTCAAATCCTAATACACAACCCAATTAAAAATCAGCAAGCCGCTCCTCAGTCCCTACAACTTTCACCCCCATATATCAACATACAACTGCTACCTCAAGAGCTAGGAGCCAGCTAATGTTTAAGACAAATAATTGACTTGGCTAGCAAAACACCCCATTCCTTTAGCAAACAGAAGATAAGGAATATGGTAATATCCTTCCCAAAAAAAGAATTAAAAATATTATCTTGGGGCTGAAGTACATACTATTAAGTCTTTGAATAAAAAAGCACTTAGGTAAAATTCCATTTTACCTTTGCAGTAAGTTTTGACCTCGCAGAGACTCAATTAACTTTAAAGCCTGTTCCTTCCCAACTCCTGGAACCCCCTACAGAGAAATATGAAACATTATTTAATTACAAACAAAATATTCATATTCTAACAAAAAACATCTTTATAACATTGTGTAGAGAAATGACAAAAAGTGATTCCAGATGTTGAGAATAAACTGAGAAAAATATTTTTGCCCAAGTTCTAAGGGCAGAGAAGGTGACAGATCACAGCTGTGCTGCCAGTGCAACACACAAGCTGTTCATATGCTCAACAGCACCTCATATAAAACAAGGCAAAGGAAGAAGTAGAAAGCAATAATAAACTAAAAGAAATTCAAACCAGAATAGAGAAGTTACAATGAAGTAGTGAAACACTGGCACAGGTTGCCCAGAGAGGTGATAGATGCCCCATTCTGGAAATACTCAAGGAAAGATTGGAATGGGGCTCTGGGTGACCTGGTTTAATTGAAGATGTCCCTCACTGCAGAGGGGTTGGGTTAACTGAACTTAGAGGTCCCTTCTGACCCAAACTATTGTATCAGTCTGTGATTTAAAACACACATCCTGCTTTCCAGTTCTTTCCATCTTCACCCTATTTTGGCCAAGAATCAATACATCTGATTTTAAAGATTGTATTGAGTGTATTTTCTACAGCATCATTACAAATAAATCTGTATTTATTCAGTTGTAATGGCACAACTGAATACATACAACCATATAAAATAAATCTACATTCCCAACCAAGTCCTCATTGGACTACAGTCCTCATTTGACTACACTCAAGTAAAGTCAGATATTCAGCTTCTGCAAGGAAAGCATTATTTTGATGTATTTTCAACAAAGTAAGTGCAATTATAGCATGGTGTTCTCATTTACCTGTTCTGCCAAACTCTATTCCCAACTCACTCCCATAATTCAGCTTTCCTAACAAGTTTCTGTCTTCATCTACTTTGCTATGCTGCAGTAACTCAAAGGACCTATCTGACATCACGTAATTGTGACACTTGAGGACTATTTAAGAACCTGGCATTCCAGGAGCTGCTTTGGTACAATAACCACTGATTATCCACTGGTTTTTTTTACTCCCTCTCTTTGCACAGTAGTAACAAACCATTTAAAGATTCTTGTAACAGAAACAAAAGTAAAAAAAAAAACCCAAAACAAAACCCAAAACAAAAATAATGAAAGCTTTTTTTCCCAGCACTATCAGTTGTTTATAGGACAGTTTTCACAATTATTTAAGAATAACTAGATATCCACTGCAAGCCTGAATGGGAGCAACCATTGCCTAAAGTCACTACATGATGCACTGTATGGAAATCAAATGTCATCCCACTTCTCCTCCCTTTCAAATAGCCATTACAACAGCTTCTGTTCAAAGTCTCAAAATAGAATTCAAGAGTTTAAAGGAAAGAGAAAAAAAGAAGTAGTAATGAGAGATTTCTCTCAATTAACTAGGCAAACTTTGAAATACATCACTTCTAATTCTTCATAAATTCTATATTTACAAACAATGAAACAGGAACACATCCAAACTGCATCCAGAACTGCCTTTACTAATAACTACAGCTAAAAATCATCACTACTAAGTCTTCCAAAGAGCACAGACAAAGCCATTTTTTCTCATTTTACACAGCTACCCTGTCAGGGATGCACTTGTATGTGACTTGTTACAAAGCATCCTCACAAACAATGGAGTTCTCACACCTTGGCTCAATGTAATCAGCATCTGAATTTCTGCCTTCACCTCCATTATAGAAAAGGCTTGAAACAATACAAAACAGTCTTAGAAACACTGCCGTTCATGAACCACTTTGAATATCTTTAGCCTTTCACAAACAGAATCTACAGTGACTTACAATGCACCTTCTACTGGATCTCAGTAATCATGCACTGCATAAGCTTTACCAGCATGCACATCTCCCTCGATACACTTTGTTGTTTTTCAAGACAGTATAAGCACCAAATAAATAATAATTATATTGCTTACCTTTGGAAGATAATCACAGCCCAGAAGAACTGCTAGCCCAATCAAAGACTCTCTATCACAACCAAGTTTCTCCTTAATAGAGGACATTGTGTAACTGTCAAGATGTGGATCCTACAAGAGAAATATATTGCATATTATTTGTGTTACATCAGTGAAGGAACTGCCCTAAGTCATGTTCAGTTGTGATTGCTTACTCACCCCTATTCACTCACACCTGCAGGAAAGGCATCAACCCCATAAAAGGGGTCTAACAGAAAAAAAATTACCTGACACCAGTGAACAACTACAATCCTGGAACTTCAAGTATGGCCATCAATTGTTGAAAGAAACTAAAATAAGCCAAGAGGTCCAGGACACAGATGGACAACCATGTTACATGATGGCTCACAGGTGAGGCACAAAGAGTTACAGTGATGGTGTTAAATCAGGCTGGTGATCTCTAACTAGAGGGGGTCTACAGGGCTCCCATCCTCAGCCCACTTCTCCACATCTTCATTAACATCCTGAACTTGATACAAAAAGGGTCAATTCAATTTCAGGACTGGAAGGAATACTAAATAAGTTTACCAACAACACTAAATTGGGAGGAGATGTTAACTCCCTCAAGGGAAGAGAGACAAATTAGAGATGAGCATTCACCAACCATATGAAGTTTAACACAGGGAAGTGCTGGATTCTGCATTTGGGATGAGGTAACCCTGGCTGTGTGCACACACTGGGGAATGAGAGGCTGAAGGGCAGCACAGCAGAAAGGGACCTGGGGGTCCTGGTCCATGGCAAGTTGAACCTGAGCCAGCAGTGCCCTGGCAGCCAGGAGGGACAGCCCTGTCCTGGGGGGCATCAGGGACAGCATGGCCAGCCAGGCAAGGGAGGGGATTGTCCTGCTCTGCTCTGCACTGGGGCAGCCTCACCTCCAGTGCTGGGGACAGTTCTGGGTGCCACAATATCAAAAATACATTAAGCCATTAGAGAGCATCCAAAGGAGCAAAAAAGATGGTGAAGGGCCCTGAGGGGAAGCTGTAAAAGGAGTGGCTGAAGTCAGTTGGTCTGTTCAGCCTGGAGAACTGAGGGGAGACCTCACTGCAGCCTTCAACATCTTCACATGAGGAAGGAGAGGGGCAGACACTGATCTCTCATCTCTTCACTCTGGTGACCAGTGATAGGACTCAAGGAAGCAGCATGAAACAGTGTCAGGGGAATTTTGGGTTGAATACCAGGAAAAAGTTTTTCACCCAAAGGGTGGTTGGGCACTGGAACAGGCTCCCCAGGGAAGTGGTCACAGCACCAAGACACACCTGACAGAGTTCAAAAGGTGTTTGGACAATGCTGTCAGACACATGGTGTGATTCTTGGGGTGTCCTGTGCAGGGCCAGGAGTTGGACTCATTGATCCTTTTGGTCCCTTACAACTCAGTATATTCTATCACTCTAGGTGATTTTATTGTTTATTACCTGTAGAAAAAAGTGTAGCAAAACTACCAGTATTGAATCCTAATGGCTGTGCAAGTCATTTCAGGAAGTGAAGGTTTTAAAATGCATGTAAACATTTTAATGTACTACTTAAGTAAAATAAAAGAATAAAAATGTTACCTAACATATTAGGCATAAGCTAAAGGAATATTTAAAAGGTAAAGAGACTCAAATACAAAATAAAATCAAGACTAACATCAATTAAAACATATGCCACTGTCTTCTTCCTCAATCATGACAAAAACATCTCCCCACAAGCCAATAAACCAAAATGATCCATTTTGCTAGAACAGATGCTCCTAACAGACACACACTCACAAATTATTTTTTCATGCTGACCTATATGTGTAACTAAGTACCACCTGAAAGACTGAGCTTGCCTTCATTGTTGGTGATAAATGACAAGGAGGCTGAACAAAAGCACCAGGTCAAGGAAGAACTCAAACGTGGTGTCACCAAAGCAAATAACCTTCCATCAACCCTAATTATTTTTTTAAGCGTTAATTATTTGTAGTGCACTTCTTTTGTTCTATTGATTTTCTCATATCTCTGAAGTATTTTCTCAACAAATCTTTCAGATGAACATTATAAATTACAGAAATTTAGGGTAGCCATTCAGCAGTTCTGGAAAACTGTATTCTTAACAAATGAACACTTCAGTTTAAGGCCATAAATAACTTGTTTTTTTGAATGATCACAACAATTTATTATGATACAAGATGTACAATCTCCACCCTATTCATGCCCAATTGGGACGAACAGCATTAACTGCAAGTATATTTAATAATAAAATGAATCTGTAAGATGCAAGTATGGGAACACTTAATAGACCCAGGAAGCTGATCACTCCCATATGATCTAAGGGTAAAATTTATAGGAAGCAATTACCTAACTTCTCCACTATAAACAAGGAAATAGGAAAGAAGTTTGCTATTTAGTTTTATATGAGACACCACAGGGTGCTACAAACACAGTCAATATTACCCTGTTATCAGTAGTTTGGTTCTCACAGCCAATACAAGAATTACCAATGAATTGAATAAAATGTTCCTGTCTTAAACATACCATTTTAAACAAATTCAACTACTAAAAGGTAAGTTTTATAAGTATTTTTTCAAGTCCCTTCTTTCTACTTACATTTCAGTAAAGAGTCTACAGAGAGGGTGGGAACAGAGGGAGGTATATTACCTTAGCATTCATGGCAAAGTTCCTATAAACTGTTTGAGCTCCATACAAGAAAACATCTCCATCATTGGTAATGCAGCCATCAACAAGTCCTTTTGCATTTAGGTAGGCACACATTGCCTCTGCTTCTCCAGCTGCTTGAACCCAAGGGACACCTAAACACTCCAGCAGTTCAAGGCACTAAAAGAAGGAACACAAAAGGAAAGAGGTTGAATGCTGAGCTATTAAATTCACTTATTAGCACACATTTTCTCAGACACAAGTGCATATAAAAACCACAACTGTTGCACTGCCTATGTAACACTTCATCAAAGTACTGCTTTAGCAAAAATAGTTTCCTGTAACAGTGAAAAAGCAAATATCCACAAAGAGCTAAGTATTAATTACAGGACTTGAACACAGCACGATTAATGGCCACTCCTTCACAAAAATCTTTACACTTTAAACAGATATTTAGGATGTTTTCAGAAGAAGAGTGACAAAGGAGTATTTATCTTTGTGAAGCAATGCTGTTTACTCAAGCAGTAATGCTGAGCCAGAACAGACATCTTCCAACAGATGCCAAACTCCCCAAGAATACCAAGCAGAAAAGTACAACGTTGCCATTCTACCAAGACCGGACCACTGTATAAGACACACTGACACATATTTACAAATTTCAGAGAAAATATTTAATTTTAGACTGTAAGAATAAAACATGAATCGATATGTACAGTCTAGTGAAACCCTGAGTGTCCATAAATTCTACTTCATAAAATTTTGAATAGACAAAAATGGTTAATGGGAGTGGGAAGATACAAAGAAGTATGGATACTAATACTATAAAAGAACAGCAACATTAAATTTTGCAATAAATGCTCAATTATGATTGTCAATCACAACAGCACAACATGCACAGGGACACATCAATCAGAAAATTATGCTGACACTGTTTCTCTTCAATAACACTTAGCGATGGTATAAGGCCTGACTTCAAAGGTGCACATTCCTTCAAACCTCAAAATATTGTTTACATTATTGCACACGCACCATGGGAGGATGACCACTGCAAACCAGCCTTTGTTTAGCAACAAGCTGGTTTTTGAGCTGGGTGAGGCCGACAATAAACAGATCCTATGAGGTGGGATAATGCTTTTTATCTTGCCAATTTCCTCCTTTACACAACTGGCTCAGGTGTAAAATATGTACACACCAGTCCTTCAGTGTCATTCCACCCTAATCCACTCCAAGGGATCTGTGAACAAGAACCTCAGTTACCCAGCCTTCGGGAGTGGGTTGTAACAAAAGCTACCACTTATTTCAAGTTCCTATATTTAATTTGGTTAAGATTTCTTTCTATCACATTAAAAATACTTGAACACTCAGTTACTCACCTCTTTTAACATGGCTTTAAATAAAGATCTCCCTGTTCTTACAGCTCCAGCTTTCTTTGAAGGCCCAAAGCGTATCTCATTCCTCTTGCTCATGGTGTCTGCTTTCAACCTGGGGGCCTCTCCCTCCATGACAAATACTAATTTAATTCCCATTGATGTAAAGAAAGAGAACCGAAAAAATAGGTTTCTGCAACAAAGCAAAGTGTTCCATAAGTTGTACTATTTGTGAAGACTGATTTCTTCAGTCATTTTCCTTATATCCCTTATATTTTCCTGGGCCTACCACTGGAAAAATCCTAGCATTGTCTTTCCCTCTAATGATTCTCTAGCCCCTGAGCTAAACAAACCTCTGATCTATATTCTTGTCTTTGGGTGAAATTGTCGTACTATGAAACTGTAGCAGCTTTACAAAATTCCCAAGAAAATACCAGGTAATGACAGGAAAGTTCTTTTTCGGGTGTAAAGATGAAGGCAAACTTAAAAGGCTTAATAAAAATACATTCAATATCCAAAATCTGCCTCCAAACATATAATTACACAGATTCTTCTATATCAAATATTATCAATACAGATACATCTGAAGTGACTGAATGCTGTAGTATTGGACAGACATAAAGAAATCATTACCATGCCAATTTATTTCATATGCAAACCAGCAAAATTGAGGGGTGGAATTTTACAAGGCTGCAGTAATAAATCTTTGGAATACAACAGTGAAGTTAACAGCAGCCATCTCAAACAGCATATGCTTTTGGCAGTAATTCCAGTATCAATCTTTCAAAAGGAGTAGATCAAACATTTATATCAGTTTGACTGACACGGAGGGTCCATTACTCTATATTTAATTTTGTACAGCTACTACTGGCAAAAAACAGTAAGCTGGTCTTTTGAGGTTAGTTCTATTTTCACAAATGATGTAAAAAACCAATCCATACAATAAGTTACTCAAAAATACAAATTGTCAGAAAAAAATTTAATTTTCAACTGTCTGAAAACACTTTTTTGGTAGAAATCTGTTCAACCCTTTGTCTTGCTTTGGAGATCTGGACTGATGCTTCCATTCCACTGCACACAGGACATCCTACCAGACTGATGCAATGACTTTGGTCATGCTGCCAGTTTTATAGTTAATTATTCATTTCAGGTTGTAAGTATAAAAAATTTTAAGACATTATTCTCAGAAAATGCTGAGATTTTGTATCATGCTGATATTTCATGACAAACTGAACAGAAGTCACAGGATTGTATAACACCATCTAGTAACTCAGTATTCTGCACTGATAACCAGTAAAAAGCACTGAGGAAAATTCTGGTTTTTTTCATTTTTATCAGCACTGTTTGCAGAAATCAGTGCTTTGAATGATCATTTCTCATTTCTTAGGTAACTCATCTAAATTAAAAATATATACATATTCTTCAAGGTTGTTCAAATGCCTGAGGAATGATTTAAACTTATTTAATTCAACACGGGGGTCCTACTTAGTATTAACTTCAAGCCCTTTACATATGTAGCATAAGTGATAACTGAATCAAAACACCAGTCATATGAATTTCAGAGCTACTCTTAGAAGCCTTTTAAATGAGTAACATATTTATATTATACAGCTCTAAGTTTTGGCTCAAATAAGTTACATGGATACCATACCTGAGATGTGGCTTAGTAACTACTCCAACCATCTTTTTAACGGTCTGTGCTTCACAAACCCACAAACTTAAATCAACAGCAAGTGTTTTCCCTCTGAGACTACTCAGACTGACAGGCTGTCTCACAGGCTCAAGGATTTGCCACAGGTGAGTGACTCCCATTGTTTTAGCTTCCTTGTTGTCAGAAGGTGAATTTTAACTGTGAAGACCAAATAAAATAGTTTCAGATTATGACATGAAGTATTATGACTGTGAGGTTCAGAAGATAAATTTATTTGCCATTATCAGTTCTACTTTTATGAACCAAGAACACTTGCAACCAAGTCTTCTAAGTGTAGTGACTCCAGTCCACAGGTGGTTTACTACCAAACACCTTCTTTGGACTCAACAGTTGCATTACTAACAGGCTGAAAATTAACAAAAACAAACTCAGTTGAAGAATAGAAAAAAAAACTAACCAAAAAATATTAATTTCCAAGTCTCATGTGTCCTTACATAAACACAATCCAAGTTTTATTCAAAAACAAACCACAGGATTCCTAATTTCTTGATTTGAGGTACGATTCACATTAAAATTTTCTGTTCAAATAGAAGCAGCTTAAAACTATTTCAGGAATATTCACAATGACAATAGAATTTAAACTTTCCTTACATTCCAAGATGCTAGAAGGGTCAATACCCAGAGATTCTGGCTTGGGAAATTCAAGCTGGAGTTCAGGAAAAACAGATAGTCTTGCTGCAGTGGCTGCTCACAGATTGCAGACATTCTTAACATCTGGCTGGCATACTGTCCCTACTGCTTTCATCCAGTGCTAGTGGAAATCTCTGAGCAGGGAATCAGCAGTGATTGGCACTGAAATTTCAGAAGAAAACTCCAAAGTAGTATTAAGAGGAAGGCATTACTTTATTCTGACAATGGATGCCCAGGGAATAGCTCCGCCCAACATGCACACCTGGCTCAAGATGGTGCACCTCTTTCTAACCCAGGGATATCCTCACTCATCCAAAAATTGTTACCTTCAAGGCAATCTCAGAGCCCTTAAATGGGATTGGGCCAACTTGACTTGTTACCAAAGTCTCAATGCAACACGATGACTTCTGACTGTGCCTTCCAAGAAATGTCCAGGCATTTCTAACACTGTGATTGCAGAAACACACCAGTGTGTATGCTTCCACTGTGTAATTTTGGTACTGTGTGACTAGCACTACCTATAATGCATGCCAGTAGAAAACATATATCCATTAGGAGGTGTATTTTTTTGTCTTATGTAACTTTACTTATACAGCTCCACTCTCCATGGTACCCTAGTACCACATTCATTTTCATCTGTTTTCATTACTTTTCTGGTTTTCACACCTTGCCAGTTTTACACAAGACCTCTAGCATATACTCTTTCCCCCCTTCACAATACCAATTTATTCCTGCAGTTATTGTACAAAATTTGTCTCATGCTTATTTATTTTCTCTTCTCTCCCAATATTAAAATATAAAATTCAAATAAAATCTGGAACATTTTGCGTTTCAGATTTTGACACTACTGTGTATTCATATAAATTAAAACACTCCTTTGAATAAATCAGACTAGACCTGTGCTCAGAGATCTGCTAAAGACAGGTGAGGAGCTAAGTCACTGTGTGGTCTCTCATATTTAACACCACAATCTGTCAGAACAGCAAGCCTGCCTTTGGAGGGTATATTCTTTTATACTCTATTCTGTTTTAAAGCAAGGCAGCTATTCAATTATAGGTTATTTTAAAACCAAGTTCTCATGTCAAGATTTACTTTCAACAGAATTTAGGTCTCTAATCCACTTCTTTACTACAATCACTCAACCTCATTTTAGTTGTATGAATACAGAGCACAGTTTATCGCTTTTGTTGTTATCTGTCAAGCACATAAAATTAGTTAAAAATACAAATTAAGCATAAAAATACATAGCACAATTTCTTGAAGTCCAGGATGATCAATTTCTCTGATGCACAGGGGAAGTATCCAAACCTTCCCAAAAGACATGCACAACAATTCAGTTTCAGTGAGACAATACCTAACAAAAAAGGGAGTTGTCTTTTTTACGTTATCTTTTAGTTTCTGCCAGTCTGCATCAATACAATTTCTTCAAAACAACTGTGTTAGTCAGTTTCTAAATACTATTATGGAATGTCACGTGGTACTTAATTAATGGGAAAGACAAGCACACTGCAAACACCCTACATTCCGTTAGATTACAAATAATAATAATAATTAGAAAAAACATAAAAATTGAAAACTAAAAAAAAAGGTCGACTTTTCATTGTAATAAAATATAGCTATTTGAGAACTTAAGTGTTTCATATCCCATTGAACATATATCTAAGGGTGAGTTATGAAAGCCTGCAAGACCTACCAGTCTTTGCTTTTTTTGAGTGTATTTTGAAAAATACTTGAATTTGGATTCTGTGTACAAACAGCTCTACTCTTAATATGAATGATATTTCTACTCACATTTTATTCAAGAGCTTCGCTGATCAGAAGCCTCCAGCTCCAGAGAGACGGCAACTTCTAAAGAAGCAAGACTGAACTTGAATTATTTTCATATACTTAGAAATCACTGAAGATCATTAACGGTAAAAATACCCCCCCCCCCCAACCTTCTCAATGTCTCTTTAGGGTAGAATGTGCTAAATCTATAAAGCCTTAATGTTTTATATCATGTTTTAAGGCTACATTCTGCTCTACTAAGTTTTTTTTACACAGCCAGAAAAGCCAGTTACTTAAAAATAACTACAGAAAGCATTTAACGCTGAAACTCAATTCATACAGACGTACTTTCACACATTACCAAAGTAACTTGCAAAGACAGTCAAACACATGCTTTATGTCCACCCAGAGGCCTTTAAAAATGTGGAAAAACACGGGAAGGAAAAGCGCGGAGAAGGAAAAACACGGCGAAAGAAACACGAAAGCCCAGATGTTTTTAACAACTCTCCCCCTCTCTCTCTGCGTTACCCCAGCACAGTTCTGCCAATAAACCTGCGCACCGAAAGGACAGCAGTGACGCGTTCAAGCATTTGCAGATTCCTCCCCAGGCGCTTACGGGTCTTTCCCGCAGGATGAACACAACGCCGAGCGGCTGCCGGCGAGCGAGGCGCCCGGAGGCGCGGGCTCCCCGCACGCAGCGTTTGAAACTCCCTCCCAGCTGCGCCAGCGCTCCCCGCGCACCGCGCCCACAGGAAGAGGCGCGCCCGAGCGCCCCTGGGCTGCTCAGCCTCGGCTCGGGACCAACGGGAGCTCAGAGCCCCGTGCGAGCCCCGTGCGAGCCCCGTCAGAGCCGGGCCCGGTCTGACCGGGCTGCAGAGCCGCGAGCGCCCCGCCCCCCCACACCCGAAAATGGCGCGCGCACGGAAACGGCCCCGCGGAGCGCGCAGGCGCCGCACTCGCGGCGGCGGCTCTTCCGCCCGTTCCGGCCCGGTCCGCCCCGCCCGCCCCGCCGTGCGGGGATCGGGAGCTGTCCCAGGTAACGGGGCGCGGGGCAGGCGAGGGGTGAAGGGACGGGTCACCCGTGCCGGGCGAGGGTCCTGGCGGGCGCTGTGCGGGCGCGCCCCGCTCTCTGGACAGCTGGCAGGGAGGGGAGGGCGGCCTGGCGGCCGCAAGGCGGGACAACGACTGCCACCCGCTGCTCCCGCTGCCCCGGCCCGGCGCCGCGGTTGCTGCGCAGGTGGCTCTGCGGGGCCAGTTAGCGGCCGGAGCTGGCGAGTGTCACCCGCTGCCCGGCGCGGGCGCCCCGCCGGCTGTTAGCGCTGCCCCGGGTGCCCTCCTCTGCCGGCGGAGAGCAGGAGCGGCGGCCGCCCAGGCGTCCCAGCCGCCGAGGGACCCGTGTCTCTTTCCTAGGGTGTGGGGCATCCTTCCGCGTGTTGCGGTGCTGGGAAAAGCAACAGGTAATCGTGGACTTGGGGGATTTCTGACCCTCTTTCGTTTTCGCTGTCCATAGAGGGGGCAGAGCTGCCCTCTGTGCCGCAGTGCAGTTCTGGGCTGCTCGGTACAAGAGAGAGATGGAGGTCCGGTGGAGGGCTGTGAAAGATGATTAAGGGACTGAAGCATCTCTCTTATGAGGAAGAGGATGAAGGGAGTTGGGCCTGTTCAGCTCCGAGAAAAGACTGCTGAGAGGGGACCTCTATCAGTATAAAAGTCTAAAGGGGAGTGTCACCAAGGCTCTCCTTGGTGGTGCCGAGCAGCAAGATGAGAGGCAGCGGGCAGATACGGATGTACAGGAAGATCCATCTGAACAAGAGGAGGGATATCTTTGCTGCACAGGTGCACACAAATTGGAACTGATTGCCCAGAGAGGCTGTAGGGTCTCCCTTACTGGAGATACTCAAGAACCACCTAGACACAATCCTGTCCTATGTGCTCTGGGATGACCCTGCTTGAGCAGGAGGTTGGACCAGATGACCCACTGTGTCCCCCTTCCAGCCTTACCCACTCTGTGATTCGGTGATTCTATGGGTCAGGCAGTGCTTTTCCAGTGTTCAGATGGGATGGTATAGGCTTCTTACGCACTGGCTGCAAATATATTAGGAGAGGAGTCCTGAGTATCAGACTTGTACTCTAGCATGGAACATCTGGCTCAGATAGTCCCAGAAATGTAGAACACCCCACTGTGTCTGAGGCTGGGCTTCTGACTTGAGCCCTCGGAAACACCTCCCTTTAGATACAACAGATAGTGTTGCACTTCATTATTATTAACTGCTAGTGTTAATTTGTAATTTTATTGCTATTTTTGTGACTGTTAAATGTAGTGTGCTATACATCAGCTAAAGATCTCAGGTATTTTCTTCCTCTTCTTCCCTCTGCTTCTTCCCATATCTTGTGTTCCTCTCACCATAGGTGTGTTCTGATGTCTTTGCTTTACCTCTGTTCTGCCAACTGGGTGAAAGGCAGGGTTATAGCTGGGCTGGGTCCAGTGTGGTTGAAGTGGATGTCCTGTAAGACAGATGGGACACCTTCCTGCCTTACGTGGATACCAGGCCAGGGAGGGCTCCTAGAAAGCCAGTGTTGTGGCTTTGGTGACTGCAGGTTGGTTGTGTCAGCTCTGGATGAGGCAAGCTGTGACCAGGTAGGGAAAAGGGAAGCAGTTGTGGAGCTCCACTGCAGTGAATACTGTGGAAAGATAAGCCATTGATTAATTTGGAACATGGGTGAACATCAGTGGATGCAGCCTCTGCCTTCCTATCCTTTGATGTGGACAGGGTAAGTACTTTGCTGCTGTAACATGTAGCAGTCCTTATAGTTTTATACAGGACATTTTGAGGCATTTTTCTTTTGTGCTCTCATTATGTGCATAACAATTGCTTGTCATAATTTGTAGTGATCCTTTGATTGCTTTTATAATTGAATCTGTATGGCCTTTATTTGCTCCCAGTTATAGGTCCAGTTTTTATTCCTAACTATCTACTTTTACATTCCATGATAGTGAGGTTTATTTTCTATATTAAATCAGTACTCTTGATTTCTCTTCCTGAATGAGTGTTGGATTCTTACTTAAATTATTAACTTGACTTTGTCATCACAAGTTTCCATTAACATAGTCTTACTGTATATTGCAATGTACTGAAGTATATTTTATACTTCAGTTTTTAAATATGATGCCTGGTCCATTAAAAAATCCTTTCGTTAACATTTGTCAATAATGTCCATTGTTGGCTTCTCAGTAGCCTATTACATATTTTAAAATGTACTGATGTATGTTTTTGCCAATTTAATTGTTTCCAGTATAGTACTGCATACTTTAATAACCTTCAGATAGGTTGGATCAACTGCTTTTCCTTTGCTTTGAATAGTTATTCCTGAACTGTTGTTAAAGTTAGGGTAAGTTGTGCTGAGACTTAAAGCAATACTTTTTTATCAATTAAAAATTTAATGATGAAAATTAGGGGTGCCTTGGTGCAAGAGTTTTGGGAGCAATTAATGTAAAAAAAGGACTTTTCTTGTCAAAAGTATCAAGATGACATGAAGATGAAATTCAAATCTGTGTCATTTTCTGTGTACTTATTTTTTTAAATGTTGGTTATTTCTTCCTGTGCCTTCTAAAGCCTTGTTTCTTGTAAAATCTTATTAAGGCGTTCCTTGTGGCTGCAGTCAGATTCTCGTTCCTTTCAGCTTTTTTGTACTCGGGGAAGGTTCTGCATCCACTGATACTTGTCATAATTTCTGAGGCTACTTAATATAGTTTGCTTGTAGTTCCAGTTAAGTTTTGTTTGCATTATTAGCTCTTCAACAGTTTTGAGGTGCAGACTGTTCTGTCTTTTGCCTTCCTCAGTTAGATGACATGAGATTATTTTGTTCTGGTTTCTGCTCTTATACTCTCTTTTCCTTAAATGTTCAAATAGTATAGCAATGGAACTCATAGACCTCATCTTTAGTGTGGATGTTATTAATTACAACGTTTAAAGCTTATGATTTCGCTTCTTTTTAGAGGAAGATTTTAATGGAACAGCAGACTCAATGAGTACTTGCCTTCATATTTGGGTGATGGATGCCAAGAGCTTGCAAGTGACTGTTCCCTGGTCTGAGTAATTTGGGCAAAAAGGCATGTTTTTGTAGTAAACCAAGAGCAGCATAGCAAAAGGTATGTAAGCCAAATGAAGTGTATTTGCTCCTTGATTTCCATGTGTGTGGCATTAAACTACATAACATAAAGTGGATATGACAGTTTTGCTGTAAATACTTCATGAGCATCATCATTGTGATAATAATCATCAGCAATAAGCATCATCATCATCCTTCTCTTCTTCCTCTTCTAATATTTGATAAGGAAATCCC
Organism: Chaetops frenatus; assembly: GCA_013400775.1. NCBI lineage: Eukaryota > Metazoa > Chordata > Aves > Passeriformes > Picathartidae > Chaetops > Chaetops frenatus. The sequence goes on from VZTR01009135.1 coordinate 214,445, forward strand.
TCCATACAAAATTACTGCAGGAGTGTCAGATGGGAAATCTATTGCATTTCTGCATTTGCTTTAAATTCTGTTTATTCCACATAATGGAAAGGGATTAATACTGTTTTTCTTCATCTTTTACATGCTGTGTCATCAAAAATTAGTGAGGGGATCATAAGACACTGTATTTTATAAAGCAGTCAACAAATGCATAGAATAGAAATGACATATTCCTCGTAACGATGAAGGAAATTTTGACGTCTCGTGTGTCTCTTTTAATAAATGATCTTCTCTGTGGTGCTTGGTAGTGTGAGCTGTCTGACCTCCCGTCAGTTGAACTGAGGCAACAGTTTGACTAGAGCATTAGGCTGACACAAGGAAACTGCTCAGAGAAGCATCTCCTTCTCCACAATGACCCGAGCATACAGATCTGCATGGGGAAGTGGTTAGGGAGCTCACCTAATGTTAAAAGAAAGAAGGTTTTTCCTGCATTACTTTTAGTAGGATCAGAGCCTTGAGATGATGTATTATTTTGTTGTGTAAAGAGCTGCTTGGACTCATGGGGATGAGACAATGAGAAGAGACAGAGGGAAGAAAGACTGCTCCCCTCCATTGCAGCATGAGTTCTTGTGACTTAAGTTGTACTTCAGCAGTCTTTATTTCATTGAATTCTCTGCAGATTCTCCAAGTAACTAATATTAAAACATTTACAGAGAGAATGTGGAGCAAGACCCACTGAGAAGCTCTGGGAGGGCCTGGGGGCTTGGACAAGAGAGCCCTTGGGGTCCTGAGGCTGTGCACTGCACAGCTGGACCCGCTGTGCTGACCCACCGAGCTTTCTCACAGACTGTGGCACCTCCCTCTAGGATCCAGGAGGTCATGTTAGGAGCTGTTAGGCTGACCTGTATGTCTGCTCTCCTGGACCATCCCATCTGTGCCATGGGACAAGGAAGCGCTTTCTTGTTATCATCACCTGTATCCATGGCTAGGAGTTTTCTGACCTCCAAGCCCCCACTGGGTTTAGCCATATTACCAACTTTGGGCATGCTATGTCTAATGCTGGTCATTCTTTCCTGCACCCCACCCATGTTTTTAAAAAAACAATATTTTTATTAATTTATTTTTATAAATAAGTAGCCTATTCTTAGGCCATTTGTCATGCAGTGATCTTTCTATGGCAGTGAATGTTAACTGCATTTAATGCATCTGAATTTTGCTTGAACTGGTGATAAGCATTAAAGACGGTTGCCATCTTTTTTAGAAGGGGGCTCTAGATTAAACTCAAGTAAACAAAGCTGAGTAGGAGAACATAATCCATTTCAGAAGAAATTTGATGTCAGAAAACTGTGCAGCTTAGTTTTAGCCTGTTTTGGATACCTACCAGCAGCTGACTTAACTACTAACAAACAAAAAAGATTGGGTATTGCATTTGTGTAAATAGCACCTTGCTTCTACTTTGGGCAAGTGTGTCAACTTCTGTGTTTTGTGTAGGGCTTTGGGCCCCTAGGTATGAAGAATGTAATACATACTTTTAAGGAAATAAAAACCATGCCATAAGCTTACAGTTGTAGAAAATAGAAAATTTTTATGTTTTTTCTGAAGCTTCTAAAGCTTGTTATTTTTGCAAGGTTTGTTTCAGACCAGTCCCGTTAGTGCTGAAAGTGTGTGTGTTATTCATTGATTTGTAGAGGAAATTTATGCATGTGTCCTCTATATAGAAAGGAAAGTTATCCTTTATTAGGAGCATTTTGTTTACTGTGATCATATTATACTACCTTGTGTGTAAGAAACAGGACAGGAACAGAATCTAAATTTTCCTTTATTCTACTTTTATGTGTTCTGCATATTAATTTTCTTGGCTTCTGTCAATTAAAAACAATTAATACGATTTGTTTTTGCCCATGCAGCTGACTTTAATAAAACCTGTATTAATGCTACTGATTATACTATGTTATATACTTTTTACCACTAATCTTCAACTCCACCGCTAACCAAAAACAATTTTAGCAAGTATTCCAAAGTCTGAGGTACCAAGGAAAACAGAATCAAAGTTGATTTTATTTTTAATCAACAAATTCAACTTGATTAGAATAATGAAGCTCTGTTTCTTTTGTTTTGATGCAACTCTTTCATAGTAAGCATAGCCTTAAATTACTGAGATTTCAGTTCTGGAAAAGTATTTGTTTCAATGTTTGCTGTGATTTTAGTATTTGTTTTACCAAAGTAAATAATTTGGTATGTTTATGCTATCACCTGTAGGTATGTTGTCACTTAAAAGACTGAAACCTATAACATTTCATTACTTTCATTTTCCAGTACTCATGGGTAAGAGAAAGGAAGAAAGTGTTTCAAATCCTGGATCCCAGAAAAGGCAGAGAAGAGAATATACAGATGTACATAGTGATGAGTCTAGTGAAGAAGAAACTTTAGACTTCTCAGCTAATAACATTGCCTCTACAGAGTCGGTAAGTAGTTTAAAAAATCATAGAGACTAAGATTATATATTATATTGCTTATTGAAATAAGTGTCTTGGATGGAGGCATCAGTAGAACAAAGAGAACAGAAACTAAGGATACTGTCTGTGATAAGGTCTTCTGCATAAGGTTATTCTTACCTTATTTCTTTTGGGTCATCTAGTTATAATAGTCAATCATAAAATAACAATATTCTAGTTTTGTAGAAGGAATACTACTGAAGTTGTCAAGTAAATGAAGGAAATGGGTTTTGCTAGAGTTATGGTGTATTTCATTTATGGTTGTAGTAAAAGCAGAGAAAATATTGACAAAGCTACTTATTTAGTAAAAGAAGTGCCAAATACTTGTCTGTTTTGCATAGCTGATGTTTTCAGATGTCTAAAAAAATCTAGTGTTTGAAATGCAAATTTTGATGGAAAAGAAACTTGGAAACAGGAATATTACTCTGCTTTTCTTTTAGTAGTTGAATTTTACTTTGATGGAGGATTTTTTCAAAAATAATTCTTGAGATTGCAAATACTGTCCTATGTATTTAGACTAGACATTAGGAAACATGTCTTTACCAGTGGTAAGGCACTTCTCTGAGGCTTCTCTGGGGGGTTGAACCTGTCTGGATGCCAGGTGTGCACCAAAACCACTCTGTCACTGCCCTCCTCACATAAGCAGAGGAGAGGAAATATAACAAAAGGCTCATGGTTGAGATAAGGGCAGGGAGATAATCACTCCCCAGTGACTGTCATGGGCAGAACAGACTCAGCCTTGGGAAAGGAACTGAAAATTCTATTAGCAAGCAGCTCAGGATTTGAGAGATTATGAGAAATAAAGCCAAATCTTAAAAGACCTCCCCTCTACCCCTCCTTGGCTTGTCTTCACTCCCAGTTTTCTCTACCTCCTCCCCACAGCAGCACAGGGAATGGGGGCTGCAGTCAGTTCATTACATGTTGTCTCTGCCACACCTTCCAGAGGAGTCACATTCGTCCTGTGCTCCAATGTGGATCCCTTCCGTGGGATGTAGCCCCTCAGGAACAGCCTGCTCCAGTGTAGGATTCCCACAGAATCACAGCTTCCTTTGGGAATCTGCCTGCTCCTGCACAGGGCTATCTATAGGCTTCGGGTAAATCTCTGCTCTGATGCCTGGAGCACCTCCTGCCCTCCTTCTTCACTGACCTTGGTGTCTGCAGAGCTGTTCCTCTCACCTTTTCTCTCTCCTCTCTTCTCTGGCTGCAGTTGCTGCAATTGCAATTTCTCTTTCCTAACTCTTAGCCTGGAGACACTGCCACTGTTGCTGATGGGCTCAGCCTTGGCCAGCAGTAGGTCTGTCTTGGGGGTGGCTGGGGTTGGCTCTGTCAGACATGAGGAAGCTTCTGGCAGGATCTCACAGAAGCCACCCCTGTAGCTTCCTGCCCCTGCTACCACAACCTTACCACCCAAAGCCAGTACAGCTTCCTAGAGAGGTGGTTGGTGCCCCAAGCCTGTCAGTATTTACAAGACATTTGGACAATGCCCTTAATAACATGCTTTACCTTGGTCAGCCAACCATGTAGATCTATTGTCTTTAATATTTTATGTTGTATTGATGATAAGTTAGTAATAGGGAGAACTGAAAGTTACTGTGAGTGAGGGATCAGTTTTGGTAACTTTTTATTTTACTACATAACTGCTCTATAGAAAGCAACTTGACACAGCATCATGAAACTCTTCTGTTTCCTTGTGGCTTCTAACAACTGATGTTTTATATCATACTGTCATTTAAATCTCATTGCATTTAAAATATATAAACTTAATCCCATTAAAATGCATACATAACTTGAGTTTTAATTGTTCATTCTTTAGCCTGAAGGTGAAGTTGGGATAATTGAAAGTATCCAGCTGAAGAACTTCATGTGCCATTCAAATTTGGGGCCTTTTGAGTTTGGATCAAATCTCAATTTCGTTGTTGGAACCAATGGAAGTAAGTACTGATTGCATAGAGTCTTTGTCAAAGAATGCTTCTGCTAATAACGTAGAAGATGTAATCTTTATTTGAAAAAGAATTGCTAACCATCTTGTAGGCACGGACAAGGATTCACTTTTGAAATGAGGTACCACACAGGTCTATCCCAGTAGTTAAAGGCTGGTGAATTAGGTCTTTAATTTGGAGATTTTTGCAAAAGACAATGTGAATATAAATATTTTCATAGCTAAATAATTAATAAATTTTTATTTGAACTAAATGTTCTTATATGTTTATTATTAAATGTACAGTAATTGTCCAAGTGCCTGCAGTGCCCATCACTGAGTTTGGAGGAGCCAGAGTGCTTGTATTGGGAGGTTGAAGTACTGCTAATAGTTGCATAATGCTAAACGAGATCAGAACCACATTCAGCAACATCCTGCTTCCTGATGGTTTGAGCTTCCCAAGGACATTCAGAATTTTCAAAAGCTGTTGTAATTAGCCTGGAGAAGAAGGGGAAGGTGCGTCCTCTGCAGGTTGGCTCTCGGAGGAAGGTGAAAGGTGTAATTGTGAACAGTTGCCGCCAGATGGCCCCCGCAGCGCAGGGGTGAGGGTGGTGCCGAGTGCACGGGCCGGGCGAGTTTCTCGGCCAGCAGTTCCCGTGCTGTCCTGTCATGTCATTTATCATATCATATCATATCAGCCAGCATTACAGAGTCCTTCAAAATGATAGCCTTAGCCCGGGCCCCAGAGGTGATAAACACCAAAGCAGGGAGTGCGTGCTATGAGAAAGGTGTTACATAATGCAGCTCTGAGAACCAGCACAAAGACTGAGAGAAAAAAAATCAGCATTGTGATCAGCAAATATTAAACTAATATCATGAATGCTTATAGCAAATTTGTTTTAACATACCCTGGTCAGTTATCGCAACACTTTAAGCCCCACATTGGGTGCCAGAAAGGAATATTGTCATTTAATCCCTTTTGGCAACTAAATACCATGAGTCACTCACTCACTTCCTCATGTCCCCCAGTGGGATGGGAAGGAGAATCAGAAAAAGGTAAAATCTGTGGTTTGAGGTAAGAGCAGCTTAAGAATTGAAATAAAATATAATAATAATTTTAATGAAAAGCAGAAAGAAAAAGAGTAATAAAACCCAAGAGAAACAAGTGATGCATAATACAGTTGCTCACAACCAGCCCATCCCTGAGCAGCAATCAGTGGCTCCTGGACAACGTCCCCCAGTTTATGCACTGGGCGTGACATTCTATTGTATAGAATATCCCTTTGGCCAGTTTGGGTCAGTTCTCCTGGCTGTGCTCCCTCCTGTCTTCTTGTGCACCTCCTCACTGGCAGAGCATGAGACACTGAAAAGTCCTCAACTTCAAAACATGAGCATGTTACCAGCATTATTCTCATGCTGAACCCAAAACACAGCACTGTACAACCCACTAGGCAGAAAAGGAATTCTGTCCCAGCTAACCCAGGACACTATGGCACATAGAAAATATTATAGGCAAAGGAAGTGATACCTATTTATATGAGCTCTCTTCTTCTGGAGAAAGAATTTTAAAAAATAAACAAAAATTTTGAAAGGGAGCTTAAAACCTTTCAGATAGATAAATGGTAATGTGTGTTTGGTTTCTTTTGTTGTATATGTGTTTTCAGTATGCTTCTAAGAAAGCATATCCTTCCTTCTGACCTAGGAGACGTTGAGTGCAAACTGCTAAATAGAAGTAACAGAAGTTTGGCTCAGCATGTTGGGTTTTTTTAGGGAGAACTTTGAAAATGTCAGATACTTTACCAGCATTATTGTTATTTTATATGTTCAGTAAGGACAGAATTTGGACTTCTAATACATGAATATATAAGGAGTCAAAAAACTGTTACATGGGTGGAGTAGAAGTTACAATGTCTTCTCTTTAAAACAAGTTCAATGCTTCAATTACAGGTGGAAAAAGCTCTGTATTAACTGCCCTAATTGTTGGACTTGGTGGAAAAGCCACTGCAACTAACAGAGGTTCTTCATTAAAAATGTTTATTCAAAAAGGAGAGACGTAAGTAAAACTTTAATTTTAAAGTTGCATATGTAGTTTGGTGATTGTCGTTGAGGTTAGCTTATATTCATAAGCTGTTTATGCTAATTTTCTGCATCTTCTTATGGGATCCTCCAGACTTGAATAAAAAGCATAACACTGAAGAGACCATATGTAAACAACACCCCTGCCCCCCCAAAAAACCCCAAACCCTGAACACAAAAATCTTAGAAGTTTTACCACTAGTATACCATTATTTCTGAGTGTTATATTTGAAACCAACTGGAAATTAAACTCCAAACAGCTGCTCTTTCCCCTCCAGTGAGAGAGGAATAAAGGTAGAGAAATAAAAATTTGCTGAAAAAAGTCATCAGTGAGATGGTTTCCTTAAAACAAACACAGCAACAATGCTAATAACAACAGTGTATAAAAGAATGATTACAAGCAAAAATGCTCACTGAGTCTGACTCAGGGTGACTGCACCACAGCCCAAGTCATGCATCTCCTGAGGCATAGAAGAAAATAGCGAATTTCCATTCACTATTTATTTTCCATTCACTATATAATGCGGGTCCCTGCCCGCATTGTGAAAAAAAAGAAACAATGGTGGACAAATTTTCCACACCCACGCTTCCCGCCCAAGCTCGAGACAAGAAAAGCAGTGACACACCAACCCCACGGTAGGACTGGAGCCACTTCACTGCTTCACTCTCTGTCCACTTTGCCTGGAATAAAGGAACAAAATGGTGGCAGTTCCACTTTGTTCTCCTTTTCTTACAGCTGAAGCTGTGCCCCCAGGGATGATGTGTGGAGCATAGAATAACAGCACTCACATGGCTCCGGGCTCTGCCCCTCAGAGTAATGGCAAGAAAATTAACGCTCCTACCTGAAACTGGGACATTGAACTTGCTAAGATAGTGATATGTCCTCTGTATTCCCTGCTCTCATGTATTACTTCACTCTAATTGAATACCCTACAGAAAAATGAGTTCAATAGAAAAAAAATCATAGGTAACTAGTTGTCATTGTTTTGCAAGAAGTGAGGTTAATTACCTTTCCATCTTTCTGGTGACTTGAATGAATATACTATACGAAGACCTTGACTTACAGCTAGATATTTAAATGTGTGAGAAGTGGATTCATGTCTGCTGTGAGAGTAGGGAAAACGTGTTTAGGGAAACCAATAAAAAGATAGGAGGTTTAGGTTCAGAGTCTCAGCCTTTTCCTTTCAGAGGTGCTTCAGAGTAAAACTGTTGGCAGTACTTGTCTTACGTGTATTAAGTTAATGTTTCAGCATTCACTTGAGAAACAGGAAATAGAAATTGGGACTAAAATCACATCTCACCTTTTCTAGAAGAATGCCATAAGCATTCTGCTATAGATTACTTTGTTTAGGCTGTAGAAGCCAGGCAACTGTTTTATACAGAAGCCAATTTGAAAAAATTAGAACTACTGAAAGTAGCTTGATTCTGCAATGTAAAATGAGGACGCTCAGATGAGAAGGGAAGATGAAGGAAGTCTTCCCTCACAAATATTTGCTTTTTGGCTCACGATTTAGGTGGAGCATAGGAGGTGCAAGCAGGCCGTGTATGGCAGCAGTGTGTCCGTCATGGCTAATGGAGAAAAGGGCTGGAGTTTCTGGCAGTGTTTGATTCCGAACCACCCACGTCATGGCGGGGCCGTGGTGTCAGCACAAGGAAGCCGTGCACAAAAGCCGAAGGGTCCCAGTTTTTGCTTTTCCAGGCTCAAGGGAAGGGCGTATGTTGGTTTCAGGGTCAGCCCTTAACTCTGCCTCCTTCTGCCAGTGCCAGTCTGTCTTGGTTTAGAGACAGATTTAGGAGAAAATGCTCTAGAATGAGTGTCTTCTCTCAAGAGAATGGCTTTAGTAATCCCTTTTGCAAATGAGAAAATGAATACCAGTGGCTGAAAGTGAATACAACCCTGTTTATTAACAAAAAAATGCCCACATGGCACGAAAAAAAAATTGAATAAATGCTAGGTATTGAACTTTCAGAACCTTACCCCGCACACACACGCTCTTCCCCCACCCAGAGCAGAATGAAAAAACTCAAAATGCCAGGGGAAGAAATAAACAGGCTGGCCACTTGGCAAAGGGGGGACAGAATGGCGGTTGGCTTTTGTCTCAGGGAAGGGGAAAAGGTTCACACAGCAGCTTGGGCAAAACAGATTTGAACCTGTTGAACCTCTGGCGTTGGTCTCCTCCTCACAGCAGATGCAGCTGGTGGATTTTGGTGTCCTTTCCCAAGAGAGGACACTCAGGCTGGCCAGAGTGGCCCCTGCTGGTCGGCGATTATCTGATCTCGGACTAAAACCAAGCTGAAACAGTTCAAGGAAAAAAAAAACCAAAAAAACCCCCACTGGAGGATTGCTGCTGCAGTCAAGGGAAAGGTGGGGGACCGAGCACGCAGGGGAGTGAGTCTTTGAACAAAGCCCACACAGGAGCCCCCAAGGCCCCTCCTCCAGACTCACCTTAAAGCCACAGCAGCCATTTCTGGGCATAATCGATCAGGAGTAGAGCGTCATCATAAAATCACCCCAAGACACAGTCCCTTTCCCCTTCCTCCGAGCCACGGCTTTTCTGGTTTGGTGCTGAAAGAGCGCTGGCAAGCCCAAGGTGCTACTCGGAGAAAAAGCAAAGGGAGGGAACAGCAGCGGCACGGAGCAGAGCCCAGCCGAGCTGTGTGGAGCCCCAGCCACCGGCGCTGCCAGAACTGCCGAGCACTCCAGCCCCGCTCGTGCGCAGTCAGGCCCAGGAAAAGGGTTCCCCGACCTGTTTCAGAGCCCTGTCAGGTCCCACCAGGTTCTGTCTTGTCCCTGTGTTTCTGTTGTTTTCAGGCTGGGGAAGGGAAAGGTTAAGCTGTGAGCATCCTTGACATAGTGCCTTTGTTTTCTCATGCACCACATGGCCCAGCACGGGGCCAGTTGCCATTTTGCCTTTATCTGGAAAACTGTGCCAGGCCCTGTCTTGGGGAAGCATTTTTGTTTGGAGGTCAATACCCTTCTGTGGGTAAAACACTCTCTGTTTTGTACATTCTTATTAATATTGTTGTGATTTTGAGATTTTGCAGTAAATTGTGATTCCATCTTATAGTCTCTCCTATTTTTCCTCCGCTATAGGAAGGGGGTGGAGGAAAAGGGGCAGCTTGAGTGGGTTTACTTTTTCCTGCTGTGTTTTAAATCAGCAACGTGTCTAATGCTGTTATGGCTCAAACCAAATAAATACATAATCTTCTGGTTGGTGCTGTAACTGACTTGCAGCTGTGACCTGTAGGACACGACAATTTGTATGGAAAATTAAAATGTTCTTATTTTTTGTTGTTGTTTTTAGATTTGAAAATAATTTCAGTTGTCTTGTCTTTGGTTTGTTTTTTTTTTTAGTTCTGCAGATATTTCCATAACTTTGAGAAACCAAGGTAGAGATGCATTTAAACCAGACTTGTATGGTAGCTCTATTACTGTGAACCAGCGCATTAATCAGGATGGAAGCAGAACTTGCAAACTGAAAAGCAAATCTGGTTGGTGGTAGTTTGCTTTGTTCTCAGTCTAAACATGTTCATAGATTAGAATGCTTGATGTTAGTAAAGGATGATGTTTCTCTTTTCATAAAATCATTCAAGGATGATGACAATGTCCATTTTTTAGTGTTTATCTCAGACTAAAAATATTTTAGTATGTCAAAAGCATTATATATTTATTGATATGTATTTTTTAGTATGTCAGGTATTACACTATGTATTTGTTTTTATAAAAATCTGCTTGTATGATGAGGCTGAACATAGTTTTTAGTCTTTTTTGATGTTTTATTGAATTTGCTGATTTATCTAAATTCTGTCACTGAGGGTTTATGAGGCAAAGAAGGACTTCAATTAGAAGTCTTTCTGTGCAAATGCAAATGTATTGAAAAAATAATAATAAAAAAGAACTCCTAACCAATGCTTCTCATTTAGGACTAAGTCTGTGTTAAAAAAAGATTGATCTCATTTTTACATTTTCTACAATGAACAAAAGACTTGGGCATTGTACCTATTGATACTTTTCCTTTCTTTTTTTACCACTAGGGACCATAATTTCTTCAAAGAAAGAGGAACTCATAGGAATACTGGATCACTTTAATATACAGGTAGTTGTTGTAGTGTTTAAATTCTGTGCAATTTAAGAAGACATTGACATATGATGTTACAATTCTTCAATTAAAAATAAATGTACCATTCTTAAAGGAGAGAGTTTTACCTCTTCCGTGTTATTTAAAGATCAAATGCATCAGTAAAAGGAAAATTTAAATATATACCTCATACAATGCAGAATAGGATTCTGTCCCAGACTGATAAGTATTTGCTGTCATCTGTGAGCTGTGAGTCATGTGTCCTGTTGATAAAAGTCTTAACATGTGTAGGTTCCTTTTGTATCTGGAGAGTTTTTTTCTGCTGATTATTTCAGGTCTTGCTGTTTCAGTAATCTGAATGTGATTTTACTGCCTAAGTGATTAATAAAAAGATCAGGTAGTGCATATGAAATTTAAAATACTCAACATACTTAGAATTTCAAATAATAGAAATTTCAGTTTGTATGTACAGACAACATCTGTAAAAATATATGAGTCAATTGCATTTGTTGCGATACTTTGATGCAACAAGAATTTCTAATGCTGATTTTGTTAAATAAATGGAATTTACAGGTACTGTTTTTATAGAAGTCATGGAAGTAGTTCCTTAGTTGTCTTTGCTGTGGTTCTATTTTGTACTTGATATAGTTGATTTTTTGTAATTTTCTGTTTGTTACTGGTTTTTTTAAAGATGTTTTGGGTTTTTTTGAAGATGTGAGAGGACTAGAAAGCTTGGTTTCTGAACCTTAGCTTATTACTAAGTTGCAAGACTGGAACAGGGTGCTGACTTGCATGCATTTGCAGTTACATGGTAACTTGTAATTAAAATAAAATGAAAGTGATTTATTTTTACAGGTAGATAATCCTGTGTCTGTTTTAACTCAAGAGATGAGTAAACAGTTTTTACAGACTAAAAATGAAGGCGACAAGTACAAGGTAAGAAAAACAATTTAAAATTTAACATAGCCATAAAACGTTAATATACTGATTGCAAATTTTTAGAACATAGAGAAAAAAAATCAAATTCCTAAATTTTAATAACCTGTTTTGGGCTAACTCAGGTAAGTAGCTAAATACCACACAACCACTAACTCATTTCCCTTCTGTGCTGCCTACAAGCTTGGGATGGGGGAATGGGAGATGAAGAGTAAAAGTAAAAAAAAAATTATAGGGATGGTATAAAAATGGTTTAAAAACTGAAGGGAAAGCTGGAAGGAGAGAGAAAGAAAGTGAAAGAAAATAAGAGATGTAAAGACAGTCATTCACCACCTCCTGTTGGTAGACTGATGCCCAGCCAGTGCCCAAGCAAAAATGGCTAATCCTCCCAAGCCCTCTCTTACCTGTTTTTATTGCTGAGCATGATTGTGTTGATTTGGGCTGGCTTAGAGTTAATTTTCTTTATGGCAGCTTGTATAGGGCTATGTTGTGGATTTGTGCTGAAAACAGTATTGGTAATGTGGAGATGTTTTTATTACTGCTGTTTTTGTAACTGCTGAGCAGGGCTTACACAGAGTCAGTGCTTTTTCTTCTTTTTCCACCCCACCAGCAAGGAGGCTAGGGATGCACAAGGAGTGGGGAGGGATCACATCCAGGACAGATGACCTCAACTGGCAAAAGGATCCCAGACCATATGGCATCATGCTCAGCATATAGAGCTGGGGGAAAAGAAGGAACTGGGGGACTTTTTGAGTGATAGATTTGTCTTCCCAAGTCACCATTAGGCATGATGGAGCCCTGCTTTCCTGGGGTTGGCTGAACACCTGCTTGCCCTGGGAAGCGATGAATGAATTCTTGGTTTTGCTTGGCTTACATGTGCAGCTTTTGCTTTATTAAATTATTTTTATCTCAACCCAGGTGTTTTCTTGCTTTTACTTTTCTGATTCTCTTCTCCGTCACACCCCAAGGGAAAGTGAGTGAGTGGCTGTGAGTGGCTGGGGCTAAACAATGACATGGGGTGGCATATCACTCTGGCTGCTTGGGACCATCTGCCTGGCTATATCCCTCTCCAGCCTCTTGCACACCCTTCTGGTCTATTCACTGGGAGGGCATAGTGAGAAACAGGAGGCCTCAGTTAAACAGTTAAAGCATTAGTTTGCTGGCAGTATTGTTTCAATCACACATCTAAAATACAGCACCATAACAGTTGCTATAAAGAAACTTCACTTCATCCCAGCCAGAGCCAGTGCACTGTCTGATTGCACCAGTCATCCAAGCAATATTGTACAAGCAATATATTTGAAGTTTCTTCTCTCTGAAGAGATGGACGAATTTAAATTTTAGGGCACTGCTGAGTTAGTTCATTATTCAGAAATACCCCTGTTGGAAATAAGTGTTTTAAGTTGCCCAAAGAACCACTGGCACAGGTATCAGCAAAAGCAGGTTTAATATTAAAGTGAGAGTGCAGCTAAGTTCATTGGCAAGGTTCACTCTCCTACTTATATAGATGGTTAGAACACAGGGGAAAATTGGACTAAAACCTGAAATCAAGCAATCTAAATCCAAAATCTACCTAAAATGATCTACATGGAGGTTGGAATGGGAAAAAGGTAAGCATGAAAAGGAGTAAGGGAGAGCTACCCATTAGGTCACAAGGTTCAGAATAGACCCCCTTGCCAAACATAGCTCTGGACTTGACTACAGTATAGGCCTAAAGGTTTTGGCAGTCTTTAACTTAACAATACTTAATTAATATCTGGATTTAAACAATTTTGCAGCAGATTCTTGTAGATTTTACAGTAGTACAATGGTAACTCACTGGTAGGCCTAATTTTCTTACCAATCTAATCTTAAGAATCTTAAGAAACATTCATAATACAGTTGCTTACCATATGCAGCCTTGTATGTAAACAGACCTAAAGAGTGTATACAAGTTGTATATTCCCCTGGAACTCAGAGTAGTACTCATGTCAAATGCCTTTGGATCTTCTCAGTGGGTGAAGGGTTGATCCCTGAGGGGAGGGGTATCAGCCCAGGCTCTGTCAGCTTTTGGCAGCAGTCCTCCAGGTAAACTTGAGAGTTCTCTGGCTCACAGTGGTGTCTCACCCAGAGATGCTGTTGCAGCCTGCTGTGTTCCAGGAGATCTCAGTGGGTCTCACTTGGGACCACTGTTCATAGGGTCACAAGAGAATGGGCTTCAGTCATAGTAATTTTCCATCCTGACCACAATTTGGGTCAGTAACTTTCTTTGAAAATTCAGTAATAAGGATATTGTTCCATTTGGGTTGTTACTCAGGCAGGAAGAACAAGTTTCAAAGGTTGTTCGTTAGAAAGAGGAGCTTGTGAGACAGTGTAAGTTCCTGGGAGCAGAGGGTCTTTCTGATAAGAGGAGCTGAGCCCTCCTTCTGTTCATCAAGGCTGGGGCTTAACAAACATTTCAAATATCACATTGCAGCCCGAGGAGGGGGTGAAAGTCGTACCACCACAACTTGACTAGTTTTTTCACTTTGGATATCATTCAGCATGCGGAGATGTTGGGATGAATAGTCTTGCTGTTGTAATTGTTAAAAGTCCACTTAGATAAGGTTCTGATCTCACATCTGCATATTTTTATTCCTTTTTAGTTTTTTATGAAGGCAACTCAGCTGGAACAAATGAAAGAAGATTATTCATTTATTGGGAAAACTGAAAAAAATACCCATGTCCAGATAGAACAAGGAGAAGAGGTATGTAAAACTTTAAATAATTATTAGGATGGATCTGAGCACTGAAGGCAGTGTAGGAGTTAAACTGCATTGTTTTTGTCTTACTAGGTCTTGGTGACATTAAATTTCAAAAAATCCAAATCTTTCAAAATCATGTTGTATCACAGCTTTTTGCAGTCATGATTAAATCCCTGTTTTCTTTTTTAAGCGTCTTGAAGAACTTAAGCAGCTTTATTTGGAAAAGAAGGAAATTTTCAAAAGCATTACATTTGTGAATGACATGCAACGTCATCTCAAAGATTTGAAACATCAAATGGCATGGGCAGTGGTAAATGTCTTGCTAAAATGTTAGTTCATATGAAATGTGTTTTCATTCATAGTCTGCTGTGGACATGCTAATATAGGCTTCTCTTTAGGTGAGTGAGATGGAAAAAGAAATAGAGCTGCTCAAAGAAGGTGTTGAAGCTGAAGAAGGAAATACAGAGTTCCTCCAAAAGGTAGAAGAATACCAGGTGCGTATATGGTGTAAACCATATATCACTCTAGCTGTAGTCACCCCCCAATTCAGAGATCTGTTGTGAAGGTTTTTCTCGGGTATCATTGCCTTTAGAAAAAATCAGTGATTTCAGGAGACCTCTGGAAGTTTTGGGATGGTTCTTAAGACTTCTGTAGGTAGCAAGAAAGAATAATTTTCTCATACATTCTGATTTGCGTCTGAAACACATATTTTTGCATCATTGGACATCATCATTTTGGGCATCATTATTTTGAATCTAGAAACATAGAATAGTTTGGGTGGAAAGAGACCTTTAAGATCATCCAGTTCCAATGCCCCTGCCATGGGCAGGGACACCTTCCACTGGATCAGGCTGCTCAAAGCCCCATCCCACCTGGCACTGAACATTCCCAGGGATGAGGCATCCACAGCTTCTCTGGGCAGCCTGTGCCAGTGCCTCACCACTCCTCACAGTGAAGATTCCATTCCATATATCTAACCTAAATTTCTCCTCTTTCAGTTTAAACCCATTATTCCTTGTCCTGTCAATACAAGAGTCCCTCTCCAGCTTCCCTGTAGGCCTCCGTTCAGATACCGAAAGGNAGTTCCAATGCCCCTGCCATGGGCAGGGACACCTTCCACTGGATCAGGCTGCTCAAAGCCCCATCCCACCTGGCACTGAACATTCCCAGGGATGAGGCATCCACAGCTTCTCTGGGCAGCCTGTGCCAGTGCCTCACCACTCCTCACAGTGAAGATTCCATTCCATATATCTAACCTAAATTTCTCCTCTTTCAGTTTAAACCCATTATTCCTTGTCCTGTCAATACAAGAGTCCCTCTCCAGCTTCCCTGTAGGCCTCCGTTCAGATACCGAAAGGCTGCAATGAGGTCTTCATGCAACCTTCACTTCTCCAGGCTGAACAGCCCCAAAGCTTTTCATTCTATTAAAACTCCTCCAAACTTTCTTAGTTAGATCTCATTTTCCTTTTCTAAAAAATGTTTTTATGTTTTTTTTCATTCTTTTAAAAAATATTTGTTTCACAATTGAGGCATTTTTGCGTTATGGTCAACATGTCTATGTAGCAATGAAGGAATGTTGTCCAGATGCTGGTTTAATTTCTTTTGATGTCATGGCACTTGACCTTATTGTATTAAGAGTCCTGTGTTTGAGTAAACCTTGAGATAGAAAAAAAGGTTGCTGTCTGCATCACAGATTTGGTAGTCTGTTGATTTCCCAAGAATGAACATTTATGAGTTTTTATCTTAGCATATCCAAAGTGGCAATGTCTTGTTTATTTTTCTGATCCCAATAAAACTCAAACAATTGAGACATGTCAGATGGATCCTTTTGAGAGATACTTGTCCTGTAACATTAAGAGGTTTTGAAGAAAATTTTGCTCCATTGTGACTGGTGTATCGTTCTGTTTTTTCAACAAAGCTAAAAGTGAGTGAAGCAGAAAAAAAGTACAAAGCAATACAAGACAAATTGATAACAGTAAGTGAAGAAGCACAAGCCCTTCATCCTCAGTGTATTTCTTTGAAGGCTGAAGTACAGGCAAAAAGAAAAGCAGTCAATGAAACTGAGGTAGGCAAAAAAACCCTTTCAAAGTTCATACCAATTTAAAGCTTTAAACTTGTCCATGCTCTACCCATCTGTACTTCTACACCTGTGTCTTGGCTTCTTGAGTCTGTAGTGGAGTTCCGAACACGTGCAATTTCCTGCCTGACTGGCAAGTAGTGTCTGTTCGGGGGCCCTGGCATTTATGTCTTTACATAGTTACTAGACAGTGTTAAGCTTAAGTTAAAGTAAATAAATAGGTATAATTTTTGAAAATCAAGTTATGTTTGTCTGGATTGGTGCAGTTCGGTATTCACTCAAAACTGTAGTTCTTATGGAAAATATGTCTTCTATTTCTTAAACTCCTGTGTCCTTTTTCCTTGATAGATTGTTTATAATCGTTCCAAAACGGAGTTAAAACGTCTGGGAAAAGACAATGAACAGCTACATAAACGAATTGAAGAACTGAAAAGCTGGTAAATACAGATCCAGTGATTATGGTGTATGTTTATTAAGGTATCGGTGAAAAGGAAGTGAGCTTTTCCAATTAATGAGAAAACCTGCACTAATAGAAAATATTTATTTAGTCTTTAACAGGGTCCAGTTAAATACTTGAATATTTCTGATCCTGCTTCTTTGCATGCCAATATTTTAACTAGAATGTGAAGAGGCAATTGGGTAGCAAAAAAGGCTTCCTTTTTTTTTTTTTTTTGGTTGGTTGATTGGTTAGGTGGTTGATTGGTTTGTTTTGTTTTTGTTTTGTTTTGGGGTTTTTTTGGTGATAATAGATATTCTCTAGTTTCCATGATGTTGCAAAACAAATATGTCGTAAACTAAATGCAATAGGAATGTAACTGGGGAGAGTTACATATGATTAGAAATAAAAAAAAAAATTAAAATCAGCATTATTGCTATGTAGATCTTGCAAGTTAACAGAATCTTAAATGTAGCTGAAGAGTAAATCTTCTGTATGCTACAAGTAATAAAGGTCATGTCGCTTTTAAATCATCAGTATGGTTTTAAAATATGGAAGTATATTCTCTTCTAGTGCTAATCAGGTTTCAGAGCCTGAGAAATTTGAAAGACAGAGGAGAATTGCATACCTAAGGGAACAGTTAAAGGCATTCCATGATGAAGAAATAATGATTGGTCAGCAAGTGGATCAGTTTCAGCAGGCTATATCTAAGTGTAGGGAAGAACATTCTAGACTCAGGTAAGTTATGCTTTTTGAATGTAATTGTTTACCTCTGTTTCAAGTGAAGAGAGAATCCCTTCTTTTATGTATCCCTTCTTATGTACCTGTGATCCCTGAGGTATTAGGCTCCAGTTTCTTTTTTGCATTATAAGAGAATAGATACATTTAGGAGTAATTACTGCTGCTGGAGTTAAGGCAGATTCACAGAGGCTTTGAGGCAAAGTGGTTCAAATTCTAATTTACCCCATATCCAAGATAGAAAAAAAAAGCACTCTGGTCTTGATTTGGAAACGTAAACTTGAACAGGGATTACCAAAGGGGATCATGGAGATGTCATTTATTGTCTTAAAGGGTTTGAGAATTGTTCCTTATTGCACCTGGTGTATTATTTTAAATGCCTTTTATCAATATTGTAGCTAATGCCTACTTGTATATTTTGTTGAAAATCTTTGAAAACAGTGAAATTGCAGCATTAATTAGAAATAAAATAAATTTAATATAATTTGTTAGAAATAAAAGTCTTGTAGAACTGTTCCGAAGTAGTAATTTTCTCTCTTGTTTTCTTTTTCTTATGTTTCTTAAAACTATAAAAATATTATTGCATTTGTGTACCTAACTGCGCATTGAACTACTGACATCTTGATTCACAATGCTGTTAATAATTGTAAAAAAAGGCTTTATAATTATTTTAGTGCACTTTAGGCTTTATAACTGCTGAAAAAAATCTGTTATCTTAGGAGAGAAAGTGGTGAAGTGCAGCAAGCACTGGATGCCCAGCAGAAACAGCTGAGAGACCTGAAAGACAGTAAAACAAATACTTTGAAAAGATTTGGACCACATGTACCAGCATTTCTTGAAGCAATTGAAGTAGCCCATAAACAAGGACACTTCAGAAAGAAACCTCTTGGACCTTTAGGTAAGAATAATTGCTGAAACATAATGTTCTCATGGGATATTTTTGTATGGCCACTAATGTAGATAGTGGTCTTTTAGGAAAACTTTGTTCTTTAAGGAGCTTCAGATACGTGTTTTTCTTCTGTACTTCCCGGACTAAAGGTTTTATCCTGGTTAGGCTGTCTTCTGCTTCTGTTATTCACTCACTAACAGCTACTGGCTTTCCTCATTTTCCAGATGTTTTTGAGGTGTTTTACAATGGTAGACTTTCAGTGCATCTCTCCAATTCCCCCACACCCTCAAAGCATCAGACTACTGTGCTTTGACTGCTTGTTCCTCAGTGAATAGCACTGTCCAGATCTTGGACAGATTTTGTTCAAAATGTCCAGTGGCTGACTTGTGAGTTTGTCAAACTTGAAATGTTTTGCATGGAACAAGTCAGACAGACCGAGCTGAGATTTTCTTGGGCAGCTAGCTTTTATTTTTCTTCTGTCCAGCTCTGACAGTGGCAGGTATTTTCAGTTTGTGAATGGGAGGAAAGGTTTCAGCACATTCTGGATGTAAAGTACATGGCATTTACTTCAGGGTTAGAATGTGCAAACGTGTGCTACTGAAGACAGGTGGTACAATGGAAAGCTTCACGTTTGTTTAATTTGCAGTATAGTCGTTCCACTGCCTTCATCCTTAAAGCATTAAATTGTTGATAAGCTGTCTTTGCCTTGATACATTTCTGCTAAGCTGCCATAAAATTGGTACCCTAATGGAAGAAAATATAGGCCTCCAACCATGTGTATGTGTCTCTAGGCAGAGAAATTATGTTTGTGTTCTCAGGTCTGTTGTTGAGTCTTTTAACTTAGTCAACCTCTTAATTTTTTTTTCTACCTGTAAGAAAGGTTTATTTTAGACTCTTAAAAAAACCTGCAATACAACAAAACAAGAACCTTGAGTGGTAAAAATGCTCTACTGAATGTTTTGTCATGGAACACAGCACCTAAAGCCTTGCCTCTTATGTTTATCTAGGTGCTTTGATTCACCCAAAAGACCCTGAACTGATCCTGGCTATCGAATCCTGCTTAAAAGGCCTACTTCAGGCATTTTGCTGTGATAATCATAAAGATGAAAGAACTCTTGAGTCTCTGATGTCAAGATATTATGCACGTGGACATAGACCTCAAATAATTGTAACTAAATTTCAGAATGAAGTTTATGATACTAGTCAGAGGTAAGTATGTTTTGAATTTTATTGCTTAGCCTTGATGGTTGAAAAGAACTATTTGTAAATTTTTTTTTTTAAGAATCTCATGTGAGTTCTATAAATGGTGTTTTTTTTTCTTTTCTTCAGAGCTGTTCATCATCCAGAATTCCCATCAGTTCTGACAGCATTGGATATAAATGATCCAGTGGTTGCCAATTGTTTGATTGATATGAGGGGTATAGAAACAGTTCTGCTGATTAAAGTAAGGCTCTGTGCTCCCTGCTGATCTTTAAAGAAACATGTGGAGCATTTATGACACCTTCACTGGTAGTGTCTGTAATAGATAAGAGAGATAGAGGAAGTTTTGCTCCCCTCTCCGCCCCATGTGTTTCAGGACCTTCCCTGTTTGTTTCTGGGTTTTTTGCCACTAACTTTCTGGGCCTCTAAGTGGTATAGTTTCCCAGTCTAAATAGTCCTTGTGTGTGTAACCAGCTTCCTAACTTTTGGCTCTGTTTCGTGTCTCTCTCTTACTTGGTGGGTTCAGGATGTGCCAGTTTTGATTAGTCAAGGAGTTAACAAAATTTGCAACCCACCCCTACCAGTTGTAGCTAGCAGCTGGCAGCTAAATTTTCTGACACTATCTGACTTCTGATCTTAAATTGATTTTTGATTTTCTATTAGTACTGAAGATACCAGCTCCTGCAGATAAGATTACAGGTAAAATGTACAAAGATAAAAATAAGGTGGATACGTTTTTATTTAGAGACGGCAGGGTATTCTCTAAGCAAGCAGACCTAATGATCCTTACTTTTTGTGATGTTTATTTTTCTCCAAAATCTCTTGTCCCAGTTTATCCTCTGACATCCTTACTGGAGAGAGGCAGTTCATACTCTGTCTAGTGCAGAGCTGCTCATCAAGCATGGCTGTCACTGAGTGGGTTAAGTAACAGCTGGACTTTGTAGGCTTTTCTCATGGCAGGAATGTTGGGATTGTTTTTCACCCTCTGCCTGAACTAACCAGTGATTTTCATAATATTATTGAGTCCTGCCTGAACAATTTCAACTGAATCTTCAAGGAAGTATTCTGTGGAAAAATTGATACATTGGAGTGGATAACATAGTTGCCTTGGACAAAGGCACTTGTGGCCACTTAGTCTGGTGCTTTCCGTGTTGGGGTTTTTTACCAACATGTTTCCCTGGACTTTAATTGAATATTGTTTGATGTCCTCCATACCTTGCTTAGGAAGCTTATTTCCTCTATGTTTATTCTGCTTTTNCACAAATAAATGACCAACTAAACTTAGTGGGTTCTTGAGAACATAAATGTCTTACTCAACTAAGAAAAGTAGATTCTTGACATTGTGAATAATATTCACATTCTTTCATTACTGTATTTCTTTTCATTAAGAATTAAAATCTGGGTGAAAACATCAAAACAGCTTTTAAATTCTTATCTTTAATTATGGTTGTTTTTCTGCTTGTATTATAAGGCCATTGTGTTTTTCAGAGTAACCGTAGGGCTCGTGAGGTAATGCAGTGTAATCAGCCCCCAAAGAACTGTAAAGAAGCTTTCACTGCCGAAGGTGATCAAGTATTTGAACGACGGTATTACTCTTCCAATTTCGTCAGACCCAAGTTCCTTAGTCAAGATGTTGAAGCAGAAATCAGGTTAGCATCTTGTAATGTGTTTGTAAAGAGTGCACTTGTTGGCATGAATAGTGGAATTGCATATATGTCTGTTTGCATGAACACTACTGTCTAGCCTCTCAGTTTTCTTTCTGAGATTCATACTTCCTTTTTGAGAATTCTAGAAAATCTCTTACTTTCAGTGCCTTTCTGTGGTAGGGACAAACTTGCATTGTATCCAGTTATCTTTCAGTTTGTAGCAGATCCGCCAATGGTGCTCAATACTCCAGGAAATCTTGCTACCTTCTTTTTTATGCTTGGTGAAAAACAGTATGGACTCAAAGCTGTTTATTTAAAAATATAATACTTGAACAGTGATGTTGTAGTTTACTGCAAGGGAAGCCTGACTATTCAAACTAAAGTTGTTAGCAAAAATCCTCCTACTGGTTTCAGACTGCGTCTGTGTTTCCTCGGGCTTTTGACTTCATTCATGGTAGGTATCTCTGAGAATTCCCTCACCTTTTGTATTTTTAGGGGTTTTTTCTCTCACTGCTTTCAAAATGGCAGTTGAAAAAGCAAAATGTACTTCAAAGATTACAAACTTGAACTGTCACCAAGGAAATTCATGGCAATAGAATACTTTCATTTTAAGGCTCAGATTATATTAGAGACATATTAGGTAATTTTAGTATTAATAGCTGATAATATAAACTGAATTGAATGTTAAAATTTGTTTCTGTAAACTCAAAAGTTTTAAATATGTCAGTTAACTGTAGTTTGTTCATGTCAGTATGTAATGAATTTCACTCAAAGATTATCTTAACTTTTAAAGTGTTATAGGCATTCCATTACCAATTTTGCTGGGGGGAATGATGTAGGCTAGTTTAAAAAGAGTGCATTCTTACCCTTTGTCTTGTCATGCATGTAATTTTTGTTTGTCTATTTCTGTATGTGTGTGTCACAACTAATATCTGTGTAGTATGTAACATCTCAATATCACTTTGTTTATAAAGTCTCTTGGAGAAAGAAATTGAAAACAAAAGGGCACAGTTGACAGCATCTCAGCAACGCTTATATTCCATTGAAAATGAAATTAGGCAGAATGAAGATCATCTCTATGGTCATCAACGACACCAAAAGCAACTACAGGTAAAAATAGGTACAGGGTTAGTTTTTAGAAGCTCCTCAGTCTTTCTGTATTTCATTTTGACTTCTGTAATCTATTTAGAGTGCCTGATAGTTTTTAATTTTTATCCTTACTTTTGTTGTTTGCTTTCATGTTTTTATTTCTGTAGTATGCTCTTATAAGTGAGGACAGAATGATAGAGGCCACATCAATCCTAGCATATGCTATTGTTTCTGTTTGGTATCTTTCTCTTCCTTGTGCTAAATCTTACAAATTTTTACTGGTTTTTTTGTCAGTAGTAAGTTACTGCACAGAAAAGACACTTGCATCACATGGTGCTTCTCCCTCCTTTATTTCTGTTGAGCCTTGCCTCTTCATTCCCAGAATCTTGTTTATGGTCATGCTCTTACAGTATATTCTTAACCTATCTTGATATGCTGAACATTTCTTCTTTAAGTTCTCTTAATTTTAATTTCTTTATAAACCATTTCACAGCTGTTAGCCTCCTTTCTGTGGTCTCTAGTACTTCTAGGTAGGATATATATTTGTGGTGGTCAGTGGTGCTCCAGGTAGGCAGCTAATATATACTATATAAAGTTAGTTATATATTAATTATATCGTTAGTTATATATAAAATTATAAGTAAGAAGCAGCACAAAAACCTGGCATGTGGTCTGAAATGCTGAAGATAAATACCGGAAGAAAAAATAAAATGGCTCTTATTCCATTGTCATGTTGCATGGAAATACAATAACTTAATGAATTAAAGTGCACAACTTTCAGAACAAAGTACATCTAATGAAAATGAATTCCACAGGTGGGTGTGAAGAGTTGTGTCTCTTGTTAGTCGCTAACAAAACTAAAAAATAAAAGTATCGTCTTTCCTGTGATGACATAAATGAACAAATGTGAACTTTTCTCTTTAGTTAAGTTTCAGAACATGAAGTTTCTTCTCCTTCGCAGGTAAAAGTAAGAACAGCAAATTCAGAGATAGCAGACCTTGAAAACATGGAAGAGCACCAGTCAGCGGACATCCGTATATTAGTAAGAATAGATTATCCATTATAGTCAGCATATGAAATAATGTCTTTTAATGTTGGCAATGTTTTGAAATCAGCGAAGTTGGATAGTGAAGAATGTAACACTTGTCATAATTGTAAACATTTTTGTAAATTGAGTGATTTTATTTATTTTTGGTGATCTAAAAATTTTTTTCCCCAGGTTTTGCAGTATTTGTCTTTTTGAATCAGAGAATATTTATGATGATAATTCAGTAGGAATGGTGTTATTTTCTAGGAGACAACAATAATCCACTTAACTTACTGCATTGCATTGTATAGTGGATATATATTGGCCACAGATCCAGTGGGAAGTTACCTTGTTCCTTTCAGTCTTTTCATCACAACTCCCAAATAAATTACCTCTTAATTTTCAGTCACATAAATATGAACTTCCACTTTTATTTTGCAGTTTGATTTAGCTGTCCCCTAAAAGATCCATCAGTCTCTTCCTTTGGGCTTTAGTGACAATTACATTGAGCAGCTCCTATTCTTAATATAGTTACAGAGTACTTCATGTAATGCTGTACCCTAATACTGATAGTAAAAAATCTTGTACAGTAATTTACAAGTTTGTCTCTTTTTGTTATTCTTAACTTTACATTTTGACAGCAAGACGAAGCTGAAGAAAATAAGAGTAGAATGGAATCTGTAAAACAAGACATGCAGCTACAAAGCAGAAAAATGGAAGAACTGAAAAATAGTCTCCAAGCAGCTGAAAAAAAAATGGAAGAAGTGAAAGAAAAAATTTATCAAGTAGAAGAAATTGCTGGCCCAATTAAGGTAACAGTAATTTTTTGTTGTATTTTTGAGTTGTTCCATTTGTGTGTCAAGGTGAATGAGGTTAAGAAGAGGTGAAGCAGGAGAAAAGAACTTGCTATTTCCTGATGTACTTAAGGTCTACCTAGAAAATGGAAATGGAGCACATTATCTAGAGCATGTTGGAAAATAAGCTTGGCGATATTTCGAAGGTGGTGTTGGTTGTTATGTGTAGTCACTGTAGTGTTTTATGTTTAAAGAGAATTGATTTCCAGGTATCTTTAGTGATGGAGTGAAAAGGAGGGAAGAACAGCTTCCTTGAGTTTCCTTTCTCATGCATCACATTTGTTGTTTTTGCTTGTTTGTTGTAGCAATGTGGGGGTGGATGGTGGATACTGCAACCCCCCCCAAAAGCGTCTCCTCTCAAGAAGGGGCTCGGGTGGGTGCTCGGGCAGTTCCTCTCATCCACTCACACACACCATGGATAGCTCAGGCAATGGAAGGCAGGAAGGGTCTTCTGTACAGAGTTCCAGCAAGGTTTATTGCTCCACATGCCAAAAGGATCCAGGGACAAAAGCCCAGGGAGTCAGTGGAGTGCTTAGGGTTAAGTATGGGGTCACAGGCCATGGTCTGCTGGCACAGGGGCGGTACAAGGGCCGGGCAGGGGACACTGACCTATGGGGAACATGAGAGTGGACAATCAGCAGTGCCACTGCCAATGGGGCAATGGGGAAAGAAGAAACCTCTAGAGCTAAGAACAAATATGGACAATAGAGGTGGGCAAAGCCCAGGCCTATGGAAAGAACAGAACAGAGGTAGATTAACATACTGCTGCAGAGCACCATGGGAGAAGCTTTTTCTCACCTTAAGTGATAAAGCATTCCTGAAAGCCATGGTAGATTCTTCCAGGGCATTGCCCTTGGAGTTTCTGGTATAGGCTCAAGGGTTTCCACAGTTTGTTTCTAAGAAACCTTGGCTAAGAATGTTCATAACTGTTCATTTCTCAAAATACCATTTGAAATTCTATATGAAGTGGTTGTTATTTTATAAAATTATATTATCACAGAAGATACCAGTGTATAGTTTTAATTATTCAAGACTACGAGAGGCATCTGGAAATGGCAGAGAAATAGCAAGACTTAAGAGAAATAACAGAATGGTGACATGCAAAATTTGATAATGGCAAATGAAAGGCAATCTCACACTGGCAATAAGAACTTATTGTTTGAAAATAGAAAACAGAAATAAGACTTCAGGACATTTGTAGTACTGTAAACTTGTAGAAGGATGAAATGAAGAAAACTTAAAAGAGCACTATGGGAATTTTCTCATGTCTCACTTAAACGGTAAATTGCTGTGTCGTCAGCCCAAATTAAAAGAGCAAACAAAAAGAGTAAGGAAACAGGTCTGCAAAGCAACAAATAAATGTGTTAGTTCTAATGTACCTAATAAGGAAATTCTAGAGATATGACCTATTTTAAAAGAACCACTCTGTATGGAAAGAGATTTGTTCAGAATATGAAAACATTATTGCTTGTTATGTAGAGTACTGAACACAATCAAGGGCAGCTCTGAAATTCCTGAAAAGGTTTTAAATCAGATGCGTTGTTAAGTGTTCTACAGTTGTTCAACGAACTGTTGACATATAGCAAGTTGTGGTTTTAAGTTAGGATTAGAAAAAAGTAAGAGCATCTATTATTGTTGGTAATGGTTAGTTTTCTTGTTTGTTGTTTTGGGGTTTTTTGAGTTGTTTCTTGTTTTTTTTTTTTCTTTTTGATTTGGTAGTTTTTATTTTTATTTGTTAAGCCATCTAGTTGACGGGGATGAGGAAGAAAATGATGTCCTAATTTATGTCATTCCTAATACCTCTTTTGCTTCTCTGGAAAGATAGATCACTTCAATAGTATCAATACTTATATAGTATAGAGGTTACTGGTGAAGGGTCTTGGGCACAGTTCCTGTGAGGAGCAGCTGAGGGAGTTGGGGCTGTTTAACCTGGAGAAAAGGAGGTTCAGTGGAGACCTTACCAGTCTCTACAACTGCCTGAGAGGAGGTTGTAGTTAGGTGGGGCTCAGTCTCTTCTCCTGGGTAACAAGTGACAGAAGGAGAGGAAATGGCTTCAAATTGCACCAGGGGAGGTTTAGTTTAGATATGGGGAAAAAACTTTTCATGGAAAGGATTGTAAACCTTTGGAACAAACTTCCCAGGCAAGTGGTGGAATCATCATCCATGGAAGCATTCAAAAAACATGTGGCTGTTGTACTGGAAGATGTGGTTTACTGGTGTATATGGTGGTGGTTTTGGGTTGATGGTTGTACTTAATGATCTTAAAGGTTTATTCCAACCTTTACTATGCTATGATTCTATTATTTTGTATTACAGGTATAGCAGGTCACTGAATTTTCACACAGATATGCAGTTCTGGCTGATGTCACACAGGCATCAGAAGCTCCAGATAGCATGTAGTGTAAAAAATAAATATGGTTTTTGAACTTCAGGAGAAAGCATAGCTTTTTTTAAAGATGAAAACATCACCTCAAGATATAATTCCTAGAATCATTGCATGTATTTATTCCTTATCAGAACTGAGCATATACTTTCTCATAAGCTACTGTTAAAGCTCCCAGAAGTATTGTTACTGAAAGCAAAATAAGTTAGAACAACCTGTGAGAAGTCAGTAAGCACTAGAGATATTCTCAGGAATCTACCCCAAACAGTTCACGTTGTCATTTGTTCCAAACAGGCTGAATTAAACCAAGCTGAGTCAGAAGTGGAAAACAGTAAACGCCATTTGCAGCACTATGAAGACAAACAGAGAGAACACGTGGCTTGCATAAATAAGCACAAAGATTTACTAGTTTCCAAAGGAAAGGAATTAGAGGTACGTGTGCTGGGGTTTCTTTTTAGCTATTGAAGTCAGATGGTCATGATTCTTCTAATATTTAATAATAAATCATTCCACATTTATAACATGCAGACCATATTAATATACTCAGTTACACTGAGTATTCTCTCTCAGTGTCCTACACTGACTATGTAAAGCAAGTAAAATAATTCTGTGTAAGTTAATTGAGGCCTCTTTTTTCTGACAGGACACCATTTCTCTTTTGACAGATAAATTAGGATTCATCCATCTAGAACCATTTCTTCTGTCTTTTGCAATGAGAAGATTAAAATTACTTAAAATTTGTGGCTTAAGCTAAATTGATTAATATTGTTTTGGTTTCTTGGATGGTGGGTTTTTCCTTGTACAGGCCCCATAACTGATCTTTTGAAGACTTACCTAATCAAGCTTTATTAGCTAACTCTGAAATCACATCCACAAAGACTTTTGGAGGACTGCACTATTTAAATATGGTGATTTTGGTTCCTTATTTATCTGCATTAGCTAAATAACTGTGCTTATATTAAAAATCTTGGATACAGTTCTTGGCACTCAAATAACTACCCATGTATAAACGTTGTTGATAAAATTGTTAACTGGGATTGCTGTAATGAAAACAGAAAGAACACAAAAATATTCTTCTTGCTTGGAGTTTGTGTTTTTCTGTAGCATAAAATACTTGTTGTGAAGACTAAAGATATTTTTAAAAAATATGACAATTATTTGAGTTTCAAACATTCCTTTAGGAAAAAATGGCTAAAGCGAGGCAGATCTTCCCGGAGCGCATCAAGGTCAGTAGGACTGTTAAAAGTCTTGATGCAGAAATGAATCGCTTGAGGGAAAAGATAAATTCACAAAACAGTCACCATGGAAACAGAGAAGAAATAATCCAGTAAGTCATCTTTACTGTCTAAAACAGTTTAGATAGGTTGGAAAAGAGAGGGGAAAGAAGAGTTTTCTTGCTGACTCACTATGTGTTTATGTTTTTAGTACTTCAGCTATGTATGAAGGTGTGGAAATGTGTTGTACTGATTCTCCCAGTACTGAACATATTTAAGAATTCCGAAACACCTTCCAGTGATTTTAAGCAGCATCTGTGCTATATATTTGATGTTACCAATAATCTGATATATATAATCTGATATAATTTGATGTTACCCTCTTAGTGTTTTGAAGTATCCCAGTTATGACTGCGTGAATTTAACTTGCCATTGTTTTGTAATGCATTGAGTACTAAGCATAATTCTAGTTTGAGTAACTAATGTGCAAGCTGGGGAGCTCCTTGAAGTTTTGATCTCAGTGTATTTCAAGGAAGCACTCCCCTTAGGTATTCCTGAGCATGGGGAACCCAGTCATTCATTCTCCTTGGTGAAAGAGTTTATTTTCAAAAGTATTAAAAATAGAATTAAGATTTAATTTTTGTCCATGTTTCATTTGTGAACAGTGTTTTACTTGACTCATCAAATGCTTTTAGCTTTCACATAAATCCTCCCAAGAAAGTTTTCTTTTGAATATTTTGATTATCAAAATTATTTTTAGCATTTACAACAACAGCTCAGTTTTAATGTAATGCATATTACTCCTAACCTTTCTATCAATTAAAACAGGCAATTTCATTATGCAAAGGAAAGATACGAGGATGCAAGCAATAAAGTAAAGAATTTAAGGAGATTTATTGCGGTGCTTGATAAAGTAATGACAGAGAGGCTTAAAGTGTATCGGCAGTTCCTAAGGTGAGTTTAAAGCAGTGTTCACAATGATCTTTTTAACATCAGCTTGCTCCCAGTTTCAATCGTATCATGCCTGGCAGTTGAGAGGCAGCCTGCACTGACAGCTGGAAAAGCAGTATGATAGTGGAACCTGTATTTTGCTTCATCCCGAAGACCTCAAATGTGCTGACTTCATCCAAGGCAGTTCTGTTTGAGTGCTGGTTTTGGTCAGTAGAGTGTCAGCAACATACTAGGACTTGAAATAATCTCGGCTGTCAGTCATTTTTATTGATTATGATTAGTGGCTGAACTCCTTTAATTTCATTGTGGGTGAAGCACTTCTCCTCTGCTCTCTGCTGAAAAAATTTGAAGATCTTGATTCAGGTTCTCTAATTTGACAGCTTCTTCTCCATTGCTGGGTGTACACCCCTTCTTTCTTGCTTCAGTCCCTTAATATCCTATACCTATCCATGAAGATTTTGTTGTTGCCTTCCTTCAAGAGGATTCTCTCCAGTATGTCAAATGTCGCCCACTTGAGAGTCCAGTTGATTTTGGAAGAATGTTATTATTGGAGGAGGGCTTAATGCTTAATGATGTGGGACTGTTCATGAAAATCTGTTGTCACTTCCTCATGTATTAAAAACTTGCTGCCCTAACATTTGTTTGCTTGATTTAAGGACCCTTTCTATGCAATGCAAACTCCGCTTTGAGCACTTATTACGTCTTCGAGGTTGCTCTGGACATATAAATTTTGATCACAAAAATGAGACACTTTCCATAACAGTAAGTTATTTTATATTATTTAAATTACTATAATACATAATGAATTATTATTTCTTTCATTTTCAGGTGCTAGAAATGCATTGCAATCATAAAATAAATTGTTTTTACCTCTCCAGAATGTGATATGCTAAATTGTAGTGTTATAAATATTCTGATCAAGTAATGAATTCAATCATATAAAAGAGATAGTTATGATTACAAATAGAAAATTGTAAAGTATAAGGTATAGAAATGTTAGGAATGTTGTCCTTGAAATGTGCAGCCTTAGGAACTTCATCAAGAAGTTACTGGACTGCCTATGTTTTGGTTAAGAAACTATGGAGACTGTCATGCACAGCAGTTATGCTGCTTGGAAACCCCCCTAC
>VZTR01009135.1:246623-270195 GCA_013400775.1 Chaetops frenatus
TGTTTTATGCCAATGATAAGAATTCAGTAGTGAGTCATCCTAGTCAGTCTTTCAAAATAACTCCTTCCTGGTCCCTTGATAGGAAGTTCACCAGTATTTGTGTGATTGTATGATGGCTTTAGTTGTTATTTAAACAACTTTAAGAAGGCTTCATTGGGTTTTTTTTCTGAGTACCTTCTAACATACATCCCAAAAAGTTTTATCATGGATTTATTTTTTTTGTTTGTTTCTGTGGGAGACTTCAGTTTTAGGAATTAAGGAGAAAAATGTGCGGTGACAACATAAATACATGTCGCAGTCCTTATTAGACAGGTGAAGCATGTGTACCTGAAGAACTAAACTCAGTCCATAAAATATCAAGTCATTACTTGTCTTTATCAGAATATATATTTTTTAATATCTGATGTCTTACGTATCTCACAAAAGAGATCTGTATTTAGTCAAGGACTGTAAGTTGCAAAAAGAAAACAATTCCCTGCAAAAAAAGATCCCACTTCAAAACAATCCTTATTTGCCTGCTTAACTTGTTAAAGGTAATGCAGTTAGCAGGGCAAGGAAATGCCAAAGTTTCATCTTAGAGGAGTGCCACAAGGTGTCATCATAATCAATGTAACCAAATGGCTGTTCACATGTTTCATGTATTTCATGTAAAGAATCTCTTCCTCCTTTAAAATTCTGCTGTTAATCAATTACTTGCTTTTCTATTGTACCTAGTAACCACGGGATTTTACTGTTATGTAACTACACTGCTTGACATTTATTGAACATTGTTTAACAGCTATTAAAAATAGAGGTTTGAATAATGAAACTCTGGCAGAGTCATTCAGTCTGTTCAGTATGTGTGAGAGTGGTAGAGGAAGTTGCAGTGATCCTAGAAATGTGTTACTAAGTGGTTAGGAGCCATCTCATTCCAGAATGGCAGTTGCAGTGAAATGCAGAAAATTGTTTTCAAGTAATCTCTGTCTGTTTATGTGTGATGTGTTTGCTGTTAAAATTATGATTCTGTTAGTATGCCTTCATCTCAGATTTAAAAGTTGCTCCAATATTTTTATTTCAAGGTTCAGCCTCGAGAGGAAGAAAAAGCTGCCCGTAGCGATCTGAGATCCTTATCAGGAGGTGAACGTTCCTTCTCCACAGTTTGTTTCATTCTTTCTCTGTGGAACATTTCTGAATCTCCTTTCAGATGCATGGATGAATTTGATGTCTACATGGTATAGTTTAAACTTAAACTATGTCTCTCATTCTGATTTGTATAAATTAGTGAAATAGTTGGGTTGTTACTTGTATTTGGTTATATTTAAAACCACTATTATTAACTGTAAACTATAAAAAACCCTCACACCAAAATCAAAATCCCCCAAAACAAAATTTGTTAGTAATCTTGTTCACTTTGTTTGTTGATGTTTGGAGCTTATTTTGTTTCTGAAGTTGGTATCCAGAAATATGAGCCTTTCTGTTAATTTATGTTTTCAAACCTTTGTTTATCACAAAAATAATAAATCAGCTGCTACCGTGTTTGTCAGAGGTTGACCCTGCTATTGCTGTGACATTCTGGGCTTGGCATGTGCTTTGATTTCTGCCAATTTTGAGCTCAGTGTGGGGTTTTTTCAAAGCAGATGTAGCAATTGGATTCACTGTTGCTACTCATTTTATAGAAACTTACACTTCAGCTAGGAGCATGTTTCTAAGATGATGAAATGCAGAATAATGAACAATGAATACTAACATTGGCTAAAAATGATAAATCATATCTTTGTGTACAGCTTCCCTGGACAGGCCACTAATCCATTTTGAAATCTATTTTCTTTTTTTTAAGATTTATTTCCTACTTATTAATATGCAGGGTGGTATGAGTTTGAGACAAAGATTTGATACTGACTTATTTAATTTTGCCTCAGTGTGCCTTCCTCATCAATCATTTATTTACTAGGAATCACCTAAAGGGAGCAAAGATAATATAGTTTATATTTAAGAATTTCAGAAAGGGACAATATGCATCTGAAGTAGTGAAGCAGTTGTTTTTCAGCCAACTTTCAAATCTTAGATCCTCTTTTAAAAGTTAGTTTTGCAGAATTTTATCCATCTTTCCAGAAAAGGTTGGATACTTGGAACTGTAGGCCTTGCAAAGCACTTGCGTGTCATCTGTTTCATAAATTATTCCACACAATTTGTCTTTGCACCACAGTGCCAGTAAGGGCAGCCTTACTGTCCACGAGTTCTGTAATTACTCTTGATGCAATCACAGATCCCCACCACACGAGGACTCCATGGTGTATTTTTGTGGGAGATCTCTGCTTTCATGAGGAACAGTGCACAGCTGCAGAGCTGTTAGTCCCTGCTAATAACAGCTTCCTATTGCACATCCTTTTCAGTAATGCATAAGGTTGCATTCAACATAGTAATAATGATAATAGCAATAATAATGCTAATAAAAACAAGCTCCATAATATCATAATATTATAGGTTTCATGGAGCCCTTAAATCCTTTCAGGTGATTTTTCAGACAGGATTTTACAAGAAACATTATTCTGCTAAAATATCATCTCAGCATACCCCTAAAGTAAGAAATACTGTATGTACATCAAAGGTAATAGAAAAACACTATGAGTATATGAGTGTGTGGTTGTTCTGATAGAAGATTTCCATTGCCCATGTATACTAAAAAGTACAGTCTAAGAATTTCCCAAGCTATAATTTGTAGCTTTTAGATTTTAACCCTCATGTTTCTCCAGTTCTTCTTAGTTTTTATTAGTCTTATTTAGATATTTTCTTTAGATAACCTTGACTGCATAGTAATTAATTCTGGTAGGTTTTCTAGCATCATGTTTTGTAATGTATTTATTACTGTCAGTATCACTACCCGACAAATCTTTTGTCTTTAGGATATGGTTAACAGAAAAATTGCCATCGATATGATTCTGGAGAGGGCTGACTTTCAGCGGCATCGACAGTTCATTTTGTTCACCCCGCTGAGCATGAGGTAATACTGTTGTGGTTTATTACACAAATTGCAGGGGAGTACTCTTGCAAGGAGTGTAAATAGAAAAAGTTGAATATGAGGAGAGAGAAATTTTGCTCTTTGTAGCAGTAGTGATGCCTGAAGTGGCTACCTAGAAACAGACTAGACAGGAGTAAGGGAATAAAAGTGGGCATTTATTTGAAAGCCCTCAAAGGCTCACCCTGGGGAGCCAGAGGCTGCTCACACACTGGACCCCGAGGTGGACCCCCCAAGAAGGACGACGGGTCAGGAGTCCTTCACACTGTTACAGGTTTTGGTCCATTTGCATATCAGTATAAATTTGTCAATTAAAACTTTAGCTAATGATGTAACTTCTCCTAGGTTACCTCCCCTTCTCAAGATGTTGGTTTACACATTTTGGGCTTAGGACAGTCTGGGTGTTCTTGGAGAGCAGGCTCGGAGAGGCTTTGTTATGTCTATCTTAACATGAGAGAGCAGCAGCTAACAGTTTCCAGGACACTTCAGAGTTACACACTAAATACTACAGGATTTAAAAATATGAAAGTTAAAATCCAAAGCATCAATAGAACATAAACAATTAAGCAGTTCATTGCTGATGGTTCTGTGAATTTAAAGGGTTTTTTAAATTTTTTTTTTTAACTCTTCCTTACATAGTGGTAATTCAGTGGGACTTAAATCATTTTATCTGAAATAAAACAACTTTTAGAAATGTTTTATTTTGTCAAACAGGCTCTTCTTAGCTTAGCTTTGTATTTCCCTCTCTCCTCCCAAAAATAACAAAAGACTTGGGATTTCTTTCTCTTAATAGTACAGTACTTTCAAGGGGTTTGTCATTTTAGTTGATTTTATTTTCTGGAGTTTAATATTGCTGATCTAGAGACTCATAGCTTACACTGTGTTTTAAATTTTTGATCTAGTGCTCCAAAATTCTTTCAAAACCTCCATGTAAAACCCTGGTAGAGCCATTCCCAGCTTAAGGAGACAGTTGTATCTCTAACCTTGTGCAGCCAACTCCATTCTATTAACCCAGTGTAACCAGTGAAGCCTGAGAGGGGAATTAAAGCAATCATCAAAATGAAGTTGATTTATTCCTAATTGTCTTCCCTCACTAAAGTATATAAAAAGAAGAGTAGTAGTGTATCTGTTGTTATTTCAGTGGAAATGCTTTTGTGGACATTTTCTGAAACTAATAAACACATGGGAATTTTTTGTATGGTTACAGTTGAAAAAATAATTCAAGTTCAGTTTGGTTTTGTTATATTGTTCCATGTTTCATATTCAGCAAACATAAAATTTAACAAAAATATGGGGGCAACCTCAGGAAAAATCCACTTAGGATAATCAGTGGAGAAGCCTGTGTAAATGAGTGTTTAGTAACTTTGCTCTTTCTTGGTATGATTTGATTGATTACATGTGTGTATAGCGTGTGCTAGGTACTTTAGGATCTGTAAGGCAAATCCTTACTTTTATTCCATCATTTGTTCATTTGGAGGTTTTTGTAAAAGAACCTTTTCTCTAGTTAAGGCAATCTAGTTGTTAGAAATCACGATTGAAATGAGTGCTTGTCTTTACGTCAAGCATTTATTGAAATCGGGCCTAGGATCAGTTCAGTGAAGCCCAAACTTTACCCTACGTTGCTGCTTTTTAAAACTGTCAAAGAGAAAAGGTGGAGTTATTTAAAGGAAAATATGTAATGTAAAGAATCAAATGGAATTACTGAAATTCATGGAGAAGAAACACTGTTTAAACGATGCATCCTTTATTTTTAGTTCTCTGCCTACGAGTCCCCATATTCGAATCCTCCGCATGCCAGACCCTCCAAGAGACCAAAGAACATTGAATTTGCAAAATAGGAATGACAGAGATGAAGATCAATAAGTATCTCTGTATAAATATGGTATAATATTGAAGACAAATGTGGAACAATATATGTAAAGTTATTGCTTCCTGATGCTGAAAAAGATGAGGACTTGTTAGATATTCTCAGGAAGATATTTCTGTATTGTTATTAATTATTTTTAAAGGATCACTGTGTGTGTGCACAGAACAAGAATAAGCACAGTTTGGATGAGGAGAAAATTTTGAATGTTCTGTTCATATTTTTAGCTACCAACTACAGAATTTTTTTATCTGTTGTTCTGTTATTTCTTCTGGAAAAGTTGAAATATATTTTGTATAACTACGAAGTAATATTTTAATAAACCATTTGAACTGATACTTGTGGTAATGTTTTAGTGTCTCTACACGCTTAAAATTAGCATTAAGTTAAAAATATTGTTTTCTTCCTAGCTATGCTTTATTTCTTAAATGTGTGCTAATTAATACATGCAGTAAAATGTGTTTCACTTATTTTCCAGTGAAACCACAGTAGCTGAACATGAGAAACTATTAGAACCTATACTTTCATAATTAGAAAAGGGAAAAATTTATATATAATATATTATCTTGGTGGAAAACAAAAGTCCTTTCATTCCTTTCCTAAAGAGTTTGAATGTCTTTGGACATGAGATTACAAAACCTAGCAATCTGTGTCTTTATAAAACTAGATTCTTAATTCCAGTAAACTGGTTCTTGCACACTCTTATGTTTCCAAGTATAGAATAAGTCTCAAAATACTAATTTTAATCAACTAAAGAGACACAAGTCTTTTCAAAAGATAGGAATGAAGTAGATTAAGAATTTGGGGAAATAATACAGTAACTTTTCTACAGCATTGTAGACCTGTGGTTTTTTTGATCTCCCTGCCCTCCCTCCCTTCCTGTGTTTCCCTGGGACTAGAACACTTAAACTTGATTTATTTAGATATTGCAAGCATTTATTGGGGATAAGAGGGAGAAAGAAGAACCAGATTTTTCAAACTCACTCAAATTAACCTTTTTTTCTTCTCCTGTTCTTTTTTTTTCCAGGAACTTATAATAGTTGGCAACTCTTCCAAAAAGAAATCACTTTTTAGAGTTCAGCTGCTTTTCTTTTTGTTGTTTTGGGGGATTTTTTGTTGTTTGATGTTACACCTCTACAAAAGCCATTGAGACTACTCAGAGAACAACATTCAGCAGTTTCTGCACTTTTTTACTGAATCGCAGTTCCTCAATAAAACCTTATTACAGTGTAAGTTTTAACTTGACTTTGTAGTGTAATTTGTTTTCAGTTGCAGCACGGTATTAAACTTGTTGGTTTCTTTAAAATATGGAAGCTAGGTAAGACTTGAAGGAAATACACCTTGTAGAATCATGGAACCATAAAAAATGCTGAGTTGAAAGGGACCCATCAGCTGTGTGATCTTCCAAGTTGAAGTCCCTCAAAAGGCAGTTGAGCAGGAAGTGTCCCTTAGTTCCTCAGAGGACCGTTTATCAGTGTCATCGTCCTGGCCAGAAGGTCTGTAATAGACTCCCAAGATGGATGACATCTGCATTATTTGTATGTCCCTTGATCCTTCCTTACAGGCTCTCAACTGTGCCATTGCCAACTGTAGGCTCCATACATTACATCCCTTCCAGGACTTACAATGCCACCCCTCCCACTTGTGCCCTGACCATCCCTCCTAAAGAGCCTGTAACCATCCAGTAGGGCACTCCAATCACAGGACTAAGCCCACACAGTTTCACTTACGCCAGCGATACCAGATCTCTGGGACTGGGCCAAAGACTTGAGATGGTCTTGTTCCTCAAGCTGTGTGCATTAGTGTAGAAACGTTTCAGTGTGGTGCTTTACAGTCAGCAAACCTGAAGGAGATGGAGGGATCTCATTAGTTTTCTCAAGTTCTGGCACACCATCCCATTCCTCCCCACTGGCAAGCCTGGTTTTGTCCTTTTCCTCCTTCCAAGCTGGTTTAAAGTTCTGTCAATGAGCCCTGCTGGGTCCTTTGCTGGAGCTCTTTTTTCCCTCTGAGATAGGTGCATCTCATCGGGTGTTGAATAGATCATCCCATGATAAAAAAAAACAATTTCTTTTTTTCTTACACCAGCCTTGAATCCATGTGTTGACCTGGTGGATCTGCCTATTCCTGTCAATATTATTCTTTGTTACCAAAAGGATTGTGGAAATCTGTGTGTGCTTCTGATCATAGAGTCTTCAACCCAAGGCCCTGAAGTCTCTTTTGATTGTCCTCGGAATTCTCTTTGTTTTTTCATCACTGCTGGCTTCAACAACCAATAGTGGATAGTAATCAGAGTGCCTTACTAGACTGGAGGGTTTTCCAGTAATTTCTCTTATCTGTGCCCCTGGGAGCCAGTGGAATTCCATGTGAGTTCGGTCTGGTCTGCATATCAGGCCCTCCCTTATCTCCCCTCAGAGCCTCCTATTACAGCTGCTACTCTTTTCCTCTTAACAGAGGAGGTCTTGATAGGTGCAGGAGGTGTTGCTTTAGGAGGCCCCTCTGTCCCAAAAGGACCTTTGCCCACCTCATCAGTTGTCTGGCCTTGTTCCAGAGCTTCATACATGTTCTAGAAGGTTCCAGTCCTACTTGTTTCAGAAGGAGAAGGAACCTCCTCCTGGTATGTGGAGTGACCTGCTTCCAGCCTTCATCTTGAGCAAGTCCTTGACTAAAAGATCCTTGACTAATTATGGTGCCGAGTTCTGAGTCCACCTGCTTCTCCACTACAATGGAGACTCCTGAGAGTCTTGAGACTGTGGCATCTCTGTAAATAACCTCTCTCTTGCTTGTTCTCTCAAATGCTACATAGCCTGTTCACTCCTGTAATGCCTTCACCTGACGACAACTCCTCAACAGCAGTATACCTTCTGCAAAAGAACCGTTTGTCAGCCCCAGCCTTGCAGAGAGGCATCAGGCACTCCTGTCAGCCTGTGACCTGCACAGCTACCACTGCCAGCTGCAGGCCTGGCTGTCCAGAGGCCTCTGACACAGCTGGTTCAGTGACTCTGGCAGCTGCAGGGGCGTGAGCTCTGTGCCATGTCATCCATAACTGGGGAAACTTCCACTAGTACACAGATACAGCTGGGCATGAAGGGATCTTTTTGTGCTCTTCTTCACCAGACACTGAGTTTGCCTTTACTGGCAGACCTCCCAAAGCCCAGGATATTGGGCAGACTCCTGGAAGCTGTGAGGAGGTTACTGACAGAAGAGGACCAGGCTTTTTGTTGATGTGCGTGCTACAAGAGTCAGACAGCGGTCACCAGTTGAAGTGGGGAGGATCTGGCTGAGTAAACCAGGAGGAGGGAGTGTTCTTGATGAAGATAAGAGGCATTTGAGCATGTTACACAATCAAGCTGTAAAATCTCCATCCTTGGAAGTGTTTGGAGTCTACAGAACAGACTCCTGCATTTCCTTCAAGCAGGGAGCTGGGCAAGACATCTATGAAGGTCTTTACCAACCTGAACAATTCAATAATTCCATAATTCAAGGTACTTACCCCTTTAGGATTATGTGAAGATACTGGGGGGCACCTTGCAATTTGCGTATTTGGCAAAACTTGCCTGGAACCAGCAGGTCGAGGGAGGTGATTCTACCCCTCTACTCTGCTGTTGTGAGATCCTACTGGGAGTACTGCGTTCAGGTCTGGGGTCCTCAGCGTAGGAAGAGCATGGACCTGTTAGAGCAGGTTCAAAGGAGGCCACAAAGATTCTCAGAGGGCTGGAGAACCTCTGCTATGGAGACCAACTGAGAGTTGGGTCTGCTGAGCCCAGAGAAGGCTCCAGAAAGACCTCATAGCACCTTACCTTAAAGGGGCTAGAAGAGATCTGGGGAGGGACTTTTTATAATGACATGGGGTGATGGGAAAATGGGGAGCAGTTTTAAACTGACAGTAGATTTAGATTAGATATTAGGAATAAATTATTGTGAGGGTGATGAGGCACTGGAATAGGTTACCCAAAGAAGTTGTGGACACCCCATCTATGGAAGTGCTCAAGATCAGGCTAGATGGGACCATGGGCAACGTGTTTGAATGGAAGATGTCCCTGCATGGGGGGTGGGAACTGAATCATCTTTAAAGTCCGTTTCAACCCAAACCATTCTTTGATTCTAGGACATGATAATGAGCCACATGTTTAGCTTGACTTGATTTTATGATGAATTGGGGTATGTTTCAGACCCTTTCAGTATGAGATTATAAAATGAGGTTGCATTGTTTCCTACAAATTTTCTTCAGCATCCAAAAGAAAAAAACAATGGCAAGAGTGCAGAGGTAGGAAAGAGTAAAGCATTTATCTTCATTAGTGCTTCTATAATGAGTTGTATGGAGAGAAGAGTTTAGGGAAAATTAGTGCATTCCTACAGAGCTAACACTTCAGCTTTCTCCAGGTTTTTTATAGACTTGAAATATTGGAGGAGGTGGCAACAATTCTGGTCTTTGGTTCAAATAAGTATATTGTATCTATTCTAATCTACCCTGTACTTGATGGAGATGTGTTCCTGACTGTATAATTATTATAAGCATATTTTCATGGTGGAAGATTAATTCTGAATAAACAATTACTGAAGCCCTTGCATGGATGCACTTATTTTTGCAGTGATCCTNGCCGAGTTCTGAGTCCACCTGCTTCTCCACTACAATGGAGACTCCTGAGAGTCTTGAGACTGTGGCATCTCTGTAAATAACCTCTCTCTTGCTTGTTCTCTCAAATGCTACATAGCCTGTTCACTCCTGTAATGCCTTCACCTGACGACAACTCCTCAACAGCAGTATACCTTCTGCAAAAGAACCGTTTGTCAGCCCCAGCCTTGCAGAGAGGCATCAGGCACTCCTGTCAGCCTGTGACCTGCACAGCTACCACTGCCAGCTGCAGGCCTGGCTGTCCAGAGGCCTCTGACACAGCTGGTTCAGTGACTCTGGCAGCTGCAGGGGCGTGAGCTCTGTGCCATGTCATCCATAACTGGGGAAACTTCCACTAGTACACAGATACAGCTGGGCATGAAGGGATCTTTTTGTGCTCTTCTTCACCAGACACTGAGTTTGCCTTTACTGGCAGACCTCCCAAAGCCCAGGATATTGGGCAGACTCCTGGAAGCTGTGAGGAGGTTACTGACAGAAGAGGACCAGGCTTTTTGTTGATGTGCGTGCTACAAGAGTCAGACAGCGGTCACCAGTTGAAGTGGGGAGGATCTGGCTGAGTAAACCAGGAGGAGGGAGTGTTCTTGATGAAGATAAGAGGCATTTGAGCATGTTACACAATCAAGCTGTAAAATCTCCATCCTTGGAAGTGTTTGGAGTCTACAGAACAGACTCCTGCATTTCCTTCAAGCAGGGAGCTGGGCAAGACATCTATGAAGGTCTTTACCAACCTGAACAATTCAATAATTCCATAATTCAAGGTACTTACCCCTTTAGGATTATGTGAAGATACTGGGGGGCACCTTGCAATTTGCGTATTTGGCAAAACTTGCCTGGAACCAGCAGGTCGAGGGAGGTGATTCTACCCCTCTACTCTGCTGTTGTGAGATCCTACTGGGAGTACTGCGTTCAGGTCTGGGGTCCTCAGCGTAGGAAGAGCATGGACCTGTTAGAGCAGGTTCAAAGGAGGCCACAAAGATTCTCAGAGGGCTGGAGAACCTCTGCTATGGAGACCAACTGAGAGTTGGGTCTGCTGAGCCCAGAGAAGGCTCCAGAAAGACCTCATAGCACCTTACCTTAAAGGGGCTAGAAGAGATCTGGGGAGGGACTTTTTATAATGACATGGGGTGATGGGAAAATGGGGAGCAGTTTTAAACTGACAGTAGATTTAGATTAGATATTAGGAATAAATTATTGTGAGGGTGATGAGGCACTGGAATAGGTTACCCAAAGAAGTTGTGGACACCCCATCTATGGAAGTGCTCAAGATCAGGCTAGATGGGACCATGGGCAACGTGTTTGAATGGAAGATGTCCCTGCATGGGGGGTGGGAACTGAATCATCTTTAAAGTCCGTTTCAACCCAAACCATTCTTTGATTCTAGGACATGATAATGAGCCACATGTTTAGCTTGACTTGATTTTATGATGAATTGGGGTATGTTTCAGACCCTTTCAGTATGAGATTATAAAATGAGGTTGCATTGTTTCCTACAAATTTTCTTCAGCATCCAAAAGAAAAAAACAATGGCAAGAGTGCAGAGGTAGGAAAGAGTAAAGCATTTATCTTCATTAGTGCTTCTATAATGAGTTGTATGGAGAGAAGAGTTTAGGGAAAATTAGTGCATTCCTACAGAGCTAACACTTCAGCTTTCTCCAGGTTTTTTATAGACTTGAAATATTGGAGGAGGTGGCAACAATTCTGGTCTTTGGTTCAAATAAGTATATTGTATCTATTCTAATCTACCCTGTACTTGATGGAGATGTGTTCCTGACTGTATAATTATTATAAGCATATTTTCATGGTGGAAGATTAATTCTGAATAAACAATTACTGAAGCCCTTGCATGGATGCACTTATTTTTGCAGTGATCCTACTAAGGTCTCAAAACTATCATATTCTTGGTTCTTTAAATACAGAATTTACTACAGTGGCTACCTAGAGAGAAGACTGCAGTGCTGATGTTATGTTTTTGACTGTGTTGGAGTTGTTGGCCGTTTTGGATGGCAGTGCATTGCTTAATGCTGCACTAAATGGAGTCTGTCCAG
This sequence comes from Chaetops frenatus, assembly GCA_013400775.1. Taxonomy (NCBI): domain Eukaryota; kingdom Metazoa; phylum Chordata; class Aves; order Passeriformes; family Picathartidae; genus Chaetops; species Chaetops frenatus. The sequence continues at coordinate 258,161 of VZTR01009135.1, forward strand.
CCACATATATTCGAGGTGCAGGGGAACATAGAATGAGAGATTGCTTCTCATATATGTAAACCAGAGTCATAAAATCTGAGAATTATTTAACATGGGCATCTCATTCTCAGAAGTATGTAATTTTAAGAATGTGTGTTTTAAGTTACAGCCAAATGCATGAAGTATACTCCTCCTTAATTTACTAAGACAAATATCTATGTAGTCTAAGTAAAATTCTGGTATAGAAAATGTAGTTGATATTTCTGCTTTTGCTGTTTGCTTGGAATACGAAGCAACTGAAAAATGAGAGGATGGCTGTGGTTGTGGCAGCAATCTTCTCTCTGACCCCCCCCCCCCCCCCCCAAACAGTTCTTAGCAAGCTGTGTAAAACTGGTTTTTGTTGCTTTTTTCTTTTCCCTTCAAAATGAGCTTCACTTTTAAAATTTGAAAATACAGAGAATGATTTGGTTTGTGTCATGTTTTATTGTTTGATTTTTAGCTATTAAAAGTACGGTCTCGTTTCTTCATAAGGTAAGGAAGAAATATCAAACATGCAATTGTAAGATGTTCAGATTGCTTTTTGTTTTTCTTTTAATCCAGCAAGCAACCCACTGTTTAAAGCATCAGGGAAATTGGGCATAGGAAGCTTTTCATCTGCAATTTCTGCAGTCTGATAGTTCTTCATTCTTTCCCACAGCTGTGCAGAATTTATCACAGGATAGAGAGAAACTTGATTTGTGCACATAGAATTGAAGAGAATCTGGGTCTCCTCACTATCCCTCCTTTATCATCATACTTCATGGTTAATTTATCAGCAGTGATTTTTAACAACCTGTCTGTTTATATTAAGCACAGAGCAGTTTAGTGTCAGATGGTAAGAGGAAAGTCTCTTGCTTCAGGAGGGAAAAACATTAAAAATTGGGTTTAGGCCGAACACATAAACTGTATTTCACTTACACAGCTTAAAAAGCAGCACAGGTCTAGTAGCTGTGCTGGTGAATCTTAGCAGTAGCATCTTAGAGCATCAACAGCTGCTCCATCCCTAAATACAAGAACCACAAGTTTTGGTTTTGTATAACATGACTCTTCCAGTGAGTGAGTGCAAAGTAGTTTTCTTCACGTTTCAGTAATGAAATACGTATTTCCCAGTGTACAGTGACAGATAATTAAGAGATTTAACTTTTTTTTTTTTTATTACCATGCTGAAGACATGAAATAAGAATTAGGGGAAAAGGTCAAATGTTATAAATTTATTTTGGGACATATATATTGCAACCTCTGTGGAAGCTTTTGAAAATTCTGGCAAAGATCAATACACTTCCAATAAAACCTTTAAACTTGCAATAAAACAATATTTTAAACATTTTATATATATATATATTTATATATATTCTTAATTAAAGGGTTAATTTTAGCAGGATTTTCTTCTTTTTTTTTTTTTTTTAATATACTGCATTCCTCTGACATAGCTCTTTCCAGATTGAAGGGATGCAAATGAGGTAAGAATTAAGGCAAACCTAAAAGGCATGCAAATGAAGTACATTTATATCCACTGACAATACAAGCACATGTGGATCAGACCTGGGAGCTGAGGAGCTCTTCCCTTCTGTCTGTCCAGTACTACTTTACAGCAGAATGGTGACATGATTTATAATAAACAGTTAACATTACCATGGGAATTCAGTGTCACTAACATTACTCAGTCTAGGAGACACAGAGCTAGCATCAGTAAAACATGAACAATAAATAATATAATTCACTGCAGCACAGGCCTGCTGCACAGGCTTCAGAGGAAGAGGGTTGTTATGAAATGACATTGCACACATCACGTTGTGGCAGTTTATTTTTATAATATATACTTTTAAAATTCTTTAGCAAATGACATTCTCATGCACACAAGTGTTTCAAACACAAGAAGCAAGTCCATTTATAGGTAGTCCAAGCAAATTTTTGTGTGTGTGGAAATAGCTGCAAACTGAATGGAACATTAAACTTCTGTGCAGTCTATGACGCGTCGTACACAAGCTCATTTTTGAATGTCACACTGCAGGAGTAATACAATGGACGGGTCACTCTTTGCAGCTTCTTTGAATTCATCCAGCGTGATCTGATCGTCTTTGTTCTTATCCATCTTACTGAAGATCTTGTCTACCCGTTGCTCAGGCGTCAGACCATCCTCATTCATTTTCATCATTATCACAGTGCCCACCATTTTGTAGATGGCCTTTGGAAAGAAACCAAATGGAAAATTCAACATGAAATTCAATCTGATTTTTTTATGTGATCAGATTCTGGAAATATGTTCTAACAATAAAATGATTGCAAGTTTTTCTAAAGATTTTTTGGTTGGTTTTGTTTTTGGTGGTTTGGTTTTGGTGTTTGTGGGTTTTTTTGGTTTGTGTTTGTTGGGTTTTTTGTTTGGTTTTGGTTTTGGGTTTGTTTTGTTTTGTTTTGTTTTCTTAGAATCCAATGTCCAGATACTTAAAACAAGGAAGAATATATTTTACTTTCTTTAGATGTAGGTTTATCTTGATGGTTACATCTTGCATCCCAGATTGAATTTCTTAGGCTTCCTGTTTCACAATGTAAAACTCTTGTAACTTACTCTCTGGATCAATTGTTTAGTTCAAATATTTCACATAAATTCTGAATAATTAGTTTTAGAAATCATCACCTTTAAATAGGTTTCTGTGTGGACACGTGGGCACAATCCGGTATTAACTACTGTGGCAAGTTGCCAGCAGATGATGAAGGTGGTAAATTTTATCCTTCCTCCTATATGTTGTGGTCATCTTAAAACCCATCTGTGAGAGCTCACTTAAAATAGCGTGTTGTTATCCCTGTAAATTTCTGTAATCATCTGAAGTTAATCTCCAGTAAGGCTTCAGCTACTTGAGCTACAGTCCAGTAATTTCATGGGTGTCAAGTGACTTGGAGATGGGCTTTGTAAATCCTGTGCTGGCCTGTTCTTATGGTTAATCTATTCATCACGGAAAAAAAAATCTCAGGATATTTAAAAGCTTATGTGCCCATATGTACTCTCTGCAATTCTCCAAGATTACACCTATTAACACGTGAGTGTGGTTGTACCAGTTGGGCACCAGTCAGTGCAGGATTAATGTGTGTAATGTGCATTTAATGTACTGTACAGCCTCTGGTGAGCCTGAAATCTAAAGTCTATATGAACAAGGAATCAAATTTTATTAATGTTGTGACATTTTTGAGTATCATATTGGTCTCACCTCTATAATTTCCAGCATTTCCACTCTTGTAATTTTACCATCACCATCCAAGTCGTACATGTTGAAGGCCCAGTTCAGCTTTTGCTCAAAACTGCCTCGTGAAGTGATGGACAGGGCACAAATGAACTCTCTGAAGTCAATGGTCCCATCTCCGTTTTTATCAAAGGTTCGGAAGGCATGCTGGGCAAACTTAGAAGCATCTCCATATGGAAAGAACTGCAAAATAAAATAATATATACAACTGTGTTAATGCAAAGGAGAGAGCTGTATACCCACCTGCAAAACACGAAAGAGAGGCATTTATGAAGAGTGGCTGGTGAGCTTTGTGAGAAACCAAGGATCTGCAATGTAGGGTTCCCTAACAGTTATACCGAATGATTATTAAAAACTTATTTCTACAAAAATCTCTCACATTTCCGCAAGCTATATTACAAATGTATATAATGCTATTTAAAAGCTAAATTAACTAGATGAATCCTAAAATGAATTTGGGTTTAAATGGCAGTCTGTGTGTAACATTCTCTGACTGTTAAATACAGCAGCCAAGGTGCATTCTAAGAGAATTTTAACCAGCCTTTGACATGTTGCAACCAAGTATATGCGTGGGATTGTTGTTATATAACTTCAGTTATTAAAAAAAAATCCACTTGTAACATAAAAAGCCCACATGAACATGTTCCATTCTGCCAACCAACATTCAAGTACACAAGATGAAAACACAGATTCAGTGAAACAATACAATGCAATGCTTTTCATGTTTAATATCCCAATATCCTTCAGTGAACACTGCAATTGACTGTAGCTTAACAGAATATTTTAAATGACCATAACATGTAGGTTTTCAGCTGACATATTTTCCCCTCAGGAAGTGTATGGTTTAAGACATTTAAGACAGTTCTTTCTGTGGGCCAGAATCAAGAAAACACACCCCTAAAGAAATGGGGTTTTAAACCAGTGCTGAAGTCTTATTGCAGTGCAGGGACCATGCACAAAAATGTTTGTTTCTACATTCCCAGCACAATTTCATGGAGGTTTTCCTGCTCCTAAAATATAAACATGCATTACTCCCCATATGAGAGCCATCTTACTTTGTCCTTTTTAAAATTCCAATTCCTATTAAGTACTGCATTTATAATGTAAGTTTGAAGGAAAGTCTTCAGTTCCAGCTGAAGTGGAGCTGCCTTTTACAATTTTCCATTTCCCCATCCAGTGCTGTGTCTTGCCTTAAAAATGCAAACCTTAGAGCTCAGCCAGCTGCTTGCACTATGTGGCCATGTGGGTCATGTCAGGAGGCACCGCTGTGTTCCCACAGGGTCCCAACCTGAAAGTTTCCTTTCACCTTTCTGTTTTCTCTGATATCAGCTTTTCAGACACCATTGTAGATAACATTTGCATTGGTGAAGAGGACTGCTACAATCACTTCTCTGGCTCACTGGCATTAGAGTCATTGCAAATTCTTCCTTTTCACCCCAAAAGAGACAGCAGGGTTAAATTTTACCCAACTGAACCCATTCACAATATTTCCCTGTTGCAAATTACTCCTAAAAGGGTACAAATTGCTATATTATCCCAGAAGTGATATCAAATATGCCTGTCTCACTTTCCAAGTATCTTTTTGGGAAGATATTTGAACATGTTATTGGAGGCATCAGTGAGTGAAGCAGGACGCTGTACCCACTCCAGGTTAACATCTCTGTTAAAGTGATTTTTTTCACTTGGCTTCATAAGGGTCAGCATCTGCCCACTGTTTCTACACCCCTTCTCCAATAGCTGAAAGAGCATTTGGTATTGTCTCCTCTGTAAATGTAACTTCTATGTCTGTACTCAACCCAAGCCCTGTTTCTGTTTTGATAACCAAAACTGAAACAGTGGTTGAGGTACTGCTGCAGCTCCTTCTGTACTTTCTGCTTTCTGGCCTTTAAATATGATCATGATTGGGCTCATCAATGGATACAAAGGTATTTGGGTTCTCTGATACAATTCAGGATTTCAGTGCTGCAGTTTCCAGACCTTGCTCAATTGTTCTTCTAGTGAGAATCTCAAGCTTTTGTCAAGGCAAGGAGAGCTCCCTCCATGTAAGAGTCCAAGAACAAAGCAGAGACTTAGGTTGGGTCAGTGGCTGGTGATGCTGAAGACCATTTTTAAGTTGTTCTCAAATGTATTTTTCAGTATCCTACAGGAGGAGCATCAGCAAGCTGTGATTACCTCTTTTCTGTTCACACCACAAGCCACATGTAGCAGTGAGAAAAACATCCTTCGATTTTTTTTATCACAGACAAGACCATGAATTTTTCTTTTCTGAGGTGAGGAACACAGTGGCACTGCTCAGAGCTAAGTCGTGGCCTTTACAGCCCTATACGGAACTGTAACTTTTTCTTTTTAATTTTTTTTTTCTATTTGTCATCCGGTAGGGAGCAAATGCAGTAAAAGATCCTTTAGGGACTGAAGGCACTGTTCTCCAGTCTGTACCTGCTGATTTGTATTATTTTTAGCTCAGAACAACTCAAAAACATTGTCAAAACTTGTTTAAAAACCTATTTGAGGATTTCCATTGGCCTGTTTTGAAACTATTCAGAAGTAAGACATGAAGTAAAAGAAAACTAAAACAATTACAGAACAAAAGAAGCCAGCTCTGGTAAAACATTTTTTGACTATTAAAATACAGTGAAGCCTTAGCAAAGTATAAAGGCACAGTCTTTAACTACTTTAAGAGCAGTCTAAGCCAAGTGGCAATGGGAGACAGGGATCTCTGGAAGACAAACACCTATTTTTTGTCAGAGGGAATATGAGGAGTGTGGTTTAGTCTGCTTCTGGCATGACCTCGGTGAATACTGCAGAAAAAAGTAAAGAAACACAACTGGGATTTTCAGATGCACCTTCAGCCTTCAGTGTTCTCTGCAAACCCTTGACCAGATGATCAATCTACATATGAAAGCAAGGAGTTCCCTTCTACTGCAACCTGCCACTGAAAAGGACACTCCATGCACCAGCATTGTTTCCTGACTTACCCCTTTCATCCAAAAATCAAGACAAACCATATTAGCCATTTCCATGGGTGACCCAACACTGCTCTTTCCTTTGTGCTTCTCTAGTCTCATCTAGTGAAAGGTCTCCCTGGTCCAGAGAAAGGTGTCCCTGCCCATGCCAGGAGATTGGAACTAGATGATCTTTAAAACCCCTTTCAACCCAAACCATTCTAGGATCCATCTCTTGCTTGGTCTGTGTATTTTCTAACCAGTTAGATCAACATGCTGGAGTATGAACAAAATGTTATCTCTACAGTCAACTGCCAATTAGGAAAAGAAAAAGGAAGATTAAAAAAAATTCCCTTATTTGCTTCTAGATTTTGTACGAGGATTTTCTTGCAGATTCTTAGCTCCCACTGTGTTTCTGAACACTTTTCTGGTGTATGAGAGGTATTCAAATAGTCCTAGAATCAGAATATCTAATGAATAACACCTAAAAATTATACATAACTCTTAGGGAAACTGATCAAATACCTGGAAATATTTATCTACTTAGCTGCAGCTGCTTTAGCCTCTTTGAAATGATGCTGTTCACAGGCAACTCAGTCATCGATTCATTCAGATCATCTTTGGGAGGGAATTACTGCAAAAGCATGAAGCATATGCTAAAGCATATGGCTAAAACATAAAGAAAAAAAATCAAAATCAAATTCCCCAGTGATGGGGAGGGGTTAGGAAACAAAGGGTCTCTCCATCCTTAATAGAATGGGGTGGAGTGAACTTATGGATTGGCCTGAGTAGTGCTTTGTTTTCCATGTGATGTTTCATCATGGAATACTGAGGTGCATTTCTATTAGAAGGGAAATTCTGCTATAAAATAGAGGAAACCAGAATTAGACTAGTGTACAGAAAGCAGGACACACTGCCTACACGTGCCCAGGTGACAACTCAGTCACTGATGTAAGGTTACAGCTTCCAGAGCTGGGGTGGGAGTTGGAGCACAGAACAGGAGGTGGGAAAGCAGGAGATGGCACAGGGCTTCTGTATCCCAGGCTTGGAGAAGATGGAAGAAGCAGCTGCTGATTTCCCTATCAGAGGAGATGCCCCATTTGGGGTTCAGCACTACTGGCTCTGCTGAGAGCTGAAGCAGGGAATGGGAATGAAGGGCCACAGCCAGTGCAAGGGCCAGCACATAAAAACAAGCCAAGAAGTTGGGTCTCTAGGGAAAAACCTTAAACATTTGATGCTGTTGTGCTTTAGGAAGGAGATACTTATCCTTCTTACCTACTTTATTAGTGTTTTATTTTATAAGTCTGCTACGTATCCACGTTTTAACTTTGTAAGTGAGCACTTTAACATGAGCACTTTAAGAATCAGAAAGTTTGGCTGCTTTTTGGAAGCTAAGACAGGTATTTTTTATTAGCAAACCTCTGGAAGTTGAACCTAGATGCTGATAGCTGCTGGTCTAGCCTGGTCTTACAGCTCCTCAGAGCTGAGGTCACTGGGGAGGATGCCTACGATGATGGGCAGCAGGTTGCTCCATGCTATTTTCCCAAGATGAAGTTCTGGATTCCTGCCAGCAGCACAAACACAGGAGTTGATGAGATAAGAAAAATAGATTACTCTTTAGTTGTCCCCTTTAGAAAAGAAAAAATTTGAAATTTACTACAATGCACTGTACTCTTGCACTTCCTGTGTTAAGGCATGAGAAGGGGAAGAGGTGTCCAGGCTGTGACTGTCAGGACCTGTTGGGAAGGCTGTGCCCCTCTGTTACCAGGGTGACCTGCAGGGATGCAGCCTGTCCCTGCCACCACCTCTTCATAAACAATGAAAACTAATGTAACAAGGGCATAACCAGGCCAGCACAAAAAGACAGAGCCACACATCTGTCCTTGTTCTGTAGGAGATCTGACTGCTGCACTCTCTAGCACATCTGCAGGGTAAGGTAGAAATATCCCACCTAGGAATATCCCTGCCAGAGGGTCCCAAGGAGCGGGCACCATCCACAGCTATGGGTCTGTAGGTCTAAGCCACGGGGCTGGGCCTCTGGAGAAGATAATCTTGTGGATCACCAGAGACCAGAGTCTAAATGTCTCTTTAGATCCAGGACTCAGTTCTCCATGTGTAAATCTGGCAGTTGTCCCCACCCCAGATGTGCACTGGGAGGATAAATACAAAGCAAAGATCTGTAATGATTTCAGATGCTGTAACAGTGGAAATCACAGAGCTGGCAAGAGCTGGGGAGAGCTGCCAAACCCCATGGATGTTTGTTCATATCTCTGCTCAGCAGCTTTAATGCTGTGAACACGTGTTGTGCATGCAGAGACACATGGGAAGGTTTATAACCCTTCTTTACATAAGATATTTCTTCTATTTCTTCTTTACATAAAGAAGAAATATTTAGATGAGCCAAGAAATGTAACCTCTTCTGTTCACCAGGAAAATTCCCAACTTGTACAGGCCAAACTGGGATCAGTAAAGAGTTTGTGTCTCATCCAGACCTCCAAAATTGTGACCAGCCCTTACATTACGGTAAAGGACTAAGCTGCTCTGTCTTGCAGGTGTTTTAACCACCACAGGGACGCTCATTTGAATAATATGGAGAAGAAATATTTGGGAATTTAGGAGCTGACCAGGATTTATCAATGCTATTTCCTTTTAGTTGTGTGAGACATGAGTTAAGAGACCAGAGAACAAGCACAAACCACAGGCTAAGATGAGAGAAGACTCAAGAAGAAAAGCAAGAATACGCCAAGAGATTGGAGGAAGATGGATGGGAAAAGAGGAGTCACAAACACCCATCTGGCAGAGCCTACCTCTAAAAAAACACTCAACCTGAAAAGTTAATCTTTATATTCGCATTTGTGGGGAATTAGTCATTAACTAGCAGGAAATGAATCGATTTTCAATCCCAGCTTTTCTCTGATTAGATTTCGACAATAAGAAACTTAATTGAGCTGTGGTAGTGCTATAGGTCAATACACTAGCAGCTCAGCTATTACTCAGTGCTAATAATAATAAAAAAATTCTTCAGGGAGAATTCCCATCAAAACAATTAGTATTGCTAGTGCTTAACGCCACAACTACCACTGATTAAATGTTATTTCTCTTTGATCTTCCTTAACAGAGCAGCAACACTGGAACACTTTATTTATTTTAAGTTTGGCACAGTCTTCCACTACCCCAAGGTCAGTGACAGCACAGGGCTGTCAGGATCCTGCTGTATTGTGGCTGTGTCCTGGCCTAATTACAGCTTCCTTTTTCTTGACACCATGTTATCTCTCCAGGAATCTGGGAGCATACCAAATGGAGGATACAGTGGGACATATCCTTTTTTTTTTGCTTCCTTTTTTTTCCACCCAGTAAAGATCATCTGACTCCTTTCCATTTCTGAAAGAGACTTTATTTTCCCTGTGAGTTTTAGTTCCCAAGGTTCAGAGTATTAACTTGAATGCTATGCCTGCTGTGTTGTAAAGTCCTTAGTGCAAATTTCCCAAAAGAACAGGACTACAGAAGCATCAGTAAGTGCCATTTCCAGCCAAAAAGGGATTTGAAACACAAGTCTCTAAAGTCTGAGACAACCATCTCATGAATATACAGATGGAACTGCAGAAAAAATACTTGTGCCTGAAATATCTGACTGTCTCATATACTTATGTAATGTGTCCTCCTAAAATTCCTCTACATATGGAGTTGTTATAGCCTGGTACTGCAGAAAGAAGGGAAATGGCTGTAGCTGGACCTATCAGGAAACTGATACTTCCCAAAAGGAAGAAGAGGTGAGGGAATGGAATGGAGCCCAAAGTCAGAGGGGAGAGTTGGGAAGGATGGCAGCAAGAGCAGCAATAGTTGACATAATACAGAAGAGACAGGTGGGCAACAACTTGGTGGGGTCAGGTTTCCTCTGTTATCCCTAGGCATATCCTACTGACTTTTATTTGCAGTACTGAGTTTGAAAGCAATCCAGCAACTCACAGAGGAACTGTACTGAAATGAGGTTTTGAATCATTTAAAATCAGGCCTGCATTCTTAACTGCTGCAAGGTTTGTCATAAAGCTTTCCTTCTGCAGTGAAGCTGAGAGCAGATGGGTTTTCAGGTAGCCTTCCAAAAATTCTGTACAGCTTCACCTATGAGATTCATCCCTCTGTAACCATTCCAATTCTGTTCTTATGGACATTAATAAAGAAAAACAAACAAACCTCTTTTACCACACTGCAGTTTTAAGAAGACAGCTTTCCAAGATAATGCATTTTCTTTCATATCTATCCTTCTCAAATAACAAATCCTTTCAAAGGTCAATGCCAAGACTTACAAGCCCAACCTTGAAATACCAGCATTCTGATGCAAGGGATCATGCATCTATATTTACACCTAGAGAATCTATATGTGTATATCCATAAAGATACACCAAGGGAGTGGACTAAATCAGTTCTTGTTTAGAAATGGTACAGTGCTGTTGAACTCACTGGTGTTTAAGAAAACCCACTTCTGTTTACATGAAGTGCTGTGCACATTTGCAGTTCCACGTGGATAACTATTATTGTTGCTGTTATTGGTAGTCACATTTTGATAGGTATGTATTGATAGATATCTAGGAATCTTGGTTGAGCAGCTTTTGGATGACACCTAAAGCTCAGCACATAAGAAAGAGGAAAATACAGTGCAAGGAGGCTGGAAGACTTCTATTTGTGACTTGAAAGGATTTTCACAAGGGTGGGAAAGAAGACAGGAACAGCACAAGCCATTAGTCACCTTCTGGGAATAAAAGAAGCTGTACAGGCAGGTCTAGAATAAACCACAGGTATTCAAGCACTGACAGCTCTCAGGTACATTGCCTCTTTGCCTTTAGCCTCACAGACCAGCTCCCCTAAGGGGAAGACTCCTTGAGCAAATATTTTTAAAGGAACATCTGGAATCATAAAAAGGAGCATCACACTCTTGTTCCTTGTCTAAAATGGTGCAAGAAGGGAAAATCCTCACGATGTACAATTTATTGTTTGCACCATTTATGTTCTTTTCTCTCTGTAGAAGGAGATGTAGAAAAGCTCCCTGTGGCCCATATGGATAACTGCTTTTACACAGAGATGCCACCTCCCTGAGCATGCTGTTGCTGTGCTGGTACTGGCTGTGCTCAGCCAATGGAGACAAAATGTGAATATTGATGCTAGTGATACTCAGTACTAGATTGTTCCCAGAGGTGTCTCCTTTTTAGAGGCCAGCTAAAGAAGACAGTCTTACCCCACAGAGTAGAGTTCCTCTCAGATTTCATCCCAATCAACTCAAATCAACTCTTGGGGGATGCAGATTTTTGTGATATTCCATGAACTGGCTCTCTGGAGAGGGAAAATTAACCACAGACTGTTTCCTCAGTAGGGTAACTTTGTATTTTCAGCTTCCAGTGGGTTTCTATGCGTTTATCCACTCTTTCAGGTGTCAGACACGATCACAAGGGCTCATTTTAGGGAAATCCATAAACCTATTACCATGAACTGGAGCACGCTCCTTGCTGACTTAGAGCACTGCAAGTGAGAGACAAGATTGCCTCCTCTCCTGCATTTTCCTGCTGATGTAACCTTAAATCCTTCAGTGCATGGTAACTTTGAATTTCAGCTCCTTTTTCCCATGAGTAAACTACCACGGCAAAAAAACCCCAATGAATAGAGTAACCTCTTCTGTTACAAAAAATTCAACCAGCTATGGGCTTACCTGCCACTTGGTTCCTTCAAGATCTTCTAATTATTCATATAATTAGTCTGTGAAAAACTTAACACTAGAATGCAGTAAGACCATAAAAAAGGATAGTATAGGATAAATTCTGAAATCTGCAGAGACTGAGTTACCTTTAAT
>VZTR01009135.1:280828-305264 GCA_013400775.1 Chaetops frenatus
GTAGTTTTGCAAAGAGGGAAGTCCACTTGTGATGTGACAGTAATAGACAAGTGATGCAGTAAACAGTCCAGTCTCCCTCCTCACAATCTTTCAACCACCTGAATTTACATGGAGACTAGCAGAGTTGGTCTGTCAGTGCAAAGAATAAAGATTATTCTCTGCTAATAAAAACTGAGGTGCTGTAGTGAAGCACCTATTAAACTCAGCTGTCATGCAACAGAATTCATTTAGCAAGCTCATGGTTTCCAGTGATTATTGATATTACCTGCCAATATTATTTCTATTTTTGCCCTAGTTGTAGTGCTTTTATAAGTAGTTATTTTCTAATACAAGCTAAATTGTTCATCAAGTAGTGAACTGAGTGATGCTGCTCATGATATGACCCATGGAGGATACTGGGGAGACAAGTCACTGGACTTCATGTGCTGCTTCATGACTGGAAGCTATGAACATACATGATGCCGTCTGAGGCACTGAACTGGTCATTCCTCAGAAACCAGACAAGAATCCCAAATAAATGTCAATCTAGAATTTCTTCTGAAACATGCAGGATTTTGAGAAAAATCAGTTATGTTAAAAGAGCTACTACCGTTATTAATGAAGACCTCTTCCTTGCATATTCACTGTATCACATCACATAACTGGAGAGTTACAGGATACATCACAACTAAAAAGCCATGAAAGTAGTCTGCAGGGCATACCTGAAGCCTTGAATTACAAACTTATTATAGACACGGAGGTTTATCAAGATCTGTATGTAAGGCTACTACTCATAAACTACTATGGCTTAAGCAAGAAATTAAAAATCCTAATGATAAGACAAAAATAATGTAATACATTTTATCTTGTTTTAAATTATTAATAGAATGGGAGAGAAACACGTACTTGATTGCTTCCGTAGGCTTTATAATCTTAATTGGTTAATCTCAAATTCTTTATTGAAATCGTTAATAATTTAGTTTAATTATTAAGTGTGATATTGAACAAGCTATTAAACTTGCTAGACAGGCCACAGATAACCTCTTGAGCACCAGGCTCAGAGAAGCTCATCATTGCATCTCACAACTGAGTGCCCATATGAATTATCAGAAGGTTTCAGTGGATGGTGGTGTCTTTTCTCTGTGAGAGTATTATGTGAATTTTTTTAATATAAAACTTACAGGGGTTTTTTTTGTTCTTTTTTTGCATTGAGACTTTTATTCCTCAGCCTAAATTGTATGAATCAGGGACAGAGACTCAAATCTCATTAATGGAAGCCAGAAAGACGGATGCAAGCATGCACACAGCTCAATCACATCATCTTCATTTTCTTGAGAAAGGAGACAGCAAATATTGCCCAGACAGATATGACAGACCAACTCTAGGACCAACCAGTGACCTTGGCCAGCAGCTCTGACATAGCATGGCCCAGCACTGCTGCCTTGGCTCAGCATTACAGAGAAGAGGCTGAGGGAGACTGACAAAGCCACGTTAATACCAAGAATCAAGGGGACCTTAATGGGAGCTTAAAAAACTAAGTTGAAATAATACTTTCCAGTGGTGGTGAGATTGCACCTCAACCCCCAGTATACTTCAAGGCACTGCTTTATGTTCTCTAAGGAGACAGAAGCACTGCTTTTGTGGAAAGGTTTGATTTTGCATTGGTGCCCTGGGCACCAAAAGCACTGAAGGGCTCTCCATCCTTGGAATCAAAAACTGACAGACACAGCCATCTTCAGCCCTGGTCATGGGATGCTGTGTTTCCTGAGAGCACTGTTAAATCTAAATCCCCCCTCCTGGACATTTTTCTTTGGAAAATCAGCTCTCCCCTGAAAATATTGGCTGAAGTGACTAAGCTCACCCTTTCATTGAGTAAGCACCTAGAAACACACCTTGTGTGAAGAAAAAAGGAAAAATATATTTCCTCTTGAATCTGTCCAGTTAGGTTAATCGTACATTTTTTGGTTTTTTAACATCTCTATTATGCTGGTACACCAAGGATGTCTTGTGGACATGCTGTTTGCACAAATTCTTCCCAAAAGTGCTCTTTATCTGTACAGGCTGTTCACACTCCTTTTCCCAAATTAGCCCACTAGAGCAATTCACAGCTCTTGCTGTGGAAGTGCTTCATTTCATTGAGACAGACTGTCAGCACCTGGATTTCACTTCTGAAGTCTGAGTATAACAGAGGGATGCTTAACCATAGACATTACCACTGAATCATCCATCCATCCTGGGTCCCTCTCTCTTGACAAAGGCATAAAAAGAATGATCTTCTCTCATGCTGACAGAGAGGAGAGGAGATCAAACCCAAGCACAGATGCTGTAATAAATGGGACTCTGACTTGTAAAAAATACAGCTTGCCATGCAGAATAGCCACTGCTCACATAATTTATTATTACACACAGTCTGTTGAGCCCTCCACTAGCAGTGGAAGGGAAAATAACAACTAGGTGTTCTTGGTTGCACACAGTGGAGGGACAGGTCACTGACATCAGTCAGCCTTCTTGCCAGAAAGATTCTCTAATATGCATGAAGAAGGTATCTGTTAAAGACTAAGCCAATGAGAGGAAAACATCCTTAATGAGTTAAAAAAATGCTTCACAAGACTAGGCAATCATTTATTTCTTCTTAATTCAGTGATGGTTAGTTCTCCAGAGGAATCCAAGACTGTTTTGGCAGTTGAAACCATCTCAGCTTTTGGAGTCTTTCCTCCAATCTGTCTGTTACCAGAGCTGTCCATCTGACTCTGACTTCTCCTTGTATTTGTAGATGGCTCCCATTTTGCCAGTGGGCTGCTTCAGCAGGAGGTTGCTCCTCTTTTCTCTGTAGGTGAAACACCATTGCCAGCTTCACAGCTTCACTGTCCCTCACTCCTCCAACACAGATGAGCAATCTGCAAGGACACTTTTGGGGGTGGCAGCTTGAAGAGGATAGGAATAAAGACTACCTGCTTTTTCTGGATCTGCCCTATGGCCCCAGCTTCAAAAGCTGCTGGTTCAGGAGTGACAACATAATCCCTGGTCCCCAGGGAGTCCCAGCTGGGGTCATGGTGAGCACAGCTGCCAGCAAACCCATTGGCAAACACAATTTCCCACTGTCAGAGCAGGTGCAACAGAAGCTCTCTTCTCATCCAAAACCAGGGGGATTAATGGATCCATTTTCTTGGATAGTTAACCCAAGGACACAGTTCCTGTATTTGCAACAGTACTGGAAAGAATGACTAGTTGGTGCCTTGACTGATGTCATCCTGATGTGTTTTTTATGGAATCATAGAACCATTTCAGTTGGGAGAAACCCTGAAGATCATCAAGTCCAACTATTAACCTGACTCTGCAAGACCATGACTAAATTATCTCCCTAAGCACCACGTCTGCATGAGTTTTTTTGAAGGTTTGTTGTTGTTGTTGTTGTTGTTGTTGTTGTTGTTGTTGTTGTTGTTGTTGTTGTTGTTGTTTTTATTGTGGGGGTTTTTTTGGCTTACAATTATTTTATTTGTGATCCATGATCCTATTTCAATTTGTATTTCTACTTCTCCCTGGGTACATTAGCTCAGATTCCTTCAGTTAAGTTAAAACATTTGAGTGCAGGTGAGACCATTCTTTGGAAGTGCTAGCACAAGGAATAATCAAAATATTTAGAGGTTTATTTTTCTTCCTGTGGTTTTTCTCCTCTGGTGCTGATGACACAGTCTCTTTATTCCAAGCACTTCAGGTTGGCACCTTCAGGCTCTGCCATCCAAGCAGTAATATGATCCTCCTTTATAAATCATAATACACATGAGAAAAGAAAAAGGTAGCCATACTCTGTGAGATAGCAATTACTGCTCTGAGAACAGCAGTAAGATTTTCAAATGAGATAGCCATTGCTTCTCCTTACAGCTTTAAGCATATCATTAGGAAAAAAAAGACAGTTAAGGCTAAGAATGCACTGCCCTTCAAAATAGCATTAACATAATATAGTAAAAAAAAAAAAAAATATTGTGAGGAAAGAATACACAGTGTTTACTCTCCTCCAGCAGACTGTAAGTACATAAACAGCAATGGATACATTTCAGACTTCGTACCAGTGATGCTGACAGGGGAAATATAGCTAAATTTGGCAGAGTTACCTGTGTACTGAAGAAAAAATTTTGTTAAGTCAGACTGAACCATTGATTTAATCTGATTTTCTGTATGTCACTTTTTCCATGTCATTTGCCATTTTATTTTCTAAAAATACAGGGTGGTTTTATTACAACAAGATAAACTAATCCTAATTTTCAAAAATTCTGTTAAAAACCCTGTTGTTCTGTTTTAATGTGCACAGCTAAAAATATGTATCTTTTTATTTCTGCATAGAATTTTGTTTCATTGTTTTTCACAATCTAAATATTTTGCCCCAAATGTCACAACAGTTTTGTTGCCTAATTTCAGCAGTTTTGTTAATAAAGCAGTGTGTACCAAAGTACAGTCAATTCATGTGAAAATGCTTTGTCTCTTAGAACAGTATTCCGAAGGGATTGCATGTATATACATTGGCTTCAAGACAACCAAGGGAATGAAAGAATTAGGAATTTATTGCATAAACTGCCTGGCTAAAATGATATTTTATGATGTTATATTCTCATCAAACTCTGTCTTGAAGTGCAGGGAAGTGTAACCATTTTGTAGGAAACTTGCCTTAAATGCTTTAATAAAGACAGTTAAATGTGTTACTTGGCATATAGTGTTATTCTAGAGGAGGAAAGCCTTAAGGAATTATAAAATGCCTTCAAAGCTAGAGAAACACATGAACAAACTTTAGAGGAGAATAAAGAACTTCTGCTTCTGTTAAAAATAATGAAAATCTGTCACTTTCTTTGTCCAAACACTTTGAACTTGCTCACTGAAAACTTTCCCTGTCCTACAAAATTTGTCTTCCTGCTGTTAACACCATGCCAGCACTGCTGCAGAACTCATTTGGCTATCCTGTCAACTGAAGTGCAGCCTCCATGGTCCCTCCTTCTCCACTGTACCAAGGCACAGGTGCAGGCTGGGTCTTCACTTCAAGCAGAGGATGTTCCCTATTACCAATTACAGTTTCATAGCAAGCAGCATTGCATGTTCCCCCCGCTGCACCATGGCTCCTCCTTTTCAAAAGGTCTCCTTGAACTCTGTCTGTTGCTACCCAAGGCTTGACTATTAGGCAGCTGGCATTTGGGTTGTGGCTTCTGGGGCTCCTGGTGTTGTTTCACTCCTCACATTTATTATCATGGTCCATTCCCCTCCATGCACCACCTCTTCTTCCAATGCAGACCATTTTGCAGGGAAAAGATCATCTTTATGCCTTGTGTTGGTACAACACCACTGATCATGCACCCTTAGACCTTAATGCCAATGCCATTAACTGCAACAGCATTTCTAACATCTAAATAATTTCTTAGAAACAGTCCCATCCAACTGAGCCAAAGCCAACACTAAAAACACTGATGGAAAAGAAAGCCAATCAAGCCTTTGAAAAGCACTTGAGACTGACTCATTTCTTATCCAAATATAAATACATTTGTCTATAAAAGAAGCAGCAAAATCACTATGCAAAATACTATGAATCAAACTTGGTTGGAAGTAGACGATCTTAAGATTCCTTCCAACCCAGGCCAGTCTATGATTCTATGATTTAGAAATACTATATGCATTAAATTAAATTAAATTAAATTAATTTTTTTCTCCCTATTCCTTACTCCCTATTATCCAACATTGCATATACACCTAACACTTCTTGGTAAGTTTTGGCAAAACAAAACCAATCTGACCACAGTGTGTTTTCACCAAAATATAACAAATTGATTGATTCTCTTAACTTTCTCTAACCCATTATATCACCCTTATTCACACGTTTCTAGAATGGAATTCTTCTTATACCTCCACATTTCTATGTATTTCCAGAAACACATTCTTCACTTGTTATTTTAAGTATATTATACATCTGCATTTCTATCCATCCACTTTACAGATCTGGGGTTGAGCTCCAAGCTTTGGCAGGTAACAGCCCCGTTGCTTAGCAGCAGCTGAGGCACATGTAAATGCAATAATGGAAATTCTCACCGTTACAAAAGTGGAAAGCCTTTGCCTGCTAAAAGCGGGTGTTTATAAATCATCTGGGAGCAGAGTAGGTGGCACTATTAGATTAGAAAAATTCTTTCCAGCAAAATGCAGTTTTGAATACAAACCCAACTGGCCTAACAAAAATAACAGAGGCTGAGGCTAAAAATGTAAGAGTCAATATTTAATTATGATTGCTTTTACATATTGATTATTCCAGTATTTTAACCATCATATGATTACCAGTAAAATACGCCACTCTCCATTTCATTTAATGGCTGAAATAACAGATTCATGAAAGTCAACTGCAAAACTTTCACCACCTTTATAGAACTGGAATGTCTTATTTTCTAAATCTGTTTTCATTAACTCTTATTTTAAAAAGCATTGATCCAAGTGTCAATGTGGATCCAAAGCCAGCTACTTAGCACTCCATTTTGCTTAAAAAAATAGCTGGTTTAATCTGCACTTGACAGATCCATGTGCTCAAAGAAACTTACAGATTACAATTTCAGTTTCTCAATTCTACATTACCAGCAGCAGCAAGGAACCTAAAATGGTCTCCAAACTGAAACAAATGAACTTGAGAATGACCTCAGCCAGTGATGAGAACTGTCCTTTTCTACATGTACTCAGTATCTTCTGCATTGTTGGCATGTAACAGGTTGAGAGGTGAGCCCATACTCCTCATGCAATTTATCTAATTTTCATCTAAATTGTCTAAAAGACAGCTATGAAACATGGGAATCCCTCTATAGTGAAAGGAGAATGGTGTTTCCATAACATCAATAAATTCTTTGAAAGATAGAAGTTTACGGTCAAATCCTTTGAGAACTCTCCTTTGGTCCATCAGCTATTAAAGAAACAAAACTCATTCTGCATAAGGCAGAAAAATTGAATAATCCCATGGAACTGCCTCTGTCTTTCCACTGACTCTAGTGCAGCCTAAATGACAAACCAGCCTTCAGATGGCATAATTAATCCCAACCCTTGACTCTGTGCTGAAGCTCAATGGCAGAGATGAGGGTGACTAAATAATCAATGATCTATTGGAGAACACCTTGGATTTTAACTGTCAGACTCTGCACATCATCCCCAGAGGTGCAAATAATCTCCTGAAAATTAATTTATGTCTATTTCCACCTCCAACCCGGGCTGATTCTTACAGTATGAAAAACAGTTATTTTGATACACAGATCTTGTTCAGGACTTCTTTGACCTAAAGGTAACTTAGAAACTCATATTTTGCTCTACAGTGCCATATTCCCTGAGTTCTAGCTCCATTTGTTGTTTATACATTGCATATTTATACATGGCACAAGATTATTTTTCTTCACCAAACTCTGTACAGGAAAAGGAAGAAATAGCAGATTTTCCTATTCTAAATATTTGACAAAAGGTTGTATTTATTTCAACGGAATGCTATTTATTTATTATTTTTTTCTCCCTTCTAAGTATGGTGGTTTGTCAGCTTGTGACACTCATTTTCTATTCCTTTTCATCAGCTGTGTCTCTGGCTCCCATGAGAACACTTTAATTTTGTTGCATGGCCCAGAAATATGATAATCAACAAATATTTCTAGGCCAAATCCATTGTCACAGTGTCAGCAGGCTCATGTGAAATACTGATGCAATTAAACACTGATTTGCCACTCCATCTCCCAGCAAGACAGATAAAAAATACAGTTTGGTTTACAAAGATTTTTTTAAATTATCCCCTTTAAAAACCTTATGAAAGATAATTGGTTATATTGAAGAACTGAAACAGGAAAAATGCTTAATACTTTTACGGTGTTGTGCATTTTACTGCTGTACAAACATTAACTAATTAAGCCTCACAATACCCAAGTGAGGAGTGGAAGGAAGCATTATTATGGTTATATATTATAATTATACCATCTCATTTAGAATTTCCTGGGTTTTGACTTCTAAAATAGTTATTGTAATTATCACAAAACTAATAAAAAGTCAAAAACAATCCTTTTTTTTCAGTATGAATATGCTCTAAGCTAAGCAAATAAATAGTTTACAAATGCCTAAAAGCACACTTTTTCCCATGTATCTCAGCTTGTTTTCCCTTTGTCCATCTGAGTCTGCAGGACTTGATTTTGTTTCCACCAAAGGGGAAGAAAATCTTTCAATGGCCACAAGTGGATACTTGAATTTAACAACAACAAAAAGATAAAGAATGTGTGAAGTAAGATTATCTCTGTGATTTTTCCCATTTGCTAAGAAAATATTTTGAGATCTTTATATAAAACATGCTTATACAATCCAAACATCATTATAAAATCTATAAGATAGTTTGCAATTGGGATTAATTTTTAATTATTATTGTTACTATGCAAAATTGCTTTTCTCTCAAATACCTCTTACCAAGGTCTGGATTCCTCTTTCCAGTTCTAGACATCTAAGAGCTCACTGGCACCCTTTAGGTACAGGTAGATTCTTTTCAAGAATGATTTGTGCCATGTCTCTCATACACCTATCTTGTAATGTTCCCTCTGGAAGTGCCTTTGCTTTCCACCAGTAGCCAAGTCCCATGCATTTCTCTTAAAATACTGGCATTTTCAAGGTCTATAGGGGCAAAATCCACTTTATTAGCTATACAAAACTGCCATACAACATTTGAATGTTCAATTGGCTCCATCACAAATACCTAGTCACTGCAAATTCTTAGAATTCAACCACGGCTTGAACATCCTCTGGGAGAATCCTCCTTATAAGGCCATCATCAACGATATGATAATTTGGAAAAGGATCTCATGTAATTATTTTTTAGTTGGAAAGATAATTTCCTTCTTCTTTTTTAATTATGTATGATAGACCTAATAATAATAATGTTTGTAGAGTGGATCGAGCAGAAGAGAAGAAAGACAGTAGTCTAATGAACCCAAAATATACACAATACTCTTTTTTTGGCAAGTGCTGGAAAAATAAACAAATAAAGATAATATATCAAGCATGTCAGGCAAAGATTAACAGAAGACACAACAGAAAGATGGGATGCAATCCAGAGGGACCTGGACCAACCTGAGAAAAGAACCTCATGATGTTCATTAAGGTCAAGTGCAAGGTGCTACACAGGGGCTGAGGCAATCCTAGATATGAGCACAGACTGGGAGAAGAACTCACTGGGAGCAGCCCTGTGGAGAAGAGCTCAGGGGTTCTCATGTGTGAAAAGCTGGACCTGAGCCCACAGCCCAGAAAGCCAAATGTGCCCTGGGCTGCATCCAAAGCCCCATGGGCAGCAGGGCAGGGAGGGGATTCTGCCCCTCTGCTCTGCTATCATGAGACCCCACCTGCAGGGCTGCACCCAGCCCTGGGCTCCCAGCACTGGAAGGGCATGGATGAGTTACCAGCAAGTGCAGAGGAAGCCACAAAGGTGCTCAGAGGGCTGGAGCACCTCTCCTGTGGAGACAGGCTGAGAGAATTGGGGTTGTTCAGCCTGGAGAAGAGAAGGAGTGTCGCTGTTGGGTCCAACGACACAAAATAGACTCCAATATATTCAGCAAGGCAAAGAGAGATTTTATTAAGAAATTACACTCCATATGTAAAATACTTTGTGGAAAGCAAAACTCCATAGGATAGAATTCCAAAACTAAATGTACCATAGGCTAAAAGGTATAAACAATTATCCTAACCAATTGGAAAGGCTCTCATGTACAGTCTTGCAGGTGCGAGGTGCTCTTATTGTTTAACATTCTTTGTGCATGTTGATGTTAGACTGGTCTTGAGAACAGAGAGTTGTTTTGGATTCACTGCGTGAGAACATTCTAACTTTGCAGTCTGTGAATATTCTAACTCTGTTTCATGGCTTTAGCTGAGGATTTCTCAGACTCTAAGCTAAAATCTGCCACAACAAAGGAGCTGGCAAGACCTTATAGCAGCCTTTCAGTACCTTGAAGAAGACTTATAAAAAGGAGGGAGAAGGACTTCTTATATTGCCAGGTTGTGGACAGGACAGGGGCAATGGCTTTAAACTAAAAAAGGTAAGATTTAGATTAGATGTTAGGAAGAAATTCTTTACCATGAGGGTGGTGAGGCACTAGCACAGGTTGCCCAGAGAAGCTGTGGATGTCTCATCCCTGGAAGTGTTCAAGGCCAGGTTGGATGAGGCTTTGAGCAAGCTGATCTAGTGAATGGAAGGTGGAACTGGGTGATCTTTAAGATCCCTTCCAACCCAACCAATGCTGTGATTCCATGATTACAGTATTAATAGATTAGTGTTCCCACCTTGCAATCTGGAAACCAACCATAGTTTTGCTCAGTGTGATGGCTTTCACCTACCCAGACCATGGCTGGAGATGTTGCTCTGTTCTTTGGCTGTTAGAAAAGGAAATTGCCATCAGATGCCATCAACAGGGGTATTCTGAAATGTAACTCCTTTTCTATATCAAGTTGCCAATACAATCCTTGTGCTAGTTAGAGATAGTATTTTGACTGCACTTTCCTCATGACACTAGAAAGACCATCTGGCTAAGCAGATGTGATAATCTGATTTGTTTGGCCAATGAACTGAAAAAACCCACAATGGCTTGAACAGGAGTTCCCAGGAGTGCCCAATCCAGCGTCTTCTCTGTGCTTCCAGATATCATGTTTATCACTTCAGGAACAGCTTGGTAATGGTTTATTTGCTTGTGGGAGTTACCAAGAGAGAAGGAATTTTTATACAAGAGACAAAAAGAGGTGACCATATTTTTGTCACAAAAAAAAATTAGCCATAAGGCCATCTGTCATTCTTTTGCAGTGTTTAGTATGTTATAAAACAAGAAACTGGCAAAATGCAAGCCAAATCTTGGTCCCTCAGAAGGTGTCAGATCTCCCATGAATTTGAACAGGACCATTGACTATTTAATCTGTTTATTTACAACCTTATCTAAAGGCTGCAGTGCAGGTCTTCTCACAACCATGTATTTTATTATAGATGTATATATAACCTTAAATATGGAATGGCTTGTCTAGATAATGTCCCCCTGTCAACAAAATCTTCATTATCTGTCTTAATTTTTAAACCCCTTAGGTTTATAAAACTAAATGTAATTTTAAATCTTCCAAAGTCTACAGCAAGTTTACACTTACTCAACCTTAGTTTCTTCTCTTTTAAATTTACTTTGATTTCTCAAGCCTGTAATGTTTGATATCACCATATGTATATAACTTGCATTATTGCCAAAAAAGTTTCAAAAAGGAAAACACTACAAAGAATGACCTCCCCCCTACACAACACCTAGCTTTATAAATTAGAAATGTATATGTTTAAAGATTAAAAGGAAGGTATTTAAAAAATCTTCCTGGAGACATTTCATTTTAGTTCAGGTAATAGAGTCTGGATAGTTCCTATTCTTGAAGTGTGCCTCAGCACCATTAACAATGAATAACAAACACTTAATTATGCCCAGTCATTTTGCTTTACTATGCAGCATCTTGCCAGAGTTTGTAGACTTATATTTTAGAAAAGTTTCCAGCTATGAGGTTCTCCTTTGCATAAAAGATTGGGCTGGCTTTCTGATATTGGACTGCCCTTGTCTTGCAGTAAAGAGAGAAGCAAATTAAAATAAATGACCAAGCCTTGATCATAGGCTGAATGAGCACAACTAACAGCAAGCTCCTCATTACCCTGAAGTCACAAAGCTGAGTTTGCAGAAATTCAAAAGCTGGAGAAGGAAAGAGGTACAGACATCCCATCAGGATTCACCACTCATCTACCAGTGCCCTAGGGAAGAAGGAGATGAGCTAGCTGAGAAGAAAAGAAAAGCACACTATGGTTAAGAAAATGACAGGGATCTATCTGAAGATTTCACATGTCTGACAGCCAGGATTGTATAGGAGCTTGGAGATGCCAAGGTTCCATCTTCTGGTGCACACCAGGAAGGAGGGGACTTTGTTCCTTGAGGAGGAAAACATTTGCTTTTTTCACTATATTGCATTTTGTAAATTTTGGATAGTAAGGTAGCAAGAATTGAGGCTTTACTGTAATAAACGAGTTCTGGAAATAAAATAAAAATAAAAAAAAAAAAAAAAAAAGAACAGTTTTAATCCATCTAATCCATCATGGATTATTATTATTATCAAAGAATTATCCTCACTTTGGTCAAACTTTTACCCTCCACCATAATGTTCCACTTCACCATACCTGTGACATGAACTGTTACTACTCCCTTTGCTCCTACAGTAAGTGATCTACACAGTAACGAGGGACTGCATTTCTTGTAAAGAGTTTCTTTCTCCCTTTGTTTTTCTTTAGGCTCCAAGACATCCTGTCTGCATAATAAAAGGACTTGCTGGGTCCCTTGACCCAGCTGTTAGACCAACGTGCTGGCAATAAAACCTGTGTGAGGCTTCTTCAGCCAGGGAGCGACGGGGACTCCCTCACGCCACCCACACACGGCACTGCCGGGGATTTTTACATCGTGTCTACACAAAAGCCAAGGAGAAAAGATACAAAATAGTCTGGTCCACTGATGTGCTTTGCAGTGCCATGGGCCATTCCACAGAAATCAGTTGTCCTTCTAGGACTACGTACTGCCTTTCACAGCACTGTATGTAGAACAACATTTCTATGAATCTGGAAGTGTAAATATAGCCCAAAGTACTCTGGCAACAATGTAAGATGCACAGGCATGAGCCCAGAATAGACGAGAGCAAAGAAAATGATTGAGAGGAGCACTCACATGGAAATAAAAACACTGGGTACACGTATAGAAAATGGAAACAAATAACTGAAAACTGCCTGAAGGCGAGTACTACTGGTGATAATCCAGGGATAATGTTTTTGTAGGGATTAACTGTTCCGGAGCACTTTTCCCATGTGTAAAGCACAACATATTTTTCTATTCAGATAGGTTGATTTGGCAGTCTCTTTTTTTCTAGCAGAAACTATTTATTGTGCCTGTGCAGAAAAAAATTCCAGCCTTGCACAGCCAGAATACATTTTTTTTTTTCTCTCCCACTGACAATTGCCTTCTGGATGAAGCTCAAGAGCTAATTTCCCACAGATATTCCACTTCTATAAAATTATTAGAAGCTTTTGTGCCAAAATAATAATTTTGAATCTTGTATCTATAATGGATTTGGCTACAAGTTAATGTAATTTTTACACTGAATCTGTTCAATTCTCTCTTTGGCAATAGATTTTATTCTTTTGGCAAAATGTCATTATTCTTACGGAGAAATAACAAAGAGGTACATCACTTTAAAAGAAGCTGCTGGGTACAAAGACCAGTATTTACCTTTTGTTAGCAGTATTTTTTTACTCAAGTTTTATTGCTGTGGACCTGCTGGTGATTTTCTGTATGAGCAACTAAATTTTCTGAGAATGAAAATATGGTTTCCTTTCAGGTTGTTTCAGAGCATGTGCTCTTTCTCATAATTTTTCATGTTTCAAAGATACCCCAGGGTAGTAGATACGGGAAGCAGAAATATCCTTATTCCTACAATTCTTGGCCGTACATTAGAATAACCTCAGAATTTATGTCTCTGTGAAAATAACCTCAGGTCCATTAAACACCATTTTCCTGCTATACAGAAAAGCTCCTGGGGAAAAGAATCTTAAAAATAAATGAGTGGATAGACTAATACACCATAGGGGCTAATTTGTGGCACTGAGGAAGCAATTCTAACATAAGACCACTAATTTGTTGGGTTTCCCTTGTCATATACTGTATTTAATTGTGGCAAGAACTAATCAACAGATAAATAATTGCTTCTTCAAGTCAGGACTAATATAGCACCTTTACAATTAAATATGATTATTACTATTATAAACTAAAATTTTCAGCATTTTGTTCTAGACTTTAACCACAGTTTTGTTACTGGGCTTTTAAGAACCACAATAGAGAACTCAGAAAATGTACCTTTCCCAGTTCAGGTGTTACCTGAAGTATCACTTTGTTTTTAAAAAAACACAGTCAACCAAACAAATGTCATGTATGGAAATATTTTAAAGTAAATCAACATATAAATATAAATTATAAAATATAAAATAATATTAAACATAAAATATAAAATATAAAATCAGGAAGTTTGAATTCTAAGATGAATAGATAGAGTGTTAAGACATCCCTTATTCTGTACATATGTGCAACAGAAGAGATGAGATGAAGACTATTGTGCAGTATCATTACTGTGAAGCTGATGCTCAGCTATATCTTTCTGTGGCTCTAGATATACTACAACTGTATTCCTCAAAGAAAACTGTGGGATTTGGTCATCACTAAGAAACTGTGAGCTCAGAAGTGATTGTCAGCCAAATCACTTGTCCTAATCAAGAAGCTTAGTGTGAGTATATAATATTTGTACTGAGTGTACCAACCCACCATAACACTCAATGTGCTGAAGATGCTTTGCACTGAAATGTAGAAATTGGACCCTGAGGAAAGGAGATGTGTTTTCCTCCTGAATGAAATTAGGATGTTAATTGAGCACAGGGGACAGCACCTGACCTGCCAATGTCTGGGTAAGGGTAAGTGGGAAGCAGAGGGTTAGTGGGAAGCAGAAAGTAGATGGGAAGCAGTGATTTCACAACTCCATCCTCTCCTGCCAGGGCTAAGGAGTGTGTGTGGATAGAAAGGCTCAGAAGGACATCAGCATTTCACCAGGACCACATCCAAAGAGCATCAGCTTCCACAGACCAGCATTTAGCAGCTGGATGGAAAGAAACTGGCTGGAGTTTATTCTGGTGAAAACAGATCCATGCTAGGAGGAAGTACATCCCCTAAATTCATCTGCATACCTCTGATGGCCCATGAGGCTTTCACAACACTTTCTTGAGGTTTTCTTGTTTTAGTTGATCCATTCTTATACAACTCCATTGTTTCAGTTAAATGTTTTAAGCTATAATTATCTTACCAACACAAAATTAGGCACTGTAATTACTACATTAATATACACCAGCACGATTAAAGTTTTTCAGAACCAGAAAGGTATTTAGAAGAGGGACACAGGTATTGCCAACATTAGCAGTACAAGCTGAAGCCTGCAAAAACTAAAACGAATTCAAGGACTGTTCCTTTTGATCAGTCCCTGTGATGCCTTGAGAGGCTACCTAGAACAGAAACTATACAGAGGAAAGAAATAAAGTAGGTATTTATTAAAAGGCTGTGAAAGGATATACCTTGGGCAGTACAAGTGCCTGGCTGAGGCTACACCCAAAATGTGTGATGGGTCACAAGTTTTTACACTTTTATAAGTTTGGTCCATTTGCATATTGGTGTTAATTGTCCAATTACAGCTTCAGGTAATGAAATTACACTCTCCCAGTTTTGTTTCCACCAATTCACTTTTATTTATACTTTTTGGGGCCTGAAGCTGCAATGGTGACCTTGGTTCTCAGGCTGGAAAAGGATTGTTTTGTCTGACTAAACTCTGAAGAGAACTTGCTAACACTCTATATGAAGTTCAGAGTTATATACCACTGCAGTACAGAATCTGAAAAATAGGAAAGCTAAAACTTAAGAGATCACCTGTGTATCTGGTATTAGCCCCAGGGACAGGAATAACAGCCAAAATTCATGTGTCTTGGAATAGGGCTTCATCCATCTCCTGCCCTGATGGGTGTGACAGGGAGGAGCAAACTAGAGAATATCTGTCAAAAAAAGCTGTAAAGGGTCACAAGGATGAGGTGTGTAATCTCCTAGCAAGGGATAACAGCAATCCTAGGGTGTATCCTACCAAATGAGAGAAGACCTCTAAAGGCATCTAGCAAGAACTTTATAATTGAATATACTTCTTCTGAAAGCTGCTGACAAGGTCCATATAGAATTTTATTTATATTAATGACATAAGAATTTTTAATTCCTTTTTTTGTTAACATGGAAATAATCCCCATTTGATGTTCACTGTGAGGTGAACTGCAGTATTGATTTACACTTTTGTATACACTGCCCTTTCTCTGGACGATGTTGGAATCTAAGGAACAGAACACCTTCAAGGTTTCCAAACTCAGTGACCTATAACAAAGATTTTAGTCTGTAGTTTAAGAATAGGTGTGTAAAGCTAGATAGTAGAGGGTTTTGCAGTGTGAAGTTTAGATATAGAAGTAGTTATAGAATAAAGTAAAAAGTTTAGGGAGGGGTGGTATAGAGTAACAGAGAACTGTAGGTCAGTAGATGATTGGATGAAAAATTCTGCAATGCGACAGAGATGTAATACAGGTTTGATTAACTATTAGTGTAGAAATGAAAATATATCTATGTGGCAAATATCTGTTGGCCAATTAACCTTTAAGAGACCTTGTAACCTGCAGTCTTGTGACCACTCTTCATAACATGACTGACTTCTACATCCCTTTCTGAAGGAGTTCTCACGACTCCCAGAGATTGTAGCAATAAATAACACTTTAAAACATACCAGAGTGATCCTGTCTCTGACTCTACAATCCTGTCAGGGCTACAAGGAGATTTTATTTAGAGTTGCATGTTCAATTCTGGGCTATTCATGCAACCAGACAGCCAACTTTCACATCTTCTTAATCTGGTGGATTTCACATCACACTTTTCTGAGATTTAATACATATTTCAGTGAAATGGCAAAATCTCCTCCTGTCTGATTTTCCTTCTGTTGATTACTTTACATTCCAAACCATAAGTTTCTCTCATTTTGCTTTGTTTGTGATTGAATATAAAATTAAGATAGTTACCTAATTCTCATGCCAGGTCATGCAGTAAGTCATCTCAATTCGGCAATCATTAGGTTTGTCAGTGCAAATAGTCTATTCCTATGAGCCTTAATTAAACATGAAAAGATGGAAATTTACTCTCATTGAGGAAAAAGAAAGTTGATATCCCAAGGTACTGGAAGCTTTCAGATTACGAGTAGTAGAAATCTGACTGGAATGTCAACTAATGTCTCCATGATAATAATAACTGTTTACCCTAATAACTAAGTGAGTTCCCAAATGTTTTTCCATTCCACAGTACCTTGAAAAAGCACTTTTCATTACCTGCTATAGCTATAGCTTCCCACAGCAGCACGTGTTGCAGTGGTGACAGGGATTTGCCACCTCAGCACACCAGGAGAAGACGGAGCAGGCTGACACAGGCAATGCCTGGCTCTGAGCACCATGGTCCACTCCAATGTACCCCCTTTAATTTTTGAGATATTCACACCTGGCCACAGCTGTCCATCAAGTACATATTAGCATGGTAAATTAACTTTATGCAGGACTGATGGGCTTCCTGGGAGGAGAAAGGGAGGAGCAGGTGAGGCATGGAGTCAGAGACAGCACAGTGAGGGACTCAGTCCAGAGCACCAAGTTCCTGTCCATACCTTATGAAATAAGAATGTTGTTTTCAGCTGCAGGCCTTGTGCACAAGTGAGATATTGAAAGCACACTTTGATACTAAAGGAAAGCACTTCAGTGTTTTAAAAGAAAAAACTTTAAATCACAGTAAATCTCCAGTGTTACAGTTTAAATCTCCAGTGTTGAAATGAAGTGTCCTGGTTTAATTCTTCCTTCGGGAACCCTGTAATACGAAACAGCTTTTTTTATATATATATTAAGCAACAGCAATGTTTATAGTTCAAAAAAATGTGACAAGAAATAGTCCCTGAAAGACCCTAGTTCACTTTGCCTCAAGTAACAAAAACACATTCTTGCTAGCCTTCAGAATAAGGCTAGTATCATCCTGAAAGGATGATCTGTATTTCAAAATCCAGGTTACTGAAGACCTAATATACAGGTTTCCACTAAGACATGGTCACACTTAAACTGCAAGGCACAGAAACCAGTGTAGATCTAAACTAAATATTTGATTAACATCTGGCCAGAAGTGCCATACTGTTATGTGCATGTATAACTCCAGGAAGGCTTTGCCAAGCCATTCTGTAGGAAAAAAGAACAAACCCTCACTCCAAAGAAATGAAGTAAAGGACATTTATATTTTGACCCATGCAGTAATTTCAACCCTGACTGCTAAAAACATCAAGCAAATGGTTTAACCTTTTAGTATTTCAAGCGTTCATACATAATATAGAGACTTTACGTGCTTCGTTCATGATGATTGTATTTGATTGCAAGAGAAGGGAAGATCTCTGAAAGTGATGCCTTGGATTTTAACTTTCATATTTTTCAAATCCTGTAGTGCTTAGTGTGTAACTCTGAAGTGTCCTGGAAACTGTTAGCTGCTGCTCTCTCATGTTAAGATAGACATAACAAAGCCTCTCCGAGCCTGCTCTCCAAGAACACCCAGACTGTCCTAAGCCCAAAATGTGTAAACCAACATCTTGAGAAGTGGGGAGTAAGCTGGGGAAATTGCATCATTAGCTAAAGTTTTAATTGGTGAATTTATGCTGATATGCAAATGGACCAAAACCTATAAAAGTGTGAAGAACTCGTGACTCGTTGTCCATCTTGGGGGGTCCACCTCGGGGTCCAGTGTGTGAGCAGCCTCCGGCTCCCCAGGATGAGCCTTTGAAGGCTTTCAAATAAATACCCACCATTATTCCCTTGCTCCTGTCTAGTCTCTGTTTCTAGGTAGCCACTTCAGGTATCAAAAGAAGTACAGTCAATATTACCTATCTCTCCCTCTCTCCTGCACATCCTCAAGGATTTTAACTGGTTTTGTGAAGACTCTTCCTTGTGATGAGGAGGAAAGCACTGAGGTGGGGTGAAGAAAGGTGGGAAGCAGAAGTTTCAGGGTGACAAAAGTCTGAAACACTTGACAGATTGTGTAGAGGTTGTGAACCACTGATCAGCCTTGGTAGCTGCTGTGAGTACTATGTAACAATGGTAAAATAAGCATTGACACAGCAAATAGTAGATTTGAACAAGATAACAGCTATGGGATGTGGTGCTGACAGTTCACTGTTTTTTTTTTCCTTTGAGATCTGTTGTTCTTTATGTTAGCAATGGTTCTCTCTATCCAAGCTGCAGCACTCCTTTCTTACCCTTCAGATAACCTTTTTAATGAATTCAGTGTTTTGCTTCAGAAATAATCACACTATCCTAAATTAATTGTTTTGATTTCTCAGAGGAATACAACATAGATCAAAGGTGAGCTGCAAAGGAAGAAGGTCTCTTATAAAAATGCATGACAGTTTTGAGAACTGGTGAGCTTCCTTCAAAATAGAAGATGAAGTGAAAGTAATTTGCATGTTATTGTTGGAAAATTTACCCAGCCTGCATTCTTTTATCAGACTATGGTGGAAACTGGGGCATGAATGTAAATGGTGATATTTTTTAAGCATTCCAGGCTGGATCATCTTGTCCTGTCTGGATGTACTCTCTTCAATGCATTGGAAGTCAATTTTAAATGCCTCCAAGAACCACATATAGCCACTGAATTACAGATATATTCAATACTTGGTAATAATCAGAGATTTGGACTAAACCTTTGCATTCCCACACATCTGCTGACTCTGTAAGCCCTGGAGATGCCTTTGGACAGTTGGACTGCTTTTTGGATTCATGTGACCATGATTCCTGTCTCTTCCAGACAGTGTCAGCATATGTTACTGATTTGTTCAAGCATTAAGAAGAATCATTCCACTAGCCTGGATATTCCACAAGCTACTATTTAAAGCAATTAAGATTTAGTTGTTTAGATTTCATCTCTTAAAATTGTCTGACTTCCTCATTTTCCAGATTTAGAGTCTCCAGAGGAGATTGTTTGGAGGATATGGGCCATTATGTGCTCTGCAACAGAAGAAAAAAAAGTATTTTAGCCTTTAAAATTAGCCACTAGCCATAATACTGCAAGGAGAAAAGGACTTGTCCTTCTTTGCCTTCAAAACTTTTTAATCAGTTTTAGGACCCTTACTTTCACCCCTTCCCTCCCAGACTCAGTGTTTAAACCATTGCTGCCTTTAAATGACAGCTCCCAGTGTGCACATCTTTACACATGATGAGAGGAGCACTCCAGACTCTAGATCCAGCTTGTAGAAGTGGACACTAATGGTTAATGGAGTTTGCACCAGACTTCACAGCACTTGGGTCCCACAAAGATAAACAATTTTGGGAGCCCAGTACAGTCCTAAGTGCTTAAGTAAGGATCAGGAATGAAAACTCCCATTAGCTTCACTGAGATTAGTGTTTTAATCTAAACTGACTCCATTCCACAGTGTTAAAGGCTCTTAGGATCCAGTCTTGTGATTTACAGCCATATTTTCAGAACTGTTTTCTACCCAGAATGCTGGTCCTCTTCTGGAAATTACTGCTTTCAATTTGCTTTGCAGCTTAAATGAGAATCCGTGTTTATTTACTGTATTTTGTTTTTCAATATGGTTGCTGATCTTTAAAGCTCTGTTTACTAAAGACAGATTTTAAAATCTGTTCCACAAATCATCTTAAGTCCAGACATTATTTTTCCTGGGACAAGCACAGAGAAAGAAATGCAGCAGAAAGGCAGGCTACCAGCATCCTCCCCTTCCCTGAATTGCTCAAAGTCAGCTTCAAATTTAACACTGCCTTTGGGATTTGTTTGATTTCAGTTCTATAAGTAATAAGCATTCTGGCCCTTTGTTTTAAAATTCATGGAGCACAATTGCAGCTTCTGTTTGAAATATATAATAAGCCTTTTATGTGGTTTAGGAGCAGACCTGCATTTTGGCACAGCACCTGCCTATTCATGTCTATAAGGAGAAGAAAATGAATAATGGCAAAAGCAGTTTTGTATAGAAAATATCCAAGCAACAAGACCATGCTCCCTTTTTTAGCCAAGTCCTGTTTGAAAAGCAATTACAATCACTTTTAAAGCTTAAAAGGTTTTAAAGTTATCAGAAACCACTTTTAAAACCACTTTGGAGCACCAAGCACATTGTTAATCCTGAAAAGCACTCCCCAGTGATAGTGCTGGACCAGAAGCACAGCTGCTCTTCAGCACACTGCTGTTTATATTCTGCTATATTAATTTTCTTTTATAGCAACTTCACTAAACTTCTGGTGAAAAAAATAATTTTTTCCAATGATTTACAGTAATTGTCTCAGATGTGCAGAATTGTATTAAGTGCTTAAGGAATGCATTAAGAATCTCCACCTCATCAACTGTTTTACAACCCCCCACAAGCAAAACTTCTGCTGAGGCCAATAATGTTACTGTCATTCCTATCCAGACCCTATCTGCCTATCTAGGTATGCACTGCTCCTTACAGAGCCATATTGTGATGTCCCCAGAGCAGTGCTATTTGTTGCTCTATTAGTTTGCATCAAAAGTTTCTAAAATAACAGTATTAGTTTTACTCTTCCATATCAGTTTGAAAAATTCAATAACACAGCAGTAATATTAAGCAGTTTAAAGATTCTTTAGAGTCATCTTTATAAATAAGTGCATATGATGTTTTCTGTGTTGCAGTTAAAATTAGGTGATACATGCAAGCAAATATCCTGTCATACTGTCCAGGAATGCTGCTGGCACACCAGATGTGATCTTCTGGAAGGTGGCAACAAGGCTAAAATCATTGTGTGGGTAGATAGATCGGTATTTTTTTTAATCTACATTATTTCAAGACATGCTGCAGCTCTACAGCAACACAGGATTGGTATAATATGCTAAATATATTAATTATATCTGGCATAATATACCTAACATTGGTATAATATACCTTTAAATTACTCCTGTTATGGAGAGAGCTTAAGTGGCCAAAGCACACTCATAAAACCAGCACAGCTCTACCAGTTAAGAGATGATCCCAGGAAACTTCAGTTTCTGCCAGTACAACTGCATCTATGTTTGGGACATCTGTAAACACAGCTGTGCCATTCTGGAATCCTACTTTTTTACAGCCACTGAAAGCCTGAAATCCAGCTCTAACCTGATATTTTGAGGAGCTCTGTGCCATCTTTAGAAAGATGCTAGTCTGTATTGAAAGAGGCTGCAAATACACCCACTTAAATTTCAATAGATTTTTGAGAATTCTTTCATTCACATATTAAAATGAAGGACTAGAAATCAATTCCCTTTAAGGCCAGAAATGTGAGATAGAAGCAAAAAATATGACAAACCATTTAGATTCTAATTAATGAAATAACACTCTTTTTTCTTTTTTTCCCCCCCTTCATTTAAAAGTTATCTATAAAACTCCAAAACATATCCAAATAATATAGGTGCAATAAATTCACAAAGCAAGTTACTTTTTTTTTAATGTTAGTATTATATCATGATCACTCCTAACCTTACTCTTCCAGTTAAAGGACCTTTGGTGCTTGTTTCTATTAATGCAGAGATATCCTTCTCATGTTCAGTGACCCAGTTCCAAGAAGTATCACAATATAGAAGCCTATTTTCGACTTACCAAACATGCATAATTCCTGTGAATATTAGCAGTGATTATGCACACTTACACACTCTAGGGCACATTCATCTAAACCCAATGAATTCAAAAGATCTGAAGGAAAATGTATTTGGCCCTCTAGACCGCAAGAAACACTAAAGAATGATAGGAACACTCCAGAGTTTTTTACTGGTATCTTTTATTTTAATGACAGATTTGTATATTAATTTCTTAGCTCTCTGCCTGTAATGCCAATGAAGTTTTATGCAAGATAAAAGAATTAAGGACATTTTAGGAGAGAAAAAGCAAAATTAAGACAGCCAGTAAGGATTAAGCTTAACAGTTAGGGTATTCTCTTTGAAGAAGGAAATTCTAGGTTCCAACTTGTCTGATGCTATTTCCTACAGAAAAAGAGGTTAATTGGGATATTGCCAGCAGCCCAGAAGGTCATTTCTCATCACAGGTAGATAAATGAGAGGGCAAGCAGTGCAGATTCAAACAGAGACATGATAATTCACAGAATGGGTAAAGTTGGAAGACACCACAGTAGATCATCTGGTCCAACCTCCCTGGTCAGGCAGGGTCATCCCAGAGCACATGGCACAGGACTGCCTCCAGAGAGTTATGGAATATCTCCAGACTCCCCAGCCCCTCTGGCATTCTGTTGCAGTGTGTGGTCACTGCACAATAAGGAATTTCTTCCTCGTATTCAGGTGAAACTTCCTGTGCATCATTTTCTGTCTCTTGTCCTATTGCTGGGTACCACAGAGCAGAGCCAGGTCTGACACCTTCCCCCCAGATACTGATAAACATTTATGAGATCCCCTCTCAGTTATTTCTTCTTGAAGCTGAACAGACCCAGCTCCCTCAGCCTTTCCCCATAACAGAGATGCTCCAGTCCCTTCACCAGCTTTGTCACCCTCTGTGGGACCCACTTCAGGAGCTCCATCTCTCCCTTGTCCTGAGGAGCCCAGAAACGGACACAGCTGTCCAGATGTGACCTTACCAGGGCTGAGTAGAGGGGCAGGATGGCCTCCCTGACCTGCTGGCAATGCTCTTCCCCCAGTTGATTCCATTTTCTACATCTTAAGGAGTAGTTAAACCACCATGGTAAAGGTAAGGCAATTACATTATTTTTGTCACTTACGAGAGAAAGTAAAAGGACTCCAGTCAGCTGATTTTGCATATTCTAGGTAGTTCTCTGCAGTAGGGAAATGCAGCTCCCATACCCTGGAGAAACTTAGAATTTAGCACCAGGTCCTGTCCTGAGCAATACCTCGTGGTTTTGCAAGTTTCTTTACAAGATGTTGGCTTGAGTTTTAGTTTCCTCAGAATGTTATCCACAGATTTCTCTCACTCCCATGCTCTGTGCAGACTGTCAGGACAGCCAGCTCAGTGTTTCAGTATTTAGGACTCTTTGTGGATCTGGGCTTGCAGTATATAACCAACTCTTCAATAAACTACTTCAAAAACTGCTGAAGCATTCACCTCATTCAGCACCATGGAGGGAAACATGAGTCCTAACAGTTTGCCACAGATTCTGTATCCCAAGAAGAATCTATCTACCCAGAAATGGACCAGTATTTTTAATGAATCTATTATATTGCAGAAAATGTTAAATATGCAACAGTATGAGGTATATTTCTGCTTATTAGCTGATTATTTAAAAGAGGTATTCTTGACTAAATATTTTTATAGACACTTCCACTAAAAGTGCTGTAAATAATTTTTCTGTACAGTCCATTGGTGTAACTGCTATTTATTTTAAGCACTGGATGATTTGTATTCATAATGGAAACTTCAATAGCAAATGTTTCCAAGCCAAACTAGAGTAATTCCCCCTTTAGTCAATACAGTCTTCATCTACATCAGTAAAAAGCACAGCACAATTGATGTGAATATGTAGAGTTGGAAGGGTTCGTGTTGAGGACCTGACATCCACATCACACGTTCTGGAGGTTCCCTTTCAGACCAACTCAAACTTATTAGCAGGACTTAGATACAGTAACACATCAGGTGAGATCCCAGGACATATCTAGTTATGTTTCATTAAAAAAAAAAACAAAACCAAAAAGGTTTCTATGCCCTAAGATTGTGCACCCCACTCTGTAATTCTGACGGAAGAGAAGTGCAGATAACCAGGAAATTCACCTCAAAGCATTGATAATATAAAATGTTTTGTCTC
>VZTR01009135.1:305472-348723 GCA_013400775.1 Chaetops frenatus
CATCTGGTCCAACCTCCCTGGTCAGGCAGGGTCATCCCAGAGCACATGGCACAGGACTGCCTCCAGAGAGTTATGGAATATCTCCAGACTCCCCAGCCCCTCTGGCATTCTGTTGCAGTGTGTGGTCACTGCACAATAAGGAATTTCTTCCTCGTATTCAGGTGAAACTTCCTGTGCATCATTTTCTGTCTCTTGTCCTATTGCTGGGTACCACAGAGCAGAGCCAGGTCTGACACCTTCCCCCCAGATACTGATAAACATTTATGAGATCCCCTCTCAGTTATTTCTTCTTGAAGCTGAACAGACCCAGCTCCCTCAGCCTTTCCCCATAACAGAGATGCTCCAGTCCCTTCACCAGCTTTGTCACCCTCTGTGGGACCCACTTCAGGAGCTCCATCTCTCCCTTGTCCTGAGGAGCCCAGAAACGGACACAGCTGTCCAGATGTGACCTTACCAGGGCTGAGTAGAGGGGCAGGATGGCCTCCCTGACCTGCTGGCAATGCTCTTCCCCCAGTTGATTCCATTTTCTACATCTTAAGGAGTAGTTAAACCACCATGGTAAAGGTAAGGCAATTACATTATTTTTGTCACTTACGAGAGAAAGTAAAAGGACTCCAGTCAGCTGATTTTGCATATTCTAGGTAGTTCTCTGCAGTAGGGAAATGCAGCTCCCATACCCTGGAGAAACTTAGAATTTAGCACCAGGTCCTGTCCTGAGCAATACCTCGTGGTTTTGCAAGTTTCTTTACAAGATGTTGGCTTGAGTTTTAGTTTCCTCAGAATGTTATCCACAGATTTCTCTCACTCCCATGCTCTGTGCAGACTGTCAGGACAGCCAGCTCAGTGTTTCAGTATTTAGGACTCTTTGTGGATCTGGGCTTGCAGTATATAACCAACTCTTCAATAAACTACTTCAAAAACTGCTGAAGCATTCACCTCATTCAGCACCATGGAGGGAAACATGAGTCCTAACAGTTTGCCACAGATTCTGTATCCCAAGAAGAATCTATCTACCCAGAAATGGACCAGTATTTTTAATGAATCTATTATATTGCAGAAAATGTTAAATATGCAACAGTATGAGGTATATTTCTGCTTATTAGCTGATTATTTAAAAGAGGTATTCTTGACTAAATATTTTTATAGACACTTCCACTAAAAGTGCTGTAAATAATTTTTCTGTACAGTCCATTGGTGTAACTGCTATTTATTTTAAGCACTGGATGATTTGTATTCATAATGGAAACTTCAATAGCAAATGTTTCCAAGCCAAACTAGAGTAATTCCCCCTTTAGTCAATACAGTCTTCATCTACATCAGTAAAAAGCACAGCACAATTGATGTGAATATGTAGA
Source organism: Chaetops frenatus (assembly GCA_013400775.1). Classification (NCBI taxonomy): domain Eukaryota; kingdom Metazoa; phylum Chordata; class Aves; order Passeriformes; family Picathartidae; genus Chaetops; species Chaetops frenatus. Next base: position 306,828 of record VZTR01009135.1, read on the forward strand.
GTTGGAAGGGTTCGTGTTGAGGACCTGACATCCACATCACACGTTCTGGAGGTTCCCTTTCAGACCAACTCAAACTTATTAGCAGGACTTAGATACAGTAACACATCAGGTGAGATCCCAGGACATATCTAGTTATGTTTCATTAAAAAAAAAAACAAAACCAAAAAGGTTTCTATGCCCTAAGATTGTGCACCCCACTCTGTAATTCTGACGGAAGAGAAGTGCAGATAACCAGGAAATTCACCTCAAAGCATTGATAATATAAAATGTTTTGTCTCTTTAAGCTGAGGATATTCTCTACTGTGTGGGAGTAAAAAAAAAAGAGTTTTCTTTGCATCAAAATTAGATGACCAACACCTTTTTATCAACACACACAGAAGTACACCCCACACCTCTCACAAACAAAGAAACCATGTCATCTTAGGTCAACATGGATTGGAAATGGTGGAAAGTCTTGTATTTCTTTTCAAAATACATTGATCTATGGAAATCGTCCTCAATAAAATCCAGTTTAGACCAACAGATGAATCTCACCCCTCCCATCTGTAAGCTCCTGCAGAGGAACTTCGAATCAATGCATGCTTCATGCCTTTTCACCCTGAATATACTTTAAGTGAACTGAGATTCTATAAATGTAATCATAATGATTCGGGTCTCCTGCTCCTTCTGGAAAGATCAAATTTCACATCTGGGGGTTCATCTGCAGCCAGAGCTGGGGCAGACAGAATGTCCTACACAGGAGAAGTCGCCACAAGGACCAACAATCAGACTGTGAGCTCCTTAAGACATTATTTTACAAGCATTTCTGCAACACAAAGAAAATGCTCTGGATTTACTGCAGTTGATCATATTTCTCCTCACAAAATTAGTATTTTGCCCCCTATAGACATTTAATATAGGAGGACAATAAAATGGACTAAATATATGGCAGAGCCATTACAGAGCAAAAATCAAACCCCACAACTACCAAAGCAAGGGAGTGAATCATATTTGATGTCCATGTCTAAAGATACATGAAGCCATAAAACTAAAAGCTGGATATTGCAGCTTAGTAAGATTACAAAACTGTCTTCAAATTTCAAGAGCAAAATACTGTTTGTGCTCTTCAGGTTATTTTTTGTACTACCATCTCTGCAAACATGATATTGAATTTATTCTCTGATATGTCTTCATGAGTAAAATATCTTGTGAAATATCTATGAATGCTTCAAACACCACTTTGAAGGAAGGAAGTCCTGGGAGTCCTGAGCTATTTTCAGATGTTTTTTTCTAACAGCATACAAAATCATGAAGAAACAAAGAAGACACCCCACCAAAAAACAAACCAAAAAAACAAAAAACCCCCCCAACCAACCAACCAACCAACCAACCAACCAACCAACCAACCAACCAACCAACCAACCAACCAACCAACCAACCAACCAACCAACCAACCAACCAACCAACCAACCAACCAACCAACCAACCAACCAACCAACCAACCAACCAACCAACCAACCAACCAACCAACCAACCAACCAACCAACCAAACAAACAAAAAAAACAAAAACCCCCAAAAAACTCCCCAAACCACACCAAACCAATAAAACAAAAAAAAAACAAAAACCCCCAAAAAATAATAAAAACAAACAAACAAACAAAAAAAACAAAAACAAAAACAAACAAACAAACAAAAAATAATAATAAAAACACAACCAAAATCAAAACAAAAAGTAAAACCAAAACCAAGAAGTCCAATCAAAAAAACCCCAACAACAACAAACAAACAAACAACAAACAAAACACACAAAAAAACCCACAAAAAACCAAAACACCTTTACTGTGATTTTCCAGAAAGAAACTATTTCTGAAGAGTTGTTCTACTTTATTAGGGACTTTTTAAAGACTTATCCCAGAAACATGTATGAGGAACGACTGGATATCTGATCTTTGGGTGTGCAGTGAGTTCTGTTTAAAATGGAACTTATAAATTATCAGTCAATAACAAGCAAAATACCTGTACAAATTCTTTCATCTGAAAATACAATTCATAACAAACCCATTTGTTTCTTAAGAAAAAGACTACAAGGCAACACCTAGGATTGCAAGGCAACATCTTGTTCAGCCATAAATATTAAAATGTGAAGACAGAAGCTTATTTATGTTAGCTGAATTAGAAGTTTTTGCTAGAACCATTCATTAGAAAGAAAAAGGGTCTAGGTAATACTTTGTGGAGTGATCTGGTTCAAGGCTGAAGAAATTTAAGAAAGAACAAGCATGCATTTGAAGGAAAAGACAGTCCCATTCGTCTGCAAAAATTGCCAGTGTGCTCAGCACTAACTACTTACATTTGAAAGGCTGCTTTATTTTTATTCAGCCTCACATTGTATTTACGAGCTGTTCTGATCCTACAGTTCATCATTGTCATTCAATATTTCTCCTAATTAACATTACTTTGAGGTCTCTGACCTTTAGGCAGCCTCTCAATTCTGAATTAAAATATTATTATCTTTGTAACACGAATACACTTTTTATGCTGCCCCCATGTTCTTCTTGTTACAGAATAAATACATAATAAATGTAAGGAAAAGATTGCACTGAACTTGACAAGGCAATGAAAAATAAGAAGAAAATAAACAGATCACCCTGCTTTTCCTTCCCAATGAAACAAGTAAAAAGTGACAGCAGGGAAAAAATGAAGGCAATACCTAAAATTTATGGAAGAAGTCCTTTGTGCACAGGTCACAATTTATCTGCAGGTTATACTGTCATGCAATTTCACCACTTTTATTTAAGTATGTCCAGCAATCACATGGTTTATACTGAACAGGACCATGGCCATCCTTTGAAGGTGAATGAGGTCCATGAATTTCAGAGTGCAGAGAATGTACTATATTTCTTGTGAATAAATCACAGCTTTTTTTTTTTCTAAACTTTTTGTTCTGGTCACTAGAGTTACATGAATCACTGGTACTTCCCACTCACCACCTCATCTTCACCACTGCTTCTCCCAGCAAAGTCAGTCTAAATGACCAGCAGCTCTGGACCATATGTTTGCTTTGCATCACTTCATTACTTTTTCTGCAGTCAAATAACTTACTTTTAAATTAACAAATAACTTAGTAAGTAACTTACTTTTACGTAGAGCTGCTGAAACTCCTCAAGGTTCAGTCTACCACTTGGACAGTCCTTTAGAAATCCTTTGTACCACTGTTTTAGCTCGTGTTCATTGAACTCCGTGCTCTTCACCAGATCCTCCATCACCTCAGGGGCCAGCTTACTATTTTGTTTCCCCATTTTGCCTTAAGAAGAAATAAATGAGCACAATTAGCCAAATGTGAACATTTTAATCTGTAATTAGAGCCGTAACTTGAACTTAACCCTTGTTTTTTATTCACTGCTGCTTTCAGTGAAATGCAACTCCAAATATTTGCTAGTGAACATGAACCTAAGTTATGCTTGAATACTGGAGGCTGAAAATAGTGAAAAAGGCAACATTCTTCTTTTATTTAGGAATCTCAAGGCCTGGAGACAAACTACTCATTTGCCTTAAAATTAGGCAATTTACAGCTTTTCTTTCCAGTAAGATTGAAAAAGATTACTTATTTTTTTCTTTGAATGCAACAAAAATTTTCACAGATTCAGGGATGTCCACAAAATTCCTCTTTATCTTTGTCTTGAAAATATCTTCTGATATGACAGCCACATCAGCAGCTACTCCTCACCTGTCCAAGGCTGTGGACAGACAGATTTGTAACATAGAACACTGGGTATTCCACTGGGAGGAAGCAATGCAAGAGTCCACAAACTTGGTCTAAAAAAATTATGAAACCAAACTTGAAAAATAAATTTAATTCTTAAGCATCTATACATATACATGTACACATACACATATGTATAAATAGATGTCTATTTATATATTAAATGCATAATTGATAAACATTAGATGGTTTAGATTTCATCACTGTTTACATTTCATCACTGTTAACTCTCAAGATATTCACTGCATTTGCTACACACATTTTGTATGCACTTAAAAATATTAAATATAAAACAGAAATACAAAATTTGCATGCAGGTATAGATAAATGCAGTAATTTCAGTACTACCCTTTGAGATATTTTCGGATTCTCTGACATTTGACCAAAGATGTCCTTTGAGAGAACTTTAGAGAAAACCTCATCTTTAACTTTTTCCCATTTTGCTACAGTTTTTTTCATGACAGATGTATTTCAGTTATTTTTTAATCAGATGACAGACAGCATTTAACTTGTCCCATAAAGAACTACAAAGTGATGAATAATTTCTTTCCAGAGCCTAGCTTTGCATTTCCATTTTTATCTCTAGCATAGCATCTGTGTCTAAAGACTGCACCACACTGAATGCATTGATTTCTAGTCCATATCACCACCCATTCCTGATTTTAATCTACTGCTTTTGGCATCTTCCCCTATTTCAAAGCAGAAGTTTCTTTCTCCTCAGAAGGACATACTTTGTTTTGTTCCAACAAATCCATATATTTATATAATTTACCTTATGGGAAAGTTCCTTGAGCAGGTACAAAGTTAATAATTCCTCCTGGTATAGCCAACACATCCCTCGGTGCCATAGTGCCAGCAGCACCAAGTCTGTTCCTAAAACACCTCATGGCCCCTCCCCTTTTGGCCATGGCCCTCCCTGGTCTAAACTTACTCCATGTTTTAAACTTGCTTTGAGGCTCTGCCAAGATCCTGTCCACACATTTTGGTAAACTTAGCACAAATAGATGAGAATTCAATCTTCCAGTTAATTGCCACAGGCAAACTGTACATGCAGATGTCCAGAAATCAGCAGTTTTGACTAAATGATGGGTTTGCAATTTATGGTATTTAGAACAACTGCCCCAGCCTTATCTCTGAGGTCCCCATCTTCTCATGTATGACATTGACCCAGTTTGGCATAATCTGAATTTAAATCAAATAGAGTCTAAAGTATACTAATGCAGTTATTTCTCCAGCTCCAACTCAGATAGCTTTTACAAGAAACAATGACTTTTTAAAATTTGTTTTATTCCTTAGAGGCATGTTTACTTCCCATTTTTTCTTTTTGATTTACATTCTGTTGCCTTTTGCAGTCATAAGGTGCTTTGCTTAGGACCCAGAAAATCCCTAAAGATACTCAGCAGTTATAGTAACTATCCTAGGTAGATTCAAAAGGTATTTTTCTGCTCTTTTAATTTAGCCAATTGTGCTTTTGATTGACTCTTCATCTGGATTCCTATCCCCATAAGTATTTAACTCAACAACATTTACAGATGAAAGAAACCATCCCCAATGGGCAAAAACCAGGTGGTTTTGACTGACCATTTTTCTGTTATAACAGCTTTTTTATCTTTATCCATGTTAGCTTTACAGCCCTTGCACCTGGCACTACAGAGAGGTGGAACAGAACTGTGAATCTCAGCCCCACCAGCCAAAGTTGCCTGTGTTGTTTTCAGTGATGTGAACATAATCCACTGTAGAGCACCTACAGAGCATGGGGTGGGTCTGCATGTGTGTAAGAATACATGAACAAAGACACACATCATCAGAAGCAGAGAAACAAGTCATCAGCTTTTTGCCTCTCTGCTCCAGCTCCCCAGTTTTGGGCAGCTGCTTGTCTGCCACAGGTTGTCCAGTAAGTGCCAAACACCTTTCAGCCATTTTTGATGTATCTCACCACAGAATAACATCCAGTAAAGGAAACCACAGCTGACATTTTGATAAACACTCTCAGAAACTATTTTTTTCCACAGAACTAAACCAGTATTTGAGCAAGGTATAATTTGTGACTGCTGGGTTCTGTACTATTATTTGCTGCTCCAGCACAGTTTGGTGCATGATATGCTGGGCTCTGTTTGGGACAGAGTGAGCAAACTGACCAAGCTGGTCACAATGCTGGAATTAGAAGCACTCATTCTTTCTTCATGTTTTAAAGCTCTTTCCTTATGAAATTGAATTACAATCTGCAAGAAAGCTCAAGAGTCTCATACAATTATCAAATATAAACTCAGACTTCTGGCTCTGGGAGATCCATCTTATATGGGAATAAAAACCCAAATACATAGATTAGCTAGTTAATCATATCCTAACATCCTCTAGAGCTTCATTGAATCTCTTATTATTATAGAAAAAGTACAATCACCCATTAGCTATGAGTATACTACTGCCAACACATTTAGAATTTTAAAATGAAAACTATTTTTAATTAACTTACAATCACAGTTTCCCAAACATGCTTTTTCCTTGTGAAAATCTACAAATATGCCATAGGAAGAGACAGGAGAGAACAGCTGCAATCACTAAGTTTTCAAGAGGCGGAAAGATCACTCTGCAAGCATTTTTTTGTTTAGTAATTTTTATAATTTTCAACTATAAATTTGCTTCAAAGTGTCATATTTCCAACCATTCAATGTGAGAATCCAAGCACTACTATTTATACTTGGTTGTGTCTTCTGGCAAAAAATCATGAAAGGAAAAAACAAAGAGGCAAAAGGCTTCAATTCCAAACTATTGTGGGGGAGAGATTCACGATAGCCAAGGAACCAGGTAGGTGGGTGCCACATAGCATTGATACAATGTCAAGTCTGCTCCCAGTGAGATTACTCTGGCAAGATAATGCTTGTTAACACTAGCAAAGGCAACACAATCCAAGTCAGAGATCAAGAAAACACACTAATACTCTACTGTTGTGCAAGAAGTAGCAAGAGCAATGAAGGTTGTTTAAAAACACATCCCTATTCTGAACTGCTTGAAAAGGCCATCAGAGAAAATTGCTTTGCAGAAATACTTAGTAGGCTACTCCAGTATTTTCTTAAATAACACCTTAGTTCCTGCTTTTACAGGTCTATAGGAAAGTCAGATTTAAAAGATGGAATTTTATTGAACAGCCAATCCCGACCTGAAGCAGTCCAGGCTGTGCCAGCAGCAGGCAGGGGCAATTTGAGGATGGATCTGCCTGATCTCTGCTCTGCTGCACCTCAGGAGGCCCATGCCAGACAGTTCCTCCAGCTTTAAGGCCTGCTATTGTTTGCTTCATATAATTCCTGCACTGCTATCATGTGTCCCACACACTCCTGTGCTGTTTCAAAAGCTCTCCATTCAATCATCATTCAAACCTCCTGGCCAGTGGCAAGGTTTTCCCCTAGAATATTTCACAGCAAATCCTGCACAGGTTTATCACGTCTGCCTCTCCCATTTCACTTGCCAGTAGTAAACTGATAGTGTGAGCAGAGTTTTCCAAAACAAAATTTAAACTAAACACCTAATAAATAAAAAGTTTAATTTGAATAGCAAAACATGCCTTATGGAACCTTGTTTGCTGTTTAATGATTTCAAAAGACCCCCCAGACTGCTCCATTCCCAGTCTTTCCCCTCCTCTCATTCTCCTTGGGCCTCCTTGCCATGTGCTCAGTGTTTGAAGGGACAAAGTGCAAACAAACGAAGCTCTGGCTGTTCCTAAGGAAGAGCAAACTGAGTGTTGCCAAAGATCTCCTATTTGTGATGAAAAAAGACCCAAATTCCACCGAGAAGACAGCACCAATAGTGTTCAACAACGTCCCTAAAACCCAACTGTGTGCTGTTTTGCTTACTTTCCTTAGACACAGTTACATAAGCCCCTTTCCAAGTTGAATTAGAGGAAGAGTTGCCAGCAGGTTGAGGGAAGGTTGATCCTTCCCCTCTGCTCAGCACTGGTCAGACACCTCTCACCATTCCCCAGGTGCTGTCCAGTGCTGGGCTCCCTACACCAGACAGACATGGACTAACTGGAGTCCAGCAAAGGGCCACAAAGGTGATGAGCACTGGTTATACCAAGGAAGTCTGAGAGGGCTGGGGCTGTTTAGCCTGGAGAAGGTTCAGGGGGTCTTATCAATGTGGGTCTAAATACCCAGTGAGGGAAACAAAGACAGCAGAGCCAGCCTCCTCTCAGTGCCCAGAAAGACAAGAGGCAATGGGAACAAATTCAAATTCGGGAAATTCTGTCTTGATGTAAGAGAACATTTCTTTACTGTGCAGGTGATCCAACACTGAAACAGGTTACTCAGAAAGGCTGTGGAGTCCCCATCCTTGAAGATATTTAAAACCCAACTGGACACAGCTCAGAGCAATCATCTATAGTTGACCATGCTTGAGCAGGGGCTTGCTTGGACTTGAGCATCTTTTGAAGCCCCCTCCAATCTTGGTGATTCTGTCATTCTGTGAAACACAGGGAAATGTGTTTCACCCATAAATGGGGCAGTCACACCACGTATTTTTGATATCCACAGTAGCTGCCTGATTTCACTTCATTCCCACATGAGTAGCTGACAGAAAAAGTGCTCCTCCAAGGCAACCTTTGGAGAAGAGGTACTGATGACTCAAGCCACCTTCTTCCCTCACTGGTTCCAGGAGTGCAGAAAGATTCATCTCATAACCCCTGCCACAAGCACAAAAGTGATTTGGGCTACCCTAACTTATTCCCACATGCTGTGGTTGCTTTGACACCTGCCCATGTTCACACACTCGCTTTCCCAGTGATTCTGCAGGAGCTGAAGTAGCTGGTAGTCAACCAATACTCTCTGCAGCCTCATGAGGTCTGTGCATTAAATGAATTCCCTTGTATGGTGCATATTTTGATGCTCTTCCCTGGCTTTGGGAAGTGGGAATGAGTCGTGTGGACTATGCCAGAAGCAAATGACAACACTCACTTTGCCAGCTCAGCTGTGCTGGCAGGCACTCATTAGGCTGGAAGGAAAACTGTGGTTCATCCCCACCCCTCTGCCCACTCCCAGCCCACAAGCTCCCACAGGAACGTGCTGACTCCTGGGGATACATGTGAAATCCAGGCGTTGAGCAAGCAAGCGTGGTGGGCGTCTTTGCAATCTCTGACACAAAGCAAATCTATAAACGGCACGTCAGTGTATAGACTCCAGCATACACACATATATAGAGGTAACAAAACCCCTAACAATTAATGCTGGGGAAAGCAGAGACCTATCTCTATAATCTACAATAGCAGAATAGTTTTCACATGATTTTTAAGCAGAGCGTTTATCAAATTTCCAGCCTTGTGCTGATAACTATAACTCCTAACAACTCGCAGCATTGTTCCTTTCTTTTCAGACTGTTTCAGATATTGCCTTTTCTCTACTAATGTCAGCATGAAGGATAGATAGAAAGGTTATCAAGCCACACAGATGCCTCATTCCTTCAAATACATTTATTTCATAGAAGAAGAAACTTGGAGCTGAAGTCTGTCTTTCACACACAAAACAAACAATGGCCTCATACCCAAAGCCCCACAGAAATAAGTATCCAAGGAACTATATACGTGGAATATAAGAGGAATTTTCCCATCCCCATGGAGAGAGACTCTTTGCTAGGGTCTGTTATGACATGACAAGGGGCACTGGTTTTCAGTTGAAAGAAGCTAGATTTACCCCGGATGGTAAGGGTGGTCAGGCACTGGAACAGGTTGTTCAGAAAATCTGTGGATGTCCCATTCCTGAAAGTGCTCAGAGCCAGGTTGGACAGGGCTATGGGCAACCTGTTCTAGGAAAAGGTCCTTGCCCTTGGCAGCGGGCCTAGAACTAGATGATCTTTAAATTCTCTTCCATCCCAAATTGTTATACAATCATATTTTCCCTAGGCAATTAGTGAAGCACCTCTTCACATCCGTTGTCAACCCTAAGTCAGCCTACATGAAACAGGGATGATGCTGAGCCTGGCCCCATACCTTGCATGGCAGAACCACTGGGGAAAACCCTTTTTTCTCCCAGAACATGCAAAAGATGAAGACATTCTAGAGGCGGTTCTGGCACTGTGGAATGATACCAGCTCTTAAGATCCTGACACCATGGAAATCCTACACTATGATTAAACCTTCTGAAAAAGGGGTCAGTCAGCTTAGAAGGGGCTTTTTCTCTTCACTGTCTCTCCTGTAAGTCAGCCAACTCAATCCTCCTCAGTGGCCTTTATTTCATGATGTCACAGCATCTGTGATTCTCCAAACTCCCACGGGACAAGAACTGCCTCGCTCAGCTCAGTCCTATCTTCCCACTCCTTTATCAGAACCTCTGGATCCAAACACGGAGCAGCTCCACACCTGCACTTTGCCCACAAGAAAGAAGGGCTTCAGCAACCCGTAGGAGTGGAAGATGAAAGCAATCCACCTCCAGGTGTTTCCTGTCAGGACAGAAAAGCCAGGCAAGAAGCAGCATGCCAGACACTGGCAGAGGTACCAGGGGCAGAAGGTACCCAAAACAGTGACAGCCAAACGGGGCTGGGCAGTGCCAAGCAGAGTGGCCCTGCTCTAGCTGGCCCTGCTAAGCAGTGCTGAGCACTACATCGTCTTCAGAGGTCCCGGCCAAGCTCCACAGTTCTAAAACCCAAGAACTGTAGACATCCTTTCAGTAGTTTTTGTAGGAGAAAATTGATTATCAGGTATAGGTAGATTTATATACTTTCGTATTGTTATATTGCTCATCAGTGACCTCAGGACCTTGTTGTTCCCTGAACCCAGAAACAAAACTGGCCCTGAACTAACAGCTGCCTCCTTCCTACAAAACTTAGGGCTTTATTTTAAGTTTTTAACCTGCCATGACCAAAAAATAAGAATTAACATGTAAGGGTATATGAGGAATAACTTCTTTATTGTGCAGGTGACCAAGCACTGGAACAGATTGCCCAGAGGTAGTGGAGTCTCCCTCTCTGGAGATACCCAAGAACCATCTGGACACAATCCTGTGCCATGTGCTCTGGGATGACCCTGCTTGAACAGGACCAATGACCAGCACTGCAGGGTCTTCCAGCTTGACCCATTCTGTGATTCTGTGTTTGTGTAACACCATACTGAAATTACAGGCAGTCATGATTTACTGCTGATAACATAAACCTCAAACCATGGAAAAAACAGGCTAGGTTCTGATTTATGTGGCACTACAGCAAAAACTGGAATAAATCCAGTGATTTCAGATTACTTTACTGGCTTTACCAAGTATCAGATTCAGGCCTGTAATCTCTCTCTGTAAAAGAAATGGGGGAAAATAGAGAGTAATGGCATTAAGCAAGGCAATTATCCAACCAAATTGAATAATAAATGGAGAAAAGAGGTTTAAGCAAAAGATGAGAGATATATTTTAAATTTTATTAGAGATGAGATGGATATTCAATTAGATTCAAGCAATAAAAAAAACCCCCCACATTTGAAGGAATAAAATCTGTGCAAGGGGATTTTATAACACAACAACGACTGATATGTAGGTCTAGGTGACTAGAAAGGTAATATTGGATTTATTTAATTAAAAGTATGCATTTGTTTTCTGTTAAGTCTAGAATAAAGCAAAAGGGTGTTTTCCACATTTTCAACATGAAAATCAAGGGCAATTCCAGACCCACAAGTAGCTCCACTGTTGATGCAGCCCTGTGAGTTCTAGTAGGGCTCTATTCAAAGCCCAATGCTGAAGCCTGCAGCTTGGGTAGAACCAAACCTGCAGACAAATGGTCTGAATGACATGTCAGGGTCTCATTTCTGCCCCCTTTTCTCATTTGGATTTGGGAAATTGCTTACAAAAAACCAAAGCTGGCTTTTCTCCTTTACAAGTGGACATAGATCACAGGACAAAGTAAACTTTACTTGAGTTGTTCAACAAGACACAAGTGCTCAGAAGAGTTTCCAGACTCTACCACTTAGTTTTAGACTTGGAAAGACAGGGACAAAATCCTTCTTTTGCTTGTTCTTTCTCTCAGAGTCTTTTAGACCACATGCAGGACTGTCCACATTTCTGGAGAAAGCTTAGGCTCTGAATGCTCAATTGTCTTTAAGAAAAAATTTTGCTTCCCCCTTACCTCTGTTATTTGGCTTTGATACATCATAACTCAACCTTGTTTGTTTGTGGTTTATTTTCTTTCCAAGTTCACTTCTTTTCCAATATTTCAATAAAATTGAGTGATTTATATGTTTCACAGAATTTAGTGATTAATTTCTGATGAGAACAATCAGCTTGTTAATGCTGAGTGTCAGACACATATGTGAGTAAATCTGTTGCCATAGTTTCATTTTGCTACTGGTACAGTGTCTATAGACAATGGTGATCAATAACAAGGAGGTGTGATTTGAGGAGGAAAACTCATTTTTCAGCAATGGGATGAGTATTTCCTTCACTGGACTGTTGTCCAGTAAATTTTGTCCTTGTAAATTATGATCATAAAATGCCTACAGAACATTTACTTTTCTCCAATAGTTCATCTGATGAATGCCATTGCAATCCATAATGCTCCAAAACCAGAGCCTTGACTGATGTGACAAATTTGTTTTGTACCTTAGATGAAATATATGAGTTTTTGATTGGTTTCCCTGAGGTTTTATTCTAGAAAATGGTTTCCAATAAGCTTTCCCTCATGAGATGAGAAATCTGTAACCTCCTGCACATTACTACTTCAAAGTGGCCACTGGAACAAATTACACAGCAGTATTACACAAAGGTCACTTTCTGAGCCTTGCATGTCAAGAGTGGTTTATACAATTTTATATATGTCAGAGATCTATCCAATATTCAGTACTGCAGTTTTTCTGGGATAGTTGCTGTAAACATCTCTTATTTTGGGGAAGATTGACAGGGCATGCTTAAACATTATAGCTTTCCTGAGTACTTTCCAGTGTTCAGGAACCATGGGACAATATTTGTTTAGACTGTAAACAACTATTCAGTTTTGCTATGCCAAACTGTATCAGCATTTCCTCTGCCTGACATACAGATTTTTTTGTCAATTTGTACAGACTAGTGCCAATTCTAGCATCAGTTAAAATGCTGCTTTTCTTTGAGATAAAGATTATTGAAGGTTCATGCTTGGGGATGTTTTTTAGATGTTAGCCATTGCCTTGACTTCATTTACATATATGCACAATTATTTTTTCTTAGTTTTCATTTTTTTGTAAATAAATATTAATTTATTCTGTCATAATGCTATGAAGTGTAATATGTGCTTTCTCTCCCTTTGTATTACATGATGTCTTCTTATTTGCTGTCAGTTTGTTTCATTGTTAGCTTGAAATGTTGTTTTACCCTTCTGTTTGATATGTGCAAAGACAAATTCCCTAAATTAATATGCTTACGAAGAAGTGTTTTTACTGTTCACCTTCCAGCCTCAGTTTAAGTGGAGTTTGAATCCATCAGGTGCCTTTTTAGGACCACATCTCTGACTCCTAAGTCATTGTCTTTGCTTAATAGTACGCACTTCATTCTTCATTTATATCCAAATTCCTCATCACAACTCTTATTAAACAATACTGTCCTGCCTTCTGCAAAGGTGGATTAATCAAATCTTTGCTGTTTAAAAAGTCAGTTGTCTTTGGTCCCTCTGCAGTCAATGGAGAGGGCCAGAAATTTCAGTGATTCACCCCATGCAGAGAGAGAAGTCTGAAAGAGGCAGGATGAATACATGCATGTGTATTTTAAGATGGAATGAATCAGCAAGCATCTCTTTCTTTCTGCCACTTGTAGAGGCAGCCCTGTAAACCTTCTTAGATCTGAAAATGGATTTCTAAATGCTTAAAGTGACACAAGAAAAACCCCACCTTGCTCATGGACACTGGATAACCTAATGGTGTTCCTGATCTCACTAGGAAGAACATACATTTGCCAAAGTCAGTTGTTATTCCTATGCATCACAAGACTTATTCAGGTGTGATTAGTGTCATTACAAGTGCAACATGCTGGTGTACCAAATGCAATCCTTCCCACATTGCTATTTACTTCCACTAAAGCAGTGGAAAAACTCTCTTCTGCTCTTTATCAGGCCCCCACAAACAAAATAGTTTTAAACAGCTGAACTGCAGAGATCAAATTGTTCAGGATTGTTCCATTATGCTCTTGTCATTTCCTGCTTTTTCCTCAATACAGTTCTTAACCCAGTCCTGTCGTCTAAGAAAAATATTTTTTACTATTATTAAATACAGTATTCTTTTGCAACAAATTTCACTCTGACCATCTAAACAGTACATTAATTTCTCCAACTCATCTCTAATATCCAGCTCCCTCTTTACCCAACAGAGTCACTTTAGCAGCCATGTCCAGTGGTACAAGGCCTTGTCTCACTGCTCTGGATTCTCAGGGAGAAGCAGGTATGGTGAGCACTGTGTGGCCCTCCCCCAGTCTCTTCTGGGAATAACAGCAGCCAAGATCAGTGCTCAGACTGGTTTCTTTCTGTTCCCAACACACACAGCAGTGAGAGGGTCTCTCCTGTGGCCTGTTATGACAACTGTGACTTGCAAAGGATGACGTAAAACTCTGAGCATTGATACCAGCACATGGTCTATAAATAGCATTGTGATAACTGAAATAAATATAAGCTAACACACACAGACACACTTCAAACCTTCTTTTCCATTCTATTTCTGCATGAAAAGGAGCACCCCAGACTCTGGTGTAAGCTGGCTTTTGTGCACTCATGGCTGCTGTGCATCAGCTGATACCAACAGATCCTTTTGACCTATGGGCTAAACACTACATTACTAAAAACCACATGGCTGTAATATGGCTGATGTTAACAGAAGTGGTTAGCAGGAAAGCAGATTACAGCTTTTGATTTTACTAAAAACCTTTCAAAGTCCAAATAAAGTGTTTGTATCATTGTGGCTAGTGATCCATTGGCGCAACGTTGGCCCCAGATTCATTATAAATGAATAGTCAGAACTATCCCTTGTGACTGCTTCAGATGGAGCCTGATTAAATGCAGAGGAAATATATTACTGAGAAGATGAATCATAATTCTGCAGAAAGAAATCAATGGCTTTACACCTTTGAGTTGGACACTGAGGGCTGATCAGAAATATTACTCATACAAACGAGTGAACAGATGAATCACGTACACAGCTTGGACAGGAAAAATGTACCTAAATGACTATGAAACAAAGATAGAAGAAAACCTGAAAATGCTTTCCCTAAGGTAGAACTTTCAAGCAAAAATTCTTTCTTTGCAGTACTATGAAATGCAAGGTTTTTTTCATCACTTTTGATATTATGGTTTGGAATAAATATAAAAATTTTACTAAGAGTGGTTGCATGGCTCATTTGAAATAACATTTTAGTTCCTTCAGTCTAGCTCTAAGCAGGCAGATTGGTCACAAGGATGAGATGCCCTAACAAGTACACACTGGTATGCCTTAAGCCACTCCAGTCAACTCAGCTGCTGAGACACAGGATGTCCCATGTGGATGTCTCAGACACCTTAGGCCCTTGCAGGTGACACTAGACACCTCTGCTTTAAGCAGATGGATCAGCCAATTCCTGCCCTCCAGACTTAGACAGCTAACTTAGAATCACAGAATCTTCCACTTGAAAAAATCCTCTAAGATCAATTTCAACCCTTACCCCAGCACCACTGTGTTCACCACTAAACCATGTCCCCAAGTGACACATCCATGTGCCTTTGGAACACTTACAGGAATGGTGACACCACTACTTCCCTGGGCATCCTATTCCAATATCTGACCACCCTTTGAGTGAAGAAATTTTTCTTCATATCCAATCTACACTTCTCCAAGTGCAACTTGAGGCCATTTCCTCTCACCCTGTCACTTGTTACACGTGGGAGGAGGAATCGACCCCCACCACCAACTTGAACCTAACAGTTAAATGCCACAGTGCCCTGTTTCCATAGCAGAGAAAAGTCATTGCAGAGAAACCTTGCTCAATGAAATTGATTCATCAAGCTTATATCTAAAGGCTCTCCTTCTGGAGTCCATGAAAAATGCCTGCCTTCCCTTAATCCCCACTTATGCAGTGCAGGCAGCATCTGAGGGTTGGCAGGGAAATAAGGTGTTTCTGATGTCCCTTAACACACTGATGCTGTTGTGCAATGCTGTGTTAGACATCAAGCTGTGAGCATCCCTGCCCATTCCAGCAAGCACACACCCAACCAGCAGAGAGGGCATGTGCAGCCAGCTCTTGTGCCAGCAGTGCCCAAGGCAGAGCTCACCTGCTCTTTGTGCCTCTGCAGAGATCCAACCACAAAATCGTTCAGGATCTTTAAGAACATCGAGTCCAACCATTGGCACTGCCAAGTCCCCACTACTATTTCACAGGGTGATGCACAAGAGATCCAAATAACAGTTGATCTCATTTTTCAACCTTGACTACTATCCTTAATGGATATTGGAGCAGAAAGGTCAAAGCTGGGAATGTGTGAAACTGAACTGGTCCCACCAGGACTGAATTTAGAAGCATTCACTGACAGCTCTGGTTCCTCCTCTAGGAGATTCCCTTTCCAGAGCTGCCAATCCAATTTCTGTCAAAGCAAAAAACTGATTAAAATTTTAATATGGCTTTAATGCAGACTGAGAACATGAGTTCTTTAGTGCAGACTGACTCTATTCCACAGGCAAGCCCAGCATCAAAAAACAATTAGGCATATAACCATTACCTGGTATTTCCTCATTAATTAACACCTTAGTAACACTTTGAAATCACTCATAGATAATATAGATGAGCCTCACAAACCCTGCTTCCTGGAAAAATGTAAGTATTTTTAGAGATGACATAGTTACTAGCAAGGTTATATATTGAGAGGAAAAAAGAATGCACTTTGACATTAATATTGATAGAAACTGCAAAATGACCAAAAAGGACAAAGGAAAAGCAATGCTGGCTGTCTCAGAGGAGACTCTATGTCCCCAGTATAGGAACCTCATTATTATTGCATGACCTTAATGGCAAGGCCCTGAGCCTAGTGTGTGTCCTTCATAACTAAAGACTAATTACAAATACAACCCAGTGAATCTCAGCTACGCAGCAATTGAAAGCTGTTAGCTATTTCTTCTAGTTTTGACTTCATTTACACTGGACAATAGTTCTGCAAGACAGCATGGTAAAACACACAACATTCCATGGGTCCCAAACATGAATCACAGCATATGGTCTTTCTGTTAAACAATGCCAGAGGGAGACAGGGAGGGAGAGAAAGCCTCTCGTGCTAAAGGAGCAAACAATTTCATCATTTCATACAATAAAAGTAATTGGAACAATTTTTTCCAACTGTTTTTCAATGAGAGTTCTACTGGAATAAATTTTTATAAAAACTGGCTGCTGTCATTGTGCTAATAAAACTGAAAAATTGCTCAGCTGAATCCATGTGTGTGCAGGCATATTTTTTTGTGAAATAATAAAAGGTACACAAAAAGAAGAAACAGAGATACAGTCTAAATTCCAGTAGCATTTACCATGGCCAAGAATATTAAAATCTATACTGAAGAAAGAGGAGAAGACAGAAGAGACCAACACAACACACCACACATCTGTAGCACCACATTATCCATCTTCATCCAATTTCCATGCCGCATCCTGCAAACGACAACAAATTCGTTGTGTTTTGGGTTTTTTTAGTTTAAAGAGATGCCTGCTTTTCAGATGACTTTCTAAAATGCTTGTTTTTCTAGGACACACCGTTCAGGAATTATCTTTTTGGTGATGACATAAAAAGGCAAGCAACATTTTTGATTCAGACATACCAGTGCATGCAGAACTCCTTTAGCAAAGTACACGGAAGGCTGCTACAAAGGAACAGCTCTGGGACAGGCCATAGTAATACATTGGACTAAACAGAAGAAAAAGCAATGGTGAAGCAGATAAAAATATGGAGGAAAACAAATGAAAGCTATATAAACACTTAAATTATTAAGAAATTCACAAAATATATTGCCTGAATTCCTTCAGTTTAGCAACCACTAGGATAAAGCAATTGATGGATGTTGCTAAGCACAGAAAAGATGACTCAGAAATCTTTCCAAAGGTCTCAAAATTGCAAATCTAAAATATCAGCCTACAGTTCCTAAATTGTCTAGGAAAATATAATTTTGTTCTGATTCACTATCCACTTTTGGTAGATAAAGACCCACTGAGGAAACTATTTTAGAAAACCAAGCAAGAAAAAGGCTTATTATTATTGTAGGCTATGAATCCTGGAAAGCATGACCTATAACTCTAATTCTCAAGGGGCAGGATGTTTTTTTCCTAACTGAGGGCTCTCTGTCATTGAATTGTTAATGGGAATAGTTGAGGTCTGTGGAACCAAACTACAAAGGATGCTGGATAAAAAGCGAAAAGTGAACATTTTACAAGAGAGCTGCATTTGCAGAGACAACCTCGAGGCTTTTGCCAAAGCCCATCAAGGAGGATCTCTCCAAATTGAGGGGGAATTGTTGGAGGTAACAGGCAAGGACAAAGAGACTGGACAGCTTTCACATGGCTGTGCCTTTCGCAGCAACTGCTACTCCCAGGTGACAGGAGACAGCAGTGGGTGAAACATTTTTATTCCCAACCATGATACTAAGCAGGAACTGCACTTGCAGCTACCCTGGAGTATTTAAATCTGCAGAATCTGGAAAGCTAGAAATGTCAAACACTGCCTTCCTTGGCATTACCTCATAATTACTTCACTCATCGCTAGAGAATGTAGAGGCAAAAAGGTTTAAGATAAAAATGGTTGTTGTTCTCTCTAATGCTTCCAGAGGCTGGAAATGATATAATCTCTTTGGAGATGATATAATCTCTTTCATATTTATTATACTTCTGCCATAATGCACACAAATGAAATTGATGCTAAGAAAGAACAAAAATGTCTTGAATGACAAATAGGAAAATATCCTTTCTTTATAATCAAACACCCTCTTCACTGCTGAATTGCTTTTTTAATTGCGAAAATTCCCCACATCTTTAGTATAGGAAAATAACATCTACGGAGGGATTTAAATCAGCTCATTTTAATGCTCTCAGATTTTGGTGTCTGTACTAAGTTTGTAATTTAGACCAACAGAGCCACAGCCATCTCCAGGTACAGACTCAGCAAGTTGATCTAAGACTCTTCTCCTAGGATGGGATGAGTCATACTTTGGAGGTGCTGTCCTCTCTCCATTGATTCTCCAGACTATCATGTCTAATAATCACTGATTAAATTAGCTTTCCTGAATTTGTCTGATCCCTTTTTGGCCACATTTATATCTTAGTCTCCACAACATCCTGTGGAAATCAGTTTCGTAATTTAATTAAATGTTATACAATAATTTCATTGGTGACCCTCTTTCTGGCACTGTGAGAAAGAGTGACTGTTTCTTATTGACCTGCTCCTCATCAGGCATGAAACAGCCAGACTCTGCCCAGCCTATGTGCCACATTTCTAAACAACTTTACTCCCTTTTTCTAGGCTTTTTACAACTTTACTAATTCTTCATCATACAAGTGACTGTAATTACAGATGGAATGCTCCACATGCTTATAAAATAGAATACATTTCTACTGTCATACTAGTTCCTAGATATTTTAGCTGCTATTTGATATGAATTGGTAATTTCAGAGATCTATCCTCATTAATTTCCATTTCCTCTCCCAATTTCTACTTGTTACAGTCATCAATGTATTTTGTCCCACAGGCATTGCCTTCCTCTTATTACCAAGAAATCCACCTGACATTTTACATTCCCAATATTCAGTATTACATAATCATGTCTCAGCAATTTATAGTCAGATTTAAATCCAATTGTTATGGGTAGCCTTAAATCATACACAAACCTTCTCACTTCACTAGTCAATCCCACAACTCATTTATGAATACTTTTAATTTTTTCTCCCGTTCTCCATAAATTGTAAAAATGTGTGATAACTGGTTTTATGTCTACCACCTTTTCTCATATTATGGGTATATAAGTATTACAAATAACTTGGAAAATGTAAAACTAGACACAAAATGCCTTAAACCTGTTGTTGTCATTAAAGGTTAAAAACTTGATAAAGTATTTCATAGAGTCCTGCATTTTAAAAACCTAGGATAAAGTGTTGAGATCATTTAGGCCAGAAAAAGTACGATTTCACACACAAATTCCTGGCTCATCTCCCATATTTATCATTAAACAGGAATACGGTTGTTGGATAGGCACTTGGTCTTGATTCAAAGTTTGAAAGCAACAGATAATCTACCAGGTCTGCAGCTGGATCAGGCCCTGCTTACATGAAATGCTGTGCTGGTGTAACAACACAGAAGAAAAGTTAAAGGAAATTAAGGCTGCAGTTTAGGCATAAGATAAACAGAGGAATAAAATATAAAAATAATAATTAAAAAAAAAAAATCAAATCCCCAGAATCTGGCATCATAAAAGGGACCAAAAATCTCTTTTCTCACTTATAAAAATCTGTATAATTATTTTTCATGGGAAATGTGCATATCTTGGAAAGGAAAACTGCAGACTTCAAGGCAAGTGATATAAGGAATCAGCTTTACAAAAACATGTAACTGCTTCTGTGGGTCTGGACTATTGTAAGTACTGGACTTAAGTAAGTACTGTTGCCTAATTGCATTGGTTCATTTCTTCAAGTAAATCAAGGTGATGTTCAGTAAAAATGTATCAAGCATCCCTCCAGCAGCTTGAGTGCTCTTCAGAAACCTCACCAGGCACCTAAATAGCTATGCAAATCTCAAGTATTTAGTTGCTGCATTCTCTGCTCAAAACGCAACTTAAACTCTGTCATCTGTACTTTCTAAGAATACACCACCAGCATACAAAGCAGGCCAGAGACTGAACTTCATAAGGCTGTGAGTCCATGCCTTGTCTCACATGGTACCACTTCTTAACATTCTGAAGGTCCCAGTTTCTCACACACTGCCACTGCAAACCTGTGAAGATTCAGGTTGGCATTTGATTCTTCCTAAAAATAACCAGGCCTGTGAATAATCCTGTATTATATCAGTGATAGTCCTGGGTAACTGTGAGTGCACATGAACAGAGTGTGGTACAGCACGTGCCTGAGCAGCCTGGTGAAATGACTGGCTGCAAGTGCTGCTGAGAAGCAACACCACATATAGAGATGTACACAGACAATAAATATAGGCTAAGCTGGTTTTATTATGCCGACGTGCTTAGCATTAAGAATGCCTGCACAGCATTACCATAACTCTGCTGTGAGACAGACACTTAGGTAACAGCAAATAGATTGTAAATCTCTGGCCCATATTGACCCTCTTCTTCTTCCTTGTCCAGTCTTTACCCTGTACTTTCGGCACCTTGGCTTGCCAAGCCAGTCCCACTAAATCTGTACCAGCTCATCCTGACTCTTTCTCCCACTTTCCTTCCCTCCTTCCTTCCTATCTGCTTTATGCTCCCTACCCAATGCCAATTCTCACCACCCTGGTGTTTTATCTGTACTTTGTCTTTTCCTTCTCTGACTTTTCATCAGCAAAAGCAGCGAGAGCAGTGATGTTCATAGCATGCAAGGTGGATGCACGAGGGCAATAAAACTGGTGTGCTTGTTTAAGCTACAGTGGAATTCATCTGGGCAACATCTTGTTGACATTTCAACAGTCCTGGCATCTTCAGGCACAAGGATAACACAACCACTCCCAAAAAGCAGATTGAGATGCATGCCCAGGCTGCCAGCAGGGCTGTCAGCATCATTCAGAGAGGCAGAGGCTGAATGGGAGCCATGGCAGTAGGATGCAGCATGTTCAAATGATGCTGAAAACTATAAAATATTGGAGAGCATTTTAGGTTAAAAAATAGATTGCAAAGCTAAGTGATTTTTGTTGTGTAAAGCCTAAGAAACCCAAGACAGCCATGAAAGAAACACCATGATTTACAGGTGAGTGGTGCAGATGCAGCAGGGAGGACAGGACTGGTACAAATGTTTCCCTCACACCTGGGCAAACAATCTCCAACTAGCCTAAAGCACCACAGACTGGTCAGAGGAGAAAACACTGAATGAGAGAGCCGAGGTTTCTCAGTAAAGGCTTAAACTGGTTCTGTTTGTTTTTCCCAAAACAAATGCAGAAATGAACCTGATTGTTGCAGATGCCAGTCTGCCCCTGATCAAAAGATATAATGAAAATGGAAAAGACATTGAGGTCAGAGATGTCATGTGAATAGCACTTGTACTTTCTCTTTTAAAAACCAACTATATTTCTCAAAAAAAAACTTTTCAGAACATCTAGGAAAAACTTTATTTAAGGTTAAGAGGAGCTTTCAATTTACTCCTCTGCCCTGCTTGCCACATAGGTCAGTTTCCAAAAAAACCAAAACCCAAAATCTTATATCTGACTTGCATGGGAAAGCCCTGATGAGCTGCAATCCCCAGAATATCCAAATAATTACCATCTTGAAGTTTCCATCAAATTAATGCCTGTCTTCAAATAAAGCCATTTGACAGTTGGCTTATTCTTCACTAATGTCATGCTCCCACCCTATTTCAGTATTTTTGCTCCAAACTTTCTTAGAAACACTTTTTTCTTTAACTTGAAAAGAGTCACATTGATTTATGACTCCAAGAGGTTGGCCAGAATCCAGAAAACCATCCAACTACCAGCCTTTAATTTAATCTGTTCCATCATGAAAATGAACTATAGTGTTTGTTTGTTTGGTTTTTTAATATTATTAATGATTACAGTAAATACCAAAAATGCCACAATTTTTAAAAATTTCATATGACCAGGAACAACAGAGCACTGAGCAACTGTATTATTAAAAACAAACCATTTGAAATTACTGCAAAGAAAAACAAGTGAAGACTCTTCTCCTCTAACACAACATCCATAAATCATACACAGAAAAATAACAGGGAAGTTATTATAGTCAGTAGCAGGGAACTTGATTAATCCAGGTTATTTCTACCTGGGTGGTAGCCGTTAGAAGTTGGATATCTAATCTAAAGTAGTCATCAAGGCTCCAATGCGCAATGGAGAGAAACAGGCACCCAATTCAGCAAGAGGCAATTCATTCCATGCTAAAAGTATATATAAAAGGTGACTGGGATTAATTGCTCTCTGGAAATGACTACTTTTGCTTGACTAACAAAAAAGACTACATAATTAGTTTAGACTAAACATTTAACTCCTAGACAGCTAGAAAGGCATGAAAAAATATTCTACCCCCAGAGCTTAGACTGAGATGACTCTCCCAGTTTGGGGACAACTGCAGAGCCTTCAGCCAAACTGAGCTTCACTCCTTGTGACCCAAACCTCGGCACTGCCTGGTTGGTGAAGCCCAGTGGACCTTTGTGGGACAAAATATCAGCTCAACATTACAGCAGCCCCTGCACAGACTCTTCCCAAGAAACTCTTTCTGCCAATACAGCCAGTTACCAACCAGTTTCAAACAGCAGATTTACTAAAAAAACCCCACAGATTAATGTTCTCTGATTTCTCTGAAGCATGTCATATATTCATTCAGTTAATAAGTTTCTCTTAGATGAAAAAGGGGGACTAGGTTAACTTAATGATTTTTAAATGTGTTTTTGACAGGTTAATACCATTGCTGACACTTCCATGGGGAATGACTTAGTATCAACTGGTTCCAGTCCTTGGTAATTAATCTACAGGAAAGAATACAACCATTTCTACAATATCATGTTTCTATAATCCTATAAAATATCAGTAAAAGTCACCTTTAGAAAACAACCTCCATCTGCTGTTGCATAAAGAATTAGCTGTGACATCCTCACTGTATCTACAATGTTTAGTTTGAAGCACAGAGAGATAGGTTGGTATCCTGAAAGTCCTGCTTGTCCAAACAGCACAGGTCATTTTGACATTTTTAAAGAGAACTAACTTACTAGGCATCTGAGCACAGTGTAAGTTAACTAAATGGGTTGAAGCACATCCAGTCACAGCCAAGGGTCCCAGTTCAGACACCTTGGAACTCTGCTTCCAGGTCCTGTGACATGTTTCTCTAGATTCTTGTTTTTCTTAAAGAATTGTCCTCTGAATACAGAGCTGGCATGGAACCATCACTGACTTCAGCCTTACTTAAGCTTCTTTAATTTGCTTTCAACCATGACATATACTCACTTTGTCCTTGCTTTTGTTCTCTAAAGCAGTTTATAAAACTTAAAAAGGAGTGCTTTGTATCATATGGAAAATAACTGTGCTGTAAGGAACAATACCAAGGCTGAAAGGCCTAAAATTAGACCTGTAAGCTTTGCTTTCATTGGCAGCGATGTGTGAGCATTCATATTGTCCCAATCCCACATTCTACCTCTTTATTTTTGCTAAACACACTACTTTCTGAAAAACACTGAAGTTTAAAATTAGTAAACCTGTCTGATTCAAGGGTATATTGACCTTGGTGATGGGCTATTTTGATCACCTTTAGGCCTTAATACTGAATTACAAGAGCAGCTATTTTCAAAAGAAGCAAAGAAAAAGCATTTGCAGAACAGAAATCTGAACATCTCTTGAAATGGTGCCTGGAATAATACCACAATTTATAGCTAGCTTTTTTTTTGTTTTGTTTTGTTTTTCTCTTAAGAAAACTCAAAAGCAAATCTAATAGCTGTATTTTTGCTGAAAGCAAGCTAGTGAGGAGATATGCACTGTATAAAGTTCCTGGTGCTGGTCAATGTGGGACTAACAGAGATAATTTAGTCATAACAGGTTAGCATCTATGATATACCCATTCCCTTCTCAGCTAAGCTCATTCAGTTCCTGCTGCAGTCAACAGGGGAGATAAATAAGAGCAAAATGCATTCAAAAGGTCAGACTTCATGGATTTTCAAGAAAGCCACAGAGAGGCTAAAGTGAAACTGATGCTTGCTACTGCCTTAAGTATAATTCAAGCAGTTGCTAGTGTAGTGTTTATTTTGAGTGTCTCCTTGTGGAATTTCAGGAAAAAATATGAGATTGGCAGTGAGCCTGAGGGGGGTATAGTCAGAGCAATCCAATTTCAACAGACTATCAAGATGAACTGTGGGGAGTTATTTTACAGGTTTATGGCTATAGCTCACTCTGAAGCACAGTGTTACTAATATTTGCAGAGCACTATGATATAAATAGCAACACTACATCCACCACCTAGATACCTGTGGTATGCTCTGACAGAGCACTTCTAAAATAACCAAATACCATTAAATGTGCCCCAAATGCTATACTTGAGATGGGATATTAGATAGAGGTGTAATGCAACAGTTATTTATGCATCAAAAATGCTCATGTGCATCTCTAATGCAGCACCAACATTAGCAGCCTTAGGCACTAACTCTGGGGTGATTTTCTGTCAGAAACCAGAATTAATTCTAACACTGTTACAGCACAAGGAGCAAAATAGTTTGTTGGAGTCAGGACCAGTGGAAGCCTAGCTAAAGCTGGTCCTGAACTGTGTTCAGTGTTTCCCACTGGAAAATCTGTGGCCATAAAAAGTAATGTTTTCAAATAAGACGAAGAGCAGCTGGAGAATACTATTTATTTCATCACAGTGGTCTTGTCAGTATTTCCTAATGTTTCCTGCACCCTGGAAACAGCCTAGGCTGTCCATCAAGCTTTGCTTACCAGCAGCAATCTCCACGGGGCACACGGTGGCATTTCAGACAAAGCTGAGCTTTTAGAAAAAGAACGGAGGCTGATTGTGCCACTGAGACAAAATGGAGATGTTAACCACCAATTAACCACCAAGTGCCTCAGGAGCAGCAATGAAACCCTGACAAAGGTCAATACACCTTTCTCAGGATCAGGAGGTTTTGTCCTAGTTCCAGCCTCAAGATGAGGCAATTTCTTCCTGGGACAGCCCTTCTTTTGTGCCTAATAAAGCCAGGTAATTGCATCCTGGATTTTGTGGGTAGGAACATGATGTGCAGCAAGACCATTTATGGAGCTGTGGTTTCAGTCTCAGGCTTAGCTTTGTATTCTTACATATAGAGAGCTAATTTTACTGCCTTAGTAACTGACATTTTTCAAATTTCTGTAATTCCTTCAAACAATTCTAATGATTTAATTATTATGAACATGCCTATATTTGAAAAATAGTCCAAATTCAAATCCGTAGTGGAGATGAACAAAAGGCATCCTGAGAAATTCAATGTGACAACATTCTCATTCTTTCCTTATTCTCCAGGAAGGCATCTTGTTAATACAGTTATGTTTCCAATGAATAGTAATTCCCTAGACTAAGGGTAGTTATACATAGAACTATTTTGGAATAGTATGTCCCAAAGAACATCAGGAACATGAGAACTTCTTTTTGCTATTCACTTTACTACAAAAACATGGGCTTTCATTTTTCACAGAATCCTATAATTTGGGTTGGAAGGGACCTTAAATGTCATCCAGTTCCAAGACCTCTGCCATGGCCAGGGACACCCTCCACTAGATCAGGTTGTTCAAAGCCCCATCCAGACTGGCCTTGAACATTCCTTGGGTTGTGGCATCTACAACTTCTCTGGGCTACATATTACATTGTCTTACCATGCTCATAAACAAAATTTTCTTGCTAATATCTAATCTAAACCTGCCCTCTTTCAGTTTAAAGCCATTACTCCTTGTCCCATCACCCCATGCCCTTGTAAAAACTTCTTCTCCAGCTTTACCCCTTTTTGGTTCTGGAAGGCTGCTTTAAGGTCTCCCTTATTGAAGGTATAAGATGCATGGACCTTGATTCTAACAGTAGTAAATTTCATATTATTTATTAATTCTTATAATGGATTATCAGTAGTGGGATTCTTTACTGTCAGGGTGGTGAAGCACTGAAACAGGTTTCTCAGAGAAGCTGCAGATGTTCCATCCCTAGAAGAGTTCAAGACCAGGCTGCAAGGGGCTTTGAAAAACCTGGGATAGTGGAAAGGTCTGTCCCACTCCAAACCATTCCACACTGGAAGAATTACCACATAAAAATAATCAAAAGAGTTAAAGCTTCTGCAGTGATCTGTGGAATCCTTTTTTAAATATTTAGATTAAATTAAATTAAATCTACTTTAAAAGAATCCCCACAGATCCTGAAATCCCCACACATGCTATGCACACTGGTGCTGAATATTTTATTAACTTACATACTCCGTGCTATAGCATATGGAGGTTCTGCACGGATGTCGGATATAGATTTGCAAATTCCTTCATGAATAGTGTAGGTAAATGTAAGTTAGGCTGTCCCAGAGCCAACTTACAGAGCAGAGGTAATGGCACAATGTCCTGAGCCTCTGTGTGACCCAGGCAAGCACGAAACCTTTCCTCCAAGGTTCACACAGACCTCGGGAAAACGCGAGGTTAAACTTGTGACCTGGGCATAACTGATGTGGGATGTTTATATCTTAGGAAAAAATGGGTCATCCTTCCAGCTGTCTGTGCAGTCTTCAGATTCCCATTCCCTTGGAGCACCTCCACAGCAGGTGCCAGCTTTCACTAAATGGTGGGTGCTGAGGTGAGTTGTGCACTGGGCTTTGGAACTGCCCCAGCTCCTGGGTGTGTCCCCAGGATGGCTCTACCCAGCCTGTCTGAGGCAGACATCTGATGCTGGCTGGCTGTGCCCACACCAGATGCAGAAACAGAACCTCAGCAGCGTCCTCTGTGCTTCACTCTACACCACCTCCTTCCCAGCCAAGAAAATATTTATTCCAGTTGAAAGCAGTCTAGATGTAAGGTAATACATGCAATACAGATGCACAGGAGATTATACCTGAAAAAACTCCAAGAAATCATCTGATAAACTGAGGAGAAAAAATTGAGACAGATTGAGTAAACTGGTGACTATATTCCTATCATAATCTTTTTGACAAGCTACTTAATCTGCTCACCATAGGGAGGGCTGCTTGCCACTTCCCACCAGCCGTATTCTGCCTTTCCGCTTGTTTTGATTTTGGCTGAGTGGAAGATAGATGTGGAACATCCTTGCAGGAATGGCAGAGTGCAGGGAGCAGCCTTCCCCACTAATCGATGCAAGCTGCCTGGGAAGAGAGGCAGGATGATCATTTCCTCCCTGCTCGTTCACCTGCTCCCCTGGGAACAGGTTATACTGCAGTGACACATTAAGGCAAGTGCTCCTGGCAGAAAAAAATAAGTGAAGTATCAAGTGACTGAGCCCTTTCAGCTAGCCATGGGATGCAGGGCTGCTCCAGCCAAAGCAAAGTCCCACTGCAGCTGAAGCATACACTTATTTTTTTTAGAGTGATAAAAAGTCCTAATGAATAATCTGAAGCTACAGGAGCAGAATAAAACTGGCAAGTTCTTTTGTTGAAAAAACAGACTTTGCAGTTCTACTTTCAGAATACACACCTAAGCTGGAAAATTTGCTATATGAGCTCCTGAGTCTTGATGTGCTAAAAAAAACCCATACAAGCCACTCTTACACATGGCAGATTTTCTTCTTTTGTCTTCCATAATGTGGACTTGGACAGTACTTAATACGAACTTGACAGAGCCTGATGGAATTGAATTGGCTTCTATCCAGCATGACTAGTGCTCAAACTACCCTATTTTTTAAATATTTTGTCATAATAATAAATGGGAAGTAATGATCACCCACAGCTGGCCAAAGTAAAAACAGGAAGTATGCAATTTATGGACCATTCCACATAAAATACATACCTTTCATATTCTTCTGCTCTAATACTTTTTAAAACACTATTTTTACCAGGTCTTGGTCTTTTCGTTGTCACACCCATGCCCCTCTGAAACAAGCAAGAACAGATAATAGCCACTCCTGCAATGCTTACTGCAGTGACAAATCTCAGGCACAACCCATGGATTACCAGAATGTCACTGGTTATGCCTGTTCTCTGCATTGTACTGGGAAATCTTCATATTTCTGTTCACTCACAGTCAAACCAATTTCCAGATAATGCTAATGTCCAAGGGGAAAAGCTACAAAGCCTGTCTAAAATGGAATTTGGATGTACATTATAGGAGAGCTTTACCTTTTAGCTGTATGGTACAAAGCACAGGGGTCAGTCTCATGCTTCTTTCTGAAGGATAACTTCAAATCCAAACGAGAAAGTGGTCTGACCTTATTTATTCATAATACTTTGACAATCTTGCATGCAATGAGCATGTTGACAACTGTATTTTTTTTACGCAAAAGCCTAAAAGGACTACAGCTAAACTAATAATTAAAACTGACATAAGAATTGCATGTAAATGCAATATAATGATGTAACTAATCCAATAAAATTGAAATCCAGAGATAAGAGAGGTGCACCTTCTCACTGTCTACTTAAAGAGCCCAGTCCATGCTCTGCAGTTCACTCCTCATCAGCTTTAGTCCAAGTGGATCATCATTATCACAACACCACCCAACAGATCTCACCAGCAAAAGCACAGGAAAATAGAAGGCATGTAAACACCTGCTTATTTCCTCTTCATAAACATTCCAAAATTAGACTGCTGTTCATACTAATGATTTAAATTTAAGGTATAAAATATTTACTACTTTTATTACTTGTTACTATTATTATTTAATAATTTTGTTAAATTTTTAGTTCATCAACTACACACAAGCACTTGTTCCTGT
Source organism: Chaetops frenatus (assembly GCA_013400775.1). Taxonomy (NCBI): domain Eukaryota; kingdom Metazoa; phylum Chordata; class Aves; order Passeriformes; family Picathartidae; genus Chaetops; species Chaetops frenatus. The sequence continues at coordinate 336,048 of VZTR01009135.1, forward strand.
AAGAATTTATAATGTTTGCCAATATTACTAAACTGCAATGTTTAGCTTCCTACCAAATACCTCAGATAGCCAAAAGGAAAGAAAAGCCTCAGGAACCGGTCACAGACAGACAGCAATCACAGCTCTGTATTGCTCCCATTGCACCATGGGATGATTGCACACTGATTTTAATCTGATACAATCCAGTTCTGCTGCCAAAAAGGATTATACTGTCCAAAGACCCATATGGAGAGAACTCCTTGCCTAACATCTTGTGCATACCCCAGGACTTGTGTGGCCATGTGCAAGGTAGATAAGAAAAAACTGGTCATGTCTCTTCACCCAGAAAAGGAAAAAAGGGTCATTTAGGTGAGGTAAACCACAAAAAAATAGGCAAGGGTAATATGAAAGTGAGATAACAGGGAGAACTTCCCTTTCTAGCAGATGTGACCATGAACCCTGCCAGGACAGGCTGGGTTGGGCTGGAGGGAGAGCTCAGCTCAAGCTGGTGCCATGTCCCCATCCTGCTGCCAGGAGCACAGATCACCCAGTGCTGGGGCAATCAGACACTGCCCAGACAGACTGGGGCAGACCAGTGTCACACCAGAAGTCCAGTGGGACTCTGCTTTCATCCAAATTTCTAGTCCTGCATCTTCATTCTTTTAAAATTCCAGATGTGGTCACCGCCCAGCAAACCTTTTAGTACTTGTCTCTCTGACAGAAGACAATCATTGATATGGGAATGATATCAGAACTGCATGAACAACCCTTTTGAGGCAGAGACTGGCCTTTACTGATGTATGGCACTGAAATACTTGGAGGTGAAAAATTTACGCAGTTGCCAAATGTTTTTCCATCTTGACTTGTAACAACTAGAAAATGTTTGAGGTTTTGAGGCCTCTTTCAGTTTATCAGTGCTAACTGAGCTCCTCCAACGACAGGAGCTTCATTCACAGCACTGTGGTCAAGTACATGGGTAAAATAGGGTCTACAGCTCTCTGAGAATAAGGGTTTAGGATTCCATCCTCTGCTTTGCCATTAATTCTCTAAAAGCTCTTGGACAAAGTATGTTCCTGCCTTCTGCATCATCATCACATAATACTAAGTGAGTGAAATAATGTTAAATTATATAAATGTGACAATACTGCAGTTGTCATCTCCCATTCAAAACTGACATGAGCAGTGAAAAATTACATGGCACATAAATACAAATGCAAAACAATGAGCAACTTGTCACATAAATTCTTCAAAATCAGCTCTCCAAACAGGTTTTTACTTCAGAAAAGCAGAATTTTTAAGAACAACTGTTCAGTCATAAGATCAATGAATCATATGAGAACATATAAAGTCCTATGCAAATACTTCACATTTTATTTTTTAATCTCTCCCCACTTAGTTTCACGTCCCAAATGCCTTTGGATGAGCAAATTCCCCTGCACCCACACAGAGCTCACGGCCAGAGAAAGCCTGTACTGGGGGTGTTTCTGTGGTCATTTTTAGGACTTGCATGTGACTTAAAACCATCTCAATTCTCCTTCCTTTTTTCCAACAGCTACATCTATCACCCTTCTGACAGACAGTATAAGAAAAGTGATCACAGCTCAGGCAGTCATTGGCAGTTCAGTAGGGAACTTCCTCTGAGCACCCAACTCAGACGTGTCTGCCCTAGTACAGCTCTGATACAGCTTGTCTGTCATTGCATCTGAAGAAGCAGTTCAGAGAAAAACAGCAAGAATCAGCTGGATTTATCATTAAATTCAATGTTTCCTGCAAATTCAAATTTTCCCTGTGAAGTTTTCTCACAACACCTAAAAACTCACAAAAAGTGGCAGTAAATCTGTTAGTACTTTTCATATTAATCACCCTTTTTGTGAGACTCCACTCCTCAGTGTTTCCTAGATGTTGACACCTTTGCCTGCTGCAATCTTCAAATATTATCCTACTCCTTTTCCTTGCTCGCCCCTTCCTTTTTGATTCATTTTGAATGAATTTCCCTAGCACTGAAAAACCTCACAGATTTGATCCTGCCTACATCTCTGACATGATTCATGATCACACCTTCTCCTTTTCCCCGAGTCTCATCCTCTCTAGGCTGAGCTTGCTGAACACTTACACCTACACTTCTAGTCAACTCTGTGGGTTCAAAGCAACAGATTTCCCAATGTATTTAAATCTGATCCCTCACAGATGTGTTTTGGTGGTTCAGCAGGTACTCTGCACTATTCAAATCCATTACTTGATCCAATTTTTTCCCGTAGGGATCAGACAGATCAGCTCAGAGAATGAGTCCCTACATTTGTATGGCCTTGGACTTTGGTCCAATGACTTCAGGAAGGGATTGATCCAGAAATCTCCATTTCACACTTAATCTATGGCAATTTTTAATAATAATTTTTAATAATAATCAAGGCTTCCTTCCATGTGTTCCTAAAGATTTCCTGATGTCAGTATTTGTCAATAGTGCTGCCACTAATGCCACTGCCCACCGATGGCACACATTTCATTTCACTGTACATCCACATCTAACTCACTTTTACTGTAATTTGAATTTTTGAAGCATGGCAAAGCAGCATAGCACAGTTGTCAGATGGTGACTTTGGTTTTGTAACTTGTATGAATTTGCTACCTTTTTTGTTTGTTTCTTTCTTTCTCCCAGACTCAAAGTTTATGTAAGAGTACCTTATTCATCAAGTGCCCAGTGATAGCACTAAGTTTGTTCCTTCAGAGCAAACCAAAAATGTTAATTTCTGCAAACTCCTTGAAGGTATTTTCAGAAGAAAACAGAAGCACAAGACTGAAATGGCTGCAAGCTGCTGTGTAGGTCTTCATAGGATTGAGAATCTCATAAGTTAGAGTGACAAAAAGCAGACTTGGAAAAATAAGGGAGTATGTTAGTTGTCTTACACAGCTTCAGATGTTGAAGACCTTCTGAATATATCAATACTGTCAACAGTAAATGGTTGGGTTTACTGGGTAATACAAGAATTACAATCTCCAGCTATCTCTGTTACTTATAACACCAGAACAACCTTGAACATTTCATGAACTCTTTCTTTTATCTGGAGATGAGCTGACATTGATATATTGTTATTGGTCTTCACTAATACACTCCTGTTGGCAACAGGGAGATGCTGGCAGCTGAAATGAGTCACATACTGCAAGACCTTGCAATTTATACGGAAAGAAAGTGCAATACGAAAAATATCTCTGTCTCCTCCTCAGCCAACTGTGCAAGACAAGACACCCACTAAAACTCAAGGCATAGTCAGACAGTTATTTTTCATATATTTGAAGCACATGAAGTTGTAGGGTTATTTTTTATTTTAAATTTACTAGCTTTAATTCACCAACATTTACACAGCAATACAAAGTAATGATAGGACCATTTGATACTGAAATAAAAATTATTCTTATATTTTATATTTACCACAGATTTCTCATGCAACAATTCAGAACTTTGTTACACTGTTTTTTATTTATTTATAGTTGCACATTATGAAAAAATCTACAGTTGGTTACAAATATTTGAAGAAGGTAATAATATAAAACAATGTATCTTACAAGCAATAGAAGTATAGCCAACAGTTCTCTAGCTCATTCTCGTCTAAAGAAAGCAAACTGCTTTGTAACTGAAGGACTTGCACTTATAAGTTTTGTTAAGAAAATTGACAACACAGACGTTACAGCATTAGATGATAGGTACATACAATAGAACTATTTATAGCACCATGCAGGAATAAAAACCACAGAGAATGTTATGCTATGTTATTGTAACATTTTCAGTCTCCTATATTGAATCTTCCTACCCCAAAATTCCACATCCCAGAACAAAACAAAACAAAAAAAAAAAAACCAAAAAAAAAAACAAAAAAAAAAAAAAAAAAAAAAAAAAAAAAAAAAAAAAAAAAAAAAAAAAAAAAAAAAAAAAAAAAAAAAAAAAGAAAAACACAGGCTGTGTTTCTATTCTGTAGATTTCCAAGAATGCCTTGGGTCTTGCATAACCATACAGAGCTAAGGCACTGAAGAGAACAATTCAACAGAAAAAGCAGACAGACACACAGAAAAAACACAGCTGTACTCAACATCTGTTTACATTGTACTGTGACTTCTTACAGACTTCTCTTTGAAAACATCACACACCTGGTACATATCTAGAGATATCTAGATACAAACCCAGCTGTTTAGGACATATTCTAGGGTGTATCTACACTACAGCCCAACAGCCGGAGAACAGGGTGTGCCTCAGCCAGCTTCCAACTCCCTGCCCTGTGAGCAGCCCCACTGGGGGGAAGCAGAAGGTGTATGAGTGTATCCTAATTAGTTCTGCAGAGGCAAACCCAGGCACTGCTACCAGGCATGGCTTGGTTCAGAGTCACTCCATGAAATCCCTGCACATGCACACTATCTTCCTGCACAGGTTGTAGGTACAGTATATATCTTGTATGTTGTTAGAATTTTTAAAGTATTTACCATTATAGCACTGTACATACAGCTGCACTTTCTAGAACATATGCAAAGGCCAGATCCTTGTATTTAAATCTCACAGTTTAAAAAAAAAAACAAACACAAAACCACAGCTGAAATGCAAGATGAAGGAGGCATCCACCATGGTTAAACACACACAGCCAGTATCCTCAGGGAGAGGGAGGCTCTTAGGCAACAGGAGACCTTTGGAGCAGAATCAAAGACAGGAAGCAGAGCCAGAGAGGGAGGAAAAAAGGGATCAGTAAAAGCTAAGGATGAGATAAGACATGAGGCAGTTAGTACCTGCTGACACTTCAGGATTTCATTCTCAGAGTGGGAAGCCTGACTGAGTAATGTTCACCTCTTAAACCACGTGTTTAACTTAGTGTGTTCCAGTAGCACCTCTTTGTGGCAGACACTTGAGAAAAAGCTAAAAACATCACAACCCCTTCCAACCATCCTTTTTTCCCCCAAACAGGAATTAAAATGACTAAACAATAGCCATTGAACTAAATAGGTAAGAACTCACCCAGAGTGGGGGACAACTCTTGCAAACAAAACCTATTTATGAAGAATGGCCAAAGCTATTTTGTGGTCTTCTTACCATACCTGAGGAGGAAAGTGTTCTGTTAAGCACTTTGGCATTTCAATAATACTCGTGTATTGCTAGGATTTCACTGACAGAAGGAGGCAAGAATATTTATGTATATGGAAAAAACAGTTTGTGATTATTTGACTCTTTTTATTTAAGGATGCATGATATAAAGTTTTAACAAGCTTAAACATGTAACATACTGATTTCATATTATTCTTCTAAATTTTCTCATTCTGCATGGATGGCAGGGACCAGATTCCAAGTCAGCTGGAGCTCTTTGTAGAGCATTGTTCAACCTTACGATGTGGTTGATGTGACATATCCAAGTCAGATTAAAACAAGCAAACAAACAAACAAAAAACCCAACAAAACAAGAAAAAAAGTCCACCCCCCCCGCTCCCNAAAAATACAGATTAAACTTTCTTAGACATTTGAAGATGCAATCCTTTTGTATAAGTCAGTCTGGTTTGCAAAAATCATCAGTATTTTCAGATGTTTCATGCATCAAACTAAAATCACTTTTCAGGCTATCAATCTCCCAAACTGAAAGCCTTTTTTGCCATTCAAAATGTGAATTTCAAGAACATTCACAAATGTTGGTACTCATTTGTATGGTTTTAAAAAATATGTATACTTAAAAGGAGAAATGACTTCTTAAAAAAATATAGTATATATTTTGGTGTAATGAAAGAACATCAACTCTAATGAAATTGACTGGGCATGTGCTAGATGTTAACAATACTTGCATAAATAATATTTTGCAGCATTATCCATTATATAAGCTGATTTTCTTTTCACTGCAGAAAACTTTCTAAAATGTTCACTCTCATTAACTTTAGAAAATCTTAACTTTTTCCTCTACATATACCAACTTCTACTAAAGCAAAAAAAGCATTTTAATTCTAACTACTGTCTCAGATTTCATCCTCTAAGAGTCTTCAGTTACTTTGTATTTCTAAATATAGCAGATAAGAGTACAGAGAAATATGCTGTATTGTAAGAGCTTTTATAAACAACATTTTCTAATTTTAGACTACTCTATTCTGAATAAAGTGTAATTAAACCACATACATTCTCAAATGCAGTCCACAAAAAGGATAATATTCACGTCTCCTCACTGCTATTTGATTCCAGCTTACAGTGAATGACTGAATATCTACTTTTGAGTAAAAATGTTTTTTATGAAGTGGAACACTAAACTTTCATTTAAAAAAATAAATTTCAGTAATATATTATCTTTGTGAAATTATTTTTAGATATTAAAATCAAGTCATAGGTACTCTACACATACCAGATTAAACAGCTGATCTATTTATTTTTTTTCAACTACTTTGGGGATTGACTGGTTCAAGAACTCGTAATGAAGTCCAGAATCAACCTATTTTAACACTAAGGAAAATTACTAAAAAAAAAATTAGAGACAAAAGAGATAAATTTTCCATTCTCCATGGTCTTTAAATCAAGACTGATTTATTTTCCTTCCCTCAAATTTGTATGTTTCATGAACAGGAGAGTAGAGGCATTGCTGAGTCAAATGGTATGGCCTCTGTTAGACATGGTTAAAATGTTCATTCATCTCCCTTGCAGATTTAAACATTTATGAATCTAAGAGCTTTCATCTCTAACATACAGCTTTCTGTTTAGACAGAAGTTAAAATTTATAAAAGTAATTTTCAGCAGAATTTTTAGAGCCTTGCATTTATTAGTCTAAAAACTCTGTAAATTACTGTTACAACTCGTTTTCTTTTTCAGTATACATTTTGACTTGTACAAAGTTGGAGCAACCAAAGTAATCCCATTGGGCTGTTATTATATTGGTTGATTCAAATCATTAGGAGTTAAGACAAAACTATACTATTTTTTATGCCTAACTAGTGCATGACAATACCTTGACAGGACCAAAAAAAAAAAATTTTCAACACCACTTGTAAGTCTTACCATTATGGATCTCAGTTTTTAGATCTTTCCATAAATGAACTTTGAGAACGTCTAAGGTAGTGAACAAGAAATAAGTAAAATTATTTTTTCTGATATTTAATAGTGTTGCATAAAAACAATGATCCTTCTCTGAAACAAATTATTTAAAATTAAATCTGCTTAAATCCAAAAGTGATTAAAAGTCATTTTAATCAAAAGGTTTAGTATCTCATATATATATTTGTGTAAAAGCTACAAGAATGACCATTACATCTTTTTTTCCTGCACATCAATTCAGACTTTTTTAATGTGGATTGTGTAGGTAATCTTCCTCAAATGGGTTTGTGATGATAAAGTGATTTTAAAAGTCTTTATCTTCCTAAGAAATCATTTCTTATAATTATCTTACAAGACCCACTTGGTAATCTCAAATTATCACTTCTCATTACTTCAAAGCTTGTAGGTTGTTGACAAACTCAAGAATGTAGCAAACTCCTGATTTTTCAAAACAGTGGAACCGAGAAAGTTTTAATACATTCCACTAATTTCTATAGTCTGAGATTGAAAATATGACTTCTTGGGGTTTATTCCAGGGAGAAAAATCTTCAGTAATATCAGTAAAATTTATTCCTTTGTCCTTGATATTATAATTTTAGAATACATCATGCTTAGTTCAAAAAAAGATGCAGTTGTCCTTTTGCTCCCAAGGAGCACCATTTATTTCAATTAGCTGTGGTTTTACAAGTTATTTTACTGAATATATTCTGTTCCTTACTTTCCTCAGGGCATTATTCACAAAGAAAAACAGCTTGATAATTTTATAAACACATCAGTGAATTTGACTATCAAGTCAAAAAACTGATTATCAGTTTTTTTATCTTTTTCTCCTTCAACGATCTCCTTGAAACTACTTACTTTTTTCAACTTTCATCTATGAGACCACCTCTAATAATCTGCCTTAATCTCCTGCAAGTGTATTATTGTCCTTTCAGTCACATTCACTTCCAAATGTGGAAAAGCTCTTGAAAGCAGAGACCCTGTGGATAACATCCATAATTAAAAAAAGAAAAAATACATATATATTCTTTGCACATTGTAACTTAAAAAGCAATATAAATTGGTAGCACTACCCCGAGATTTTGTATTCCATGAATAAGTACCGTTTTTATCATCTGTTTAGTTTTTTTAAAAGGTTTATAGCTATTGCTCTCAGACCAACGGTACAGAATTCAAAAGATGAGGTTTTCTCTCTATGAATAAAGACAAGTAGTTGGAGCTGAGGTGAGAAAGCGCCGCCCCGTGATGGGAGCCCACCTGGATCCTCACATCTTCCAGCACAGCAAATGCTCACAGCCTTCCCTGTTGGTGCTCTATCCCTGCACCACACAGAGCTTTCGGCGATGCCATGGGGAGAAGCTATGGGGTAAGCTATGGTCTTTCCCAAGAAAGAAATAAACAGCAAAGAAAAGACCTGGTAAGGTGGAAAGTGATCCAAAGATGCAATGAACAAGCACAAAAAGAAGGAACAAAATTACACTATGAACGAAGAGGGGAAAAGCCCAAGGATGTGGAGAATGACAAAAAGTGTGCAAATGCAGGTAATAGTGACCCAAAAGGAAATGGGGACAGATTAAATGGTCTAGGCTCCTTACAGAGTGGTCTGAATCAAAACTAGGCATGAGAAATAATGCAGGAAGATTACACAGTTGCTTTTCTCTATTAATGTAAGACAAAATTAAAGGAAAGCAAAAAATCCACAGGCAATCAAACCCACCTGGAAACAAGCTTCTTTACAGACCACTCAAATGACAAAGGGTATTTAGCCCCAATGAACACTGCTAAAACAATACCTATTCAAAACTAAAGGAGGAAGACTGGTGCTGACAATGTTTAACATTACAGACAAGGAGCACAGCTGGCTCAACGTAAGTGCTGTGTGTTTCAATTCACAGGACTTTAAAACCAAGTCTGTACCATGCTTTAAATTTTCTAACTCTGTCTTCAATTAGTGTACATTGCTGTTTGATTCACAATTAGAGAATGAGCCAGCACTTTTTGGCCAAGCGACATAAAATTCTGGAAATCTATGGGAATCTGCAAAGGTTGACAGAGATGAATACCTAAAATGGGAGCATGAGGCACAGATACAATACAAAAAAGCTTAGGAATCCATTGTGCAGACAGACGTAACATTACAATCACAAAACTGAAAAACAGAACCAGGACAACAGCTAGAAATGTAAACAATTACAGAATCACCCACAACAAAGTTCACAACGTTCATGTGTTTGTTAAGGGAACCTGTATCCTTACAGAAAAGTCAAGAGGCCTGTACCACCACAGTGGTGCTGCAGCCCTCAAGCAGGACCTGCTGGAAGGCACAAGGGGATCCCCCCAGACCCCAGACATGTTGCAGTCAGCAGGATGTCGCACCCAGGGACACGCGGTGCCTTCTGCAAACAGCACCAAAGCCAGCGGCACTGCCCCGCTTCCACCCTGCACAGCCAGCCCCATTTCCTCTGCTCTGCCCTGCCCTGCCCTGCCCCATCACAGCCTGCTTAGGCTTGGCCTCATCATTCTGGCCAGAGCAGCTTCCCTCTGGCTGCTGCTGTGGGGTGGTGCCAGCTATGACTCCTCTGGTACAACACACCAGGGGAGGGCACACAGGGAACTGCACAACGGGACCGACAGTGGCAGAGGCATCTCTGGCATTTGCTCTGTGTTGTGAGTTACATAACGCTGTGATACTCCGGAGTAGATGCCGCTTGATGACACAGCTGATGTGCTGGCAATAGCTGGACGTTCTAGAACAAGAAGCACGTTGAAAAATCAGTGGTGTAACTCTGTGTGCAGGCATACTTTTGTATCAGGCAAGAAGATACGGCAACCTAGAAAACTGGTTAAATATTGCAGCCCTATGTCATAGAAGTTTGTGGATAAATAACAACATTAAGGATTCAGTCCTTAATTAAAAGGCAGGGATAACACATAACCAAGATGAAGAACATGTTTCCTTACTTTTCCTTGACAGCAACATTAGCCCAGACTACTTCATGCTTTGTTTGAATGGAGAAAAACATAATTAAAGTTTTAATTAGAATTGATTGCAGTCCACAAACCCGAAATGGATTGTGCTGTTTGAACACTGTACTAGAAGATCTTTCAAGCAAACTGATGTTCTTAAATGAACTATGTTCTTTAAAAAGGAAAGGCATTCTGTCAAGTAATAGGGTAGTAGTGAAAACTAATGACTCTGAAAATGTGTCACAGAAACAACTACTAGGAAGCACACATTCTGAATAGGACAGTGATCATGTACTTTACAAAGACTGAGCTTCCACATACACTTATTTTTCTGTGATGAATCTGTTGCATATCGTATTCTGGTTATAAAATATGTACATATTTTTATTCTTCAAAAAGAGATACCTCTGAGATATGAACTTTCCAATACATGAAGGAAGAGAATGTCTATCCACAGGCACACTAATAGCAAAACATTGCTAAAAATATTTTGCCAGCAGAATTGTTGGTAGAAGTACCTGTATCTCTTAAACCCATCTGTTACATTAACATCTTCTGTACAACACGGAATTTATTCATATATTTGGCCTTTTGACAGTTGGCTCTGGCTTTAATGCCCAAGCGATCACCTTTCAGTTTTAAAGAAAAGGGCAGGTGTTTTCGTCACCCTGTTATCTGCACGTTTGCTTGTCAGCCGAAAAGCCTGGCGGTGCAGGTAAAGCCCTCTCCCCGCCTCGGTGCACTGCTCCGGGTCGTGCGGGACTCGGGAGCGCGGTACCTGCGCAGCGGCGGGAGCTCCGCCCTCTCCGGCTCCAGCTGCCCTTCGCCCGAGGAAGGCGGAGAGCTCCGTCCCACCTCCGAAAAGCCCCTGAACAGGCTCCTCCAGGGGCGGGGAAGTGGAGGGTCTGCAGTTGCGTAAGATCAACCCCCCCCTTCCCCTTTCCCTCCCAATCTGCGGCGGTTTCTCCGCACGCCGGAGGCCGGAGCAGCCAGCCCTGGCTGGGGCAAGTCAGGGAGGTGCCGGGGGGAGCACCCAGCTGAGGAAGGGCTCATGGCTTTGGGGACGGGATGCGAAGTTGGGGTGGGGGGGACCTTGCAAGTGCCTTCGGGCAGGAAGGGGACCGCCTGTCTGGGGCGGGAGGAGGGAGGCGTTCCCTTCTGGGGGCAGTGGGCAGAGCGGGGGACTCCGGAGGGTGGGCACACCCCGGGCGGGCGGGGGAAGCCTCGCACCGGCGCAGCCGGCGGCACGGGCAGCCTCGTACAGGGCAACGAGCGGCGGGGACCGAGGTGCTGGGGTCCCTTTTGGCAGCCAACGCTGGGAAACCCGCAGCGCCCCGCACGGTGCTGAACCCCCGTGTCCCGGCGCGGCAGCCCGGGCTCCGGGGAAGCGTCCCCGCCGCGGCGCTGAGCACCGCGCTGCCCCCGCACCCCGCGGCCAGGACCCGGTCCTTCCCGGCGCGGGGCTGGAAGAGGAGGGCGAAAAAGCCCTCGGTTAAGCGGCAGGCGTTCCTCCCCTCGCCCCGCACAAACAGCGCGTCTCTCCGGGTGCGAGCAGCGTATTTCCAAGCCATGCAGGCGCGCAAAGTTGCGCCGCTCGAGCAGCCCCCGCCCGCGCTCCCTCCCTCCCTCCGCAGTCGGGCACATCCCGGCCCCCGCAGAGCCCCCGCACTCCGCTCCGTTCGGGTCAGCGCGGAAATCGCCTCCCTCGCTTTTCGCCCGGTTGCTCACGATCTGCCTCAACCTGCTCCACCTTTTGTTTTGATCTTTGGAAATGAAATTCTCTCTCCTGCCGTCTCCTTTCCCTCCTCCTTCTCACGCCTTCGTGTGGGAGATGCCCAGGATCGCACACCAGCTTTTGTTATCTCCTCCCACCTCCATCTTCACTCCGATTGATGCCCTAGTAAATAGCAGGAGCGCGGCACCTCTGCCCCGCACCTAACCCGCTACCACCTGCAAACACCTCACGTGTCAAATAAATTAAATGATAAAATAAAAGCATCCCTTACAGGCAGTAAGAAAAGCGATAGAGCGATCGCATGGATCGGGAGTACTTTTGCCTCCCCCGTGGTGTGATGACCTTGCGAGAGCTGCTCTGGCGCTTGGTTTCGCACAGTCTTTTTTTCTCTTCTTTTTTTTTTTTCCTTTCCCTGCTGGAAAAAAAATCACGCCCTTTTCGCTATCCCTTTTCAAACGAACACGAACGCCAAAGCGTTTCCAATCGCAAATTGTTACGCGACAGCCCAGCTCTTCCTTCGGATGCTGTCGGTGTTCATATCCGGAACGGAGGGGGATTCGGTCCCATCTCTCAACAGTTAACGGGAAATCCCTGCGGGTACGATTTCCCTCCATCTCGCCAGTGGAACAACTCCCGCACACCGACCGCGCACACCAACTTTCCCGGTGAGGATGATCCCCGAGCGCTGAGCAGCGCCGAGGCCGCGCAGCCCCCGCCTCAGCCCCGCCGCGCCTCCATCCCGCCGCCTTCCCGGGAGGAAAAGCCCCGCGCGGGGCACCCCGACAGCCGGTTCTCGCCCGCATCTCGCGGGTGCGGAGCCCGGATCCCCGCCCCCCCTTTCCCCCTGCGGTCCCTCCCCGCACTTACTGCGGGCGCGGGGTCTGTCCGCGGTGCGGAGGAGGGCGCGGGGCCCGGGGTCCCGCCGCGGTGCTGGGGCCGGAGGGACACGCGGCGCCGCCTCG